>VZTH01002632.1:0-167581 GCA_013397815.1 Aleadryas rufinucha
TGCCAGCCTCCCTTCCCTCTGCACCCCAACACACAGGCTATCCCAGCCAGCACCTCTCCTCCTTGCCAGATGTCCCCTGTGTTTCTGAGCTCTGGGCCAAAGAAGCAGCAACGGTGGCAAGCAGCCTCCAAAATGCACAGAGGGACCGAACATCCTGGGGAGCGACGCCTCTGAAGGGGGAGCGAAGAGTGGGTTTTCCTCAAGNGAAGGAAGGAAGGAAGGAAGGAAGGAAGGAAGGAAGGAAGGAAGGAAGGAAGGAAGGAAGGAAGGAAGGAAGGACGGGAGTCATGTCCAAGAGCCATCTCTGATCCTCCGTCCCTCCCTGCGGTACATGGGAGGGGACACAGGGATGCCATGGCCTCCCAATCCATGGTTGGGATGGCGTGGCTTAGCTGTGGTGGGGATGATGAGTTTGTTCTGTCCTACTGCTCTTACCTTCGTGTATCCGCTCAGTAAAACTCACAAGACGGGGAGAGGGACAGGGGATTTGTAACGGGACCTTCAACTCTGGGACTGGTTTGGAAAAATGTCTTTGGGTGGGCATGGGAAGAAAATAATCATCTGGGATGATCCATGTGACCACTGGGGAGGTGAGGATTGGGGTTTCCCAGGTGCAGGGGAGGTGTGGGAAGAAGCTTGTGGGTTTTGGTCTTTGAACCTCCCCTTTTAAACAGTGCAATTTGCTGAAAGCGAAATGAACTTCAAACGTCTTTTGGGGAAAGAAAATAAATACAGGGGGGAGGGAAAGGGGTTGAAGTTGTCATGCCACCAATTTCACCTTTGTCAAAAGTTTTGGAGCCTTTTTTTTCTTTTTTTCTGTTGCTATATGAAAAAACGGTCATTGACAAAAAAATACTTTATCAGCAAAATGTTTAAATTATGTAATAAACAAAACAAAACAGAGATATTACTGGTGTGATTTTAAAACAGCCCCAAGACCAAGTCAGCACAAAGACAGCAAATGCCTGCACTGCTGGGATAACCCATGGCCAAATCCCCCCAAATGAGGGAGCCTGAAAAAACAAAGCGGTAGACAAGATCTACCCAAGAGTATTCATCATTTATTGACCTCCTACCTTTCAAAAAACCCAACTCATGGAAAAATAGTCAGGTCCATAATAGCTGTCCCTATGCTGTACAACAGGAGAAGGGACACGTGCCAGGGGCTAAAATACATCTCGCTTGAAAAAAAGTGTAAAGCAGACATAATACTTGGTATATCATGAAGCAAAAGCACAGATGCTGCTTTATCAGGACTCGAGAGATAAGGAGGGGTGAGTGAGTGCCCAGAGTCCTTCTCCATACGGGACCTCCTCTTTTACCACCATGCAGGGCAGGGGCTTCAGCAGAGCTTCAGCTTCCAGCATCTGGTAGCACTTATTTCCCTTGAAACTTTTTTCCCTTATTTCCCTTTTTTTCCCCTTTTTTCCCATGGCATCTGAAGGAAGGTGGGAGCAGTGTCAGAATGCAGCTGGACCCACATGAAAGCTGCAGTGAAGGGTGAAGGGAGCGCTGTGGTCTTTGGCTCCTCTGAGCTCTGCTGAGATGAACAGTAGGACATCCCTGTGGAGAACTACCTTAGTGGTGATGGTGGCCTCTGAGAAACATCCAGCACCATGAGCGAGGGAGGGAAGGAGGGAAGGAGGGAGGGAGGGAGGGAGGACAGGCAGCACCAAACCAGAGGTGGAGACACATTCAAGACATCTTCAATATTTTTAAACGAATGAAATCGGGTTGCAGCAGGATGGGACGGGGTTCTCAGGTACAAGAGCCACAGCATGCCAGCACCACTCCCAGCAGGGGGAGGACTGCCAGCCTGGGAGGAGATACCACATGAAGCATCACCAGTGCCACAACTCAGAATTCGTCTCCCCCAGCAGCCTCTCACGCTGCTTGTTCCCTGCCTCCTGAGCTCCCGAAGGTGAGGAAAACCCCACGGAGAACAGGAGGAGGAGCTGGTGATGGCAGTGTCAAAAGTATGGACAGAGACTCTAGTCCTTCTGTGTGTGCTGGACCAGGATAGGGTATCCACAGGTGATGGAGAACCTCTCACTCATGAACTTCAGGCTCCAAACTGTGCAAACTCATAAGGCTGACACCTAACCCTGCACCTCAGAGAAATATTGTAGGAATGGGCTGTTCTTCAGACGGTAGCACCTTCACAAACCAGGAGTCTCCTTCCTCCCATGTGCGAGGGATGGAGCACTTTGAAAAATGAGGGACTCTCCAGGGCCAGCGGGACACCGTGAACTTCATCGGCCACACTGATCTTGAGGGTAAGGATCAGTTCAACACAACCAAACGCAGCCAGTTCTGCCAGATTTGGGGAGGCCCTCCTGCCTCCAGCCTGGCAGGCGTTGCAGCCTTTCCAGAGCTCGCTCATGGCAACTCAATGGCTTTTGTGTTGTAGCAGCCTGGAGGGAGACTCTTCTGGATATCCTCCAGGTTCTTAATATCAGCCAGGATGTGATCAATGCTGCTGTCCAGCGAGCGCACCCGGGCCTTCTGCAGCGCGGCCGTCTGCTCCAGCTCTGACATCTCCGCCTTCAGCTGCTTGCTTCTGCTTTTGGCTTTGCTGAAGTTCGCCTCGAGCTGCCTCAGGCCATGCTCATCCACAGCGCCGGGCTGGTCTTTTGCACAGAAGGAAAACAAGGAATAGGAAAGCATGGGTAGAGGCTGAGGACTAGATCTTTCTAGATACTTCACCTCCGCCCTGCTGCCCAGCCTGTTCACAGGCATCCCATAATTCAGCTTCCCACTAAATTCCCAGAAGCCCTGCCTCGACCCCAGCTGGGACCTGTCTCCATCCACATCCCACAGCGGCATCGCAAAACCTACTCATCAGACGCAGCAGCTCTTCCAGGGCACTCAGCATCTGCTGCACGGCTGCCCCTGCCTGGCCAGCCTTGTCATGGACCCTCTGAGCTTCCTGAGCTGTCTGAAGGAGGAAAGGCAGCAGCTGTAAGGTGAAATCGAGCCCACAAGCCAACAAGGAAGGGGACGAGGCGAGGGAGATGGGAACCCACCTTCTCTATCGCAGCAGCATCCGCCTCAGCCTCCGAGAGTTTTCTCTCAAATTCGTCATCCACTTCCTTGGCCTCGTGTCGCAGGGTGGCCACCGCCTTCTCCAGGGCGAGGACGCCGTCAGCCGTCTTGTTGGCTTCCACCTTCAGCCGGGCAATCTCCTAGGGAAGGAAAAGGCACGTTCAGAGGGGCAGAGCACAGCCCAAATCATTCTGGGTGCACCAGAATAGGGAGCTGGTAGAAACTGGCTCCTTCTACAAGGGACCCAAAAGTATCACAAGCTGTCCTCATGTTCTCCCACCAGCTGCTCCGGAGAGTTGTTTCCATGTTCATGGCTCAATCCCTCCCTCACACATCAGCAAATCCCTGGGGAATTACAACACACATCTGGGAGGTGAACCCACAAACACCAGTTTTGGGACCTCACAAGCCTGCCAGTGACTCTGGCTGCAGGAGTGGAAAAATCCCCTTGGTCACTGAAAGGCAGCTACAGTGAGATGCCACAGAGATCATCATGGAAGCAATGTGCAGAGATCATCTACAGCCAAACTGCAGGACACACTGCAGAGAAACTTCAGCTCTAAAATCAACCCATCAGGTCCACCATGAAGTTGCCAACCATCTCCTCTTGTTTCATGTTTTTCCCCTTCCAAATCCTTTTCTGACAGCAACAGCACCATAGCCTGTCCTCACCTCTTGGATCCCGGTGGTGATTTCCTTTGCCTCTCCCGCTACTCTGCTGGCTGCCTTGGACTCGGAAGCAGCACTGCCCAGGATCCCTTCAGCTCGGTCCGTCTTCTCCCTGGCACTGGTGACCATGCTGCTGATAATGGGCAGCCTCCTCATGGCATCTTTGGCTTCCCTCCTCTTGTCACCTGCTTGCAGGTTGAACTCTGGAAGAAACGCATGTGGAAATGAAGCCACGCTACCTTTGTGAGATCCCACACGGAAAGGAGAAGGAAGGGTTTCTAGGATGTTACCCTTGAGGCTCTTGAGGATCTGTTCCACCTCATAGAAGGTGGTGTTGCCAGCACTCACAGCTTGCAGGGCTGTGCTCCTGGCTTGGGTGGCTCGGGACAGCAGCTGCGTCAGCTTCTGCAGCACAAAGGGACACAAAGGGTGAGTGAAGGACACGGTGTGACTGCATCACACGGTCCCAGAGCAGCCTGGGAGGAGCTGGGCTGGAAGAGACCCATCAGCCTGTTCCCAAATGCTCGCTCTTGCCCCTTAATCAAGACTAGCACAGCCTGATCTGCCATCAGAAGCTTGTGCCAGTGCTCCTCAACCAGCTCCAGCCATCCCGAGTCATCTTAGCTCTAATCTTTGCAGGAGCAAGTCTTCAACCGGCCTTACATGGAGGAGACGTGCAGGTGAGACCCTGCACCAGCAGCTCCCTACACACACTGAGGTCTGAAGACCAACCCCCAGGAAGGGTCCAATCCTGCCCCAGGCAGGCAGAGCTGCCTTTGACAGCCGGGCAAGGACAGTGGTGGGGCCATAGGCATCCCCCCAGGACTGCAGCTCCTGCTGGGGGTGACCCCTCACCAGCCAACCTCTTACCGCTCTCTCGCCCTCTTGCCCTCGTAGCAGCTCCTTGGCTTCCTCCTCCCAGTGCCCCACGCGGCTCTGCAGCGCCCGGTACTGGGCCAGGGAGGTGTCCACCAGGACCAGCAGGGCACTTGCGTCCTGCTTCAGCCTCGAGGCTTCCTCCTGAAACAGAGACACAGTGGGGTGCCCAGCATCTCGCCAGTGCCCACCAGGAACCATGGGCAAAAGGGGAAAAAGGGTAGGAAGATGCCTATCTAGTGGCTCTCCAGCAGGGATGGAGCCCTGGGAAGGGCTGAGCTGGTGGTAGGATAGCAAGGAGGGCATCAGGAAGAGCAAAAGGGGATCTCCTGGTCTGACAGGCACAAAGCCCTCACCTTAAAGGACCCGATGTCCGTCTCTCTCAGGCGGGACAGGGAGCTGAGGAGCACCAGGCTGCCCTGATAAGCCGTGTCTGCCTCAGAGGCCATTCCATCAGCATCAGCCTTCAGGCCTCCAGCCAGTGACTTGAGCTCCTTGTATCTGTACAGATGTGACGTTGGAGAGCCTGGTACCAGCCAAGCTGCCAGCCTCCCACCCCAGCATTAATACTACGATCCACATTGACTCATTCACATTCTCCAAGGCCCCATGCAAATTTATCACACAGAAAAAGCCAATTGCAAACATTCCCTGCATCCCAGTCCCTCCAATGAGCAGGGCATCTGCTGGCTCCTTACTCCCACTCCAAAACCAAAGGTTGTTTCACATAGCTGAATCCTCACAGGCTCCACGGTGGCTCTGCTAATTCCTGCCCTACCACTGTATGTTTTCTCCTGCACATCACTGTTCAACTTCTTAACTTCCCTCAGGGCTATTGCTCACATCCCACCCACGGTGAGCAAAGTCCCAGTGCCACCGTGGTGGGCTCTGGAGAGGCCAAGTCTGACCAAAAGAGCCACCATGAACTTAAATTCACGCTCAGGCTAAACCCAGACCAGATTTTCAACCACATGTGGAAATCATCCCCAGAAGCCTGTTTGCACATGTCATGTGAAACCCCTTTCCCCAGCTGCAGGCAGGACCCCAGGAGCATTGAGGGCTGTGAGGTGGGAAGCAAATGCTCCACAAAGCCGCCAGCCATCCATCTCCACCCCTCAGACGTGGCAGCGAATTCCCTGCCTCCAACTGCACATTTCTGCAGCTCAGATGGGGAGGCAGGGAAGGGGGCCCAGACTCTTGGCCATCCCCCTCCTCCCTCCCACGTCCCCACACGACACTCAGGCCAAGGCAGTCGGTGCTCACCTCCCAAGCAGCCCTGGCAGGGAGCCCGTGGCAGCCTCTCCCCCGGCGGCCGCGCGCAGCAGCTCCAGCGCCTGCCTCGCGTCCTCCCGCGCTGCCTTTGCAGCTTGGTCAATGGCATTGGCTGCCTGTGTGTGGCTGCAGAGCACAGAGGGGGCTTGTCAGAAAGGCTTCCCACCCAGGTTTTCTCCACCAGCTTCCTTTACTGTTGCATTCATTGATGCTGGATGGCACTCCCTTGGGAAACACAGCATGTCTGCCAAGGGTACTCATGTTTTGCTTATTCCTCCTGCATCTCCCAAGGATAGAGGAGCACTGGGGAGGGCAGAAGCTCCCTGTTTCAACTGGACATCCAAGGGCCAAACTCTGAGCCCAAAGATGCTTCTAAATCACATCCAATTCCAACCTTTAAAGACAGCTGAGGACAACTCTACAGGGCAGCAAAGACAGCCCAGCAGCTGCATCTTCCCCTGCTCCAGGGCTGGCACAGAGGCTGTGGCAGATGTCAACCAGAACCTAGGCAAGGACCCTCCAAAAAGCACCTCCTGGGCACCTAGCAGGATCTCAGTTCCCCTCCCCTCTCTCTCAGCTAACAGTGGGAGCAACACACCTGTTGGCCAGTCTCAGAGCCTCCTGGGCCAGCAGCAAGAACTGATTCGAGCTCCCAGGAAAGCTTGAAACAGGAATGGTCTGAGGAGGGAGGAAGGAAGAGAGGCGTGAGTGCTCTTCCCTGCTCTCCATCCAATTTGGCAGTGAAAGAGGCAACTACAGCATGTTAAACCTCTACCGCCCCCAAGGACCCCTGCCAGCTCCTCTCGAGGTTCTGACCCCAAAGAAAGGGCCACCAGAACATTCATAAAACAACATCTGTAATTCTTTAAATCCTTGCTTTCTCTGTTGACTTTTTTTCCAGCTCTGAGCTGGACTAGGAGCGTGTCACACGAGGATGTTCTCACCACCCGACGGAGAGCGGCTCCGCTGCGATCCAGGTCCAGCCTGGCTCTCTCCAGCAGCTGACGGGTCTCCTGCACCTGCCTCTCATACTGGCTCCCCAGAGACCTCAGCCTCTGCACTGTTGCCTTGATCTCATCCAAGCGACTCTGGGAGCTGGACCCTTGCCCCTTCATCCTGGCCACGTGGCCTTCCAGAGACCTGTCGGAGGCTGGTGAGAAGGAAGGAGAAACTCATCGCTGAGCAAAAAGGCCCAGGCAGCAAAACCCTCCCTGAGACAGCCCAGATGGCCCCATCCAAGGGCGGTGGGTGGGTGGTACCTTGCAGGCTCAGAGCTTCCCTGAGGATGGTCTGCAGCATCTCCTCGGCCGCCAGCATCCTCCCCTCCAGCTCCCGGCTCTCGGTCCCACCGCCAGCACGCACCTCTGAGAAGAGCAGCTCCAGCTCCGCCAGCTGTTGCAGGTACAGCTCCACCTGCAACCACAGAGCAGGCCATCAGCCAGCGTGACACCAAACCCATGGGGAAAGACCAGGGTGGGAACCAGGGCCACAGCCAGGCCCAAGGACAGAGACCAAAATGAAGGCTCATTTTAGGATGGGGCACAAAGAATCAGTTGAATCAGGTGCAGAGCTAAGGTTTGAATTCACATTTCACCTGTAGCAGAAGATGCTTGAGGAGCACAGGAGAAGACACTAAGGGTGAGCAAATCACTGCACTCCTTGCTGCTCAGTGGCCCTGGGGCTGGCACAGACGCTCACCTGCTCTTTCACCTGGCCATAGCAAGCTGGGCACTCCCTCTCTTCGCAGCGGGGACCCTCAAAGCCAGGTTTGCAGATGCAGCTCCCATCACTCCTGCACTTCAGGGGCTCGGCACCGACTGAGTCGCAGGCACAGGCTGCAGGTCGGAGGAACACAGGTTCAGGGGAGCCTGGCCCCACCTCAAGCCTCAGCACATCCCTCCCTCTTTCCTCCCACCATTTAGCCCCATGCTTTGGTTCCTGCTCACCATTCCCCCTTTCCAGCATCCTCCTTCCCATCAAACCACTCCACAGTCAGTCATGGAGTTTCTTACTCATCCCCAGCTCAGACAGTGCCTGGGTCTCACCTCTGCACTTGTCGGCGGGGTCGGGGGCCAGGGGGTTCCCGAAGAAGCCATCCTTGCAGCGGTCGCAGTAGAAGCCGGCGGTGTTGTGGATGCACTTGAGGCACTCGCCGGTCTGGCGGTCGCAGTTGCCCACGGCGTTGGGCTCCACGTTGCCATTGCACCGGCACAGCTGGCAGGGCTGGGAGGCCGCCGGATCTCCAAAATAACCATCGGCACAGTACTCACAATTGGTACCTGGGAAAGGGGAGATGAGCAGAAGTTAATGCTTGTTCCCGGGGGGGCAGAGGCTGACTCGCTGCTTGTGCCCCACAGAAATGGGGGCGTTCAGCCCCATCAGGGTTGGCACAACAGCTGCTCTGCTGTCATCACCACCACGGCCAACACACGATGCCCCACACACGCTCCCAAAAGCTGGGTGCCACAAATGACCTTGTACAAATCGTTTCCTATTTGGTTTTTTCCTTCTGTTTTTGTTCCCCTCCCTCTCCCACCCATCCTTTCTCCATCCATGTTACATTTAGAGGAGAACTTTTCCTGGAGCAGGACAAGGTGTGTTTACCCAGCCCTTTGGCCTCAAAAACCCCACCACAGACAGGAGTGGCAGTGTCGTAGGCAAGCTGGGCTGAAAGGATGCTCTGGGTCTGCCCAGCTCCAAGCAGCCCTGTAGAAAAAGGCAGAGCAGAAGCAAGGAGAAGGGCATTACCAGCAGCTCCAGGAGGGCAGTGGTCACAGACGACCTCCTTGCCACCTGGCCCCACGGAGCAGCCCTGGCCAAGGCCACAGGGGCAGGTCCTGCAGCTGTGCGGCTGCCGGGGGTCTCGGTAGGAGCCGAAGGGGCAGCTGACACCATTGCCCACGTTCTCATCTCCCGAGTAGCATTCGCCTGGAGGAGCAAGGAAAGGGCTTAGGGCAGTTTACTCACATTCCTGGTGGGACATTCTCCACCATTCCAGCCACAGCAACACAAGCACCTGTGGTCCAGCAACCCGCACGAGATCTCTTCAGATCCCCACCATGCCCATACCATGCAGCACATAAAATCATGAAATGGTTAGTGTTGGAAGGGACCTTTAAAGGTCATCGAGTCCAACTCCCCTGCAATAGGCAAGGACTTCTTCAACTAAACCAGGTTGTTCAAGCTCTGTCCAACCTGAGGCATTGCCATGCTTAACTTTCAAATAAGAAGTCAGAAGTGAAGAAATATTGCTATCTGGACAGCAGGAGATGTTTCTTCTCTCTCCAACATGCATCACCTAAATCCAATTTGATGCAATGCATCTGACTGCAGTGCTTCTAGGCTCTGGGGAGTTTTGTGTCGGATGGTCCCCACATTTCAGACCCAAGTCACAGAATCATGATCACAGACAGAATCTCAGAATCACAGAATCAGAGTCACAGAATCATTAAGGTTGGAAAAGCCCTCCAACATCATTGAGTCCAACCTGTGGCAGATCCCCACCTTGTCAGCCAGCCCGGGGTGACATGGACAGTCCTTCCCTGGACACCTCCAGGGGATGATGACTCCACCACCTCCCTGGACAGCCCCTTACAGTATCTAATGACCCCTTCCACGAAGAAATGTCTGTGAAGCCAGCGGTCTCGACTCCCCACAGCTCTATTCTCGGGACACAGGCAGCTTCCCTGCATTCCCACACAGCCTACAAGCACAGCGTGGTGGTGGCTTCTCTTACCGGTGTCAGGGTCACAGATTCCTCCCCCCTGGCAGTTGCAGGGCACGCAGATGCTGAAGGGCCCCTGGCCGGGGGCGTCTCTGCGGTAGCCAGGGGCACAGGTCTGGCAGAACTGCCCCGTGTACGCCGCCGGGCACTGGCAGCTCTCCACCCATGGGGCCGGGACGCCGGGGACGGGCCGAGCCGACACCAGGGTGACGTTGTCGATGTAGCCGGTGCCTGGAGGGAGGTACAGCCAGTCACCCACAGGGGACAGCAGCTCCAGCTGCACGGCCCCCGCAGCCAGGACCTGCACAGGCCGCACATTCCATTGCAATGCCCATGGGCAAATGGAGCAGCCGAATCGGTCGCCATCCTGCTCAATCTCTTTGCTATTTAATTTTGCCCCCTTGGAGCACTGACTGTTATTTTTATCTGTTAATAAATTTCAGCAAAGGTGTATCCATCCAGAGACTTGTTGTCTCCAACAACGAGGAGAAGCCAACCTCGTGCTTGCAAGCTCTCTCTGCACTTACTGTACTCCCCAAAGGTGGCTCGGATCCAGAGGGCTGTCAGGTTTCCCAGCAGCCTGCGAAATTCCAAGTGATTCAGTCTTGGGCTCCACTTGCTGCTTGGGTGCTCGTCCAGCCTGCCATGGGAGAGGGGGGAAGTGGAACTGGTTTCAGAAAAATGAGATGCCTCCTCCAAAAAATGCAGCAGCCCTCGCCCATCTTCCTCCTGGGAGCTCAAGGGTTTGGGCAACGACCTCCATGCACGCGACTGATTTCGAGTTAAGAACCTAACCCAGGCTCAAGCCACATTTTCTGCTGCCCCTCTCACAAAGTAACCTCCTTACCCAGGACAGAAGCACCTGAGATGCATCCAGCCCAAACCAGGCAGCCATCTGCCACCTCCAAGGGATCACAGCTGAACCCAGGAGCTCCTTGAAGCCACAACCATTCTTGCTCCCTCTGCCTCAAACACCCCAGCTTCCCGCTTCACCTGAACGTGTATGTCTGGCTGATGCCACAGGGCAGGACCTCTCCCTGGGGCAAGAAGGGGGCAGTGACTCTCAGGCCATGTCCTTCCAGGACCACGTCATGTGGAGATGGCTGGCGTCCCCCTCGGTCCAGGCGGTAGTCAAAGGAGAGCGTCTGGCCATAGCTCAGCTGCTGGTTCCCAAGGAATTTTGCTGCAAAGGGAAAATCAAGGGCTTAAAATCTTCCTCCTAAAGGCTCCTAAATGATCAGACCAAGCAAAGGGTTCACTCTGCCCACCACTGGTCCCACACCTACCAGGTGCCACGAAGTATATTGGCTCCGATCTCCTTGCCGCTATGAAGGCATCCCGGTGGCGTGGGGACCACTGGAGCTGGGCTGGAGAGCCGCTTTCATGGACACCTCGCCAGCCCTCAGTACCTGGAGCACCAACAAGGAGCAGTCAGCATGGACAGGGAAGGTATTTCTAGGATTTCAGCAACTTTCTTGAGCTGTGTCTTATCAAAACCCTCCAGCTTCCTACCCGTGACCTCTGAGGGGGCAGCACAGGTATCCCTGTGCCCACACATCTGTAAATCAGTCAGGCTGGGCACAAAGGCCTCCTTCCAAGTGGTAGGAAAGACATAATGAAGGAACCCTGTGCTCCCCTCAACCCTTGGACCCTACTTCTGCCTATGACCAAGCCATTCCATCAAAGCAGGGTCGCTGCAGCCACGGGCAGGTTGGATGAGCACCCAAGGAGCAAACTTAGCCCAGGGCTGCCTTCCAGCAGGGCTGTGAACCATGTGGTTCCTCCAGCCCACTGAAGAGAAGGGATGGCAAACACTCCCAGGAGCCAGAGGGATGTCCTGCTTGGGCTTCACCTTGCTGGAAGGTCGAGGTGATGTTGTGGACACTGTGGTTGTCCGCACTGACACACGTGACCGAGTGCCCATAGCAGAAGCAGGGGGAGCATCCTGCAGGGTTTCTGGCATCCAGGTTATAGAAGTGTCTCTTGCACCTGGGAAAATGCAAGAAGGTGATAGCGTTCAAGTCATTTTCTCCTTTTACTGGCCCACACAACCATCCCTCTGAGGCAATACAGCCATTGGCAGGGTTCAAGGTCATGGGATGGTGAGATGGGAGTGTGCTATGGCTTCAACCTATGGCAGGGCTAGATTGGATACTGGGAAGAAACTGTCCTGTGAGGGTGGTGAGGGACTGGCCCAGGCTGCCCAGAGAAGCTGTGGCTGCCCCATCCCTGGAAGTGTCCAAGGCCGGGCTGGACGGGGCTTGGAGAAACTTGAGGTAATGGAAGGTGTCCCTGCCCATGGCAGGGGGTGGAATGAGATGAGTTCCAAAATCTTTTCCAACATAAACCATTCTAAGACATGGTGAACAGCCAGGGAGGCAACTGCAGAGAGAAGGAGGCTTGTGCCAGGCAGTGTCCAGCACAGCCTCCTGACACCCACCTCTGGCACCGCTCTCCAGTGGCACTCTCCTTGCAGATGCAGCGGCCGGAGTGACAGTCTCCCGTGCTGCCCGCTGGGTCACACTCGCACTGCAGGCTCCTGCAAAGGTACAGCAGGAACCTCTACCTCAATTTCCAGCTTGGCCTGGCAGGTCAGTGCTTCCTGCAACTACACAAGACAGTGGAGAACCCTCCCAGCTACCATTCCCATGCAAGAAGTGGTTAAATAAGCAGCAGAGCCACCTCTCTATGGAATCTGCAGCACTGTGGGTGCCAGGTTGAGCCAGTGCCCATTGCTACTGCTCCAGGGCATCCCAGAGCATCAGACCTGCCTACAAGAGCAAAGTGAAGCTCTGATGAGCTTAATAAACCCTGGCTGAGTTTAATAGAATTGGCTGAGCTCCACCAAGCAGCAGCACCCAGGGAGCAGGCAGCCCTCTCTCACCAACACCCTTTGCCTGCCAGCAACCCCAAAGAAGAAGCAATGGCGGGGTGAGGTGAGGAAGAAGATGACACAGCTGAGGAAGTCAGATCGGAAAAGAAACATTTCTAAAGATCTTTAAACAGGGCTTTGTGCAAAGGAAGGGGTTGATTTTTGCATGCACATCTTCTTGTGAGTGGCACTGACATGAGACAGCCCCACGGTGGGCAGGTTTTGTTCTACATGGCTGTCACCTGTTGGGCATTATCTGGGTAATAAAACCATCAACTCAGAGAGTGGCTAAGTTCAGATTTTGATGGTGTTGCAGGACACCAAGCCCTGCAGGTTGGCACAGAGGTCCAGCCTCACTCAGGCCCACTGTGTCCTAGCATGGTTGGCTTAAGGTTATCCGTGAATTGCCACGAAACCAACCCTGCCTGTGCAGGGGGTGTTTTCAGCCAGCACAGGCCCCAGGAGAACTCTGGAGGCTGGCCCTCCCACTGGCCCCGCACCACCGATGGTGGCCAGCACTCACTGCCCACTCCTGCAGCACCCGGCCTCGGACAGGGACTCGAAGCCCGGCTGGCACCGGTCACATTTGTCCCCCATCACTCCAGGTTTGCAGCTGCACCGGCCATCGCTGTCACACTGTGGGCTGAGGGAACCTGCAGAAAGACAGGAGGGAGAGGTTGGGACGGGCACCTTCCAACCCAAACCATTCTGTGAGTTTGTGATTATTTCAGAGGGCGAGTGGGTGTTGAGACCCATGGTCTGGTACGTAGAGAGCCAGAGCCTGGCCTGCCCAGGTGCTCAGCAGGTGCCTTAAGCCCCCCTACCCCACGCAGCAGCCGTGCACGTACCCCAGGCGTGGCAGAGGCAGGGCAGGCAGCACTGCTCCCCCCGCCGTCGGAAGAAGCCGTCCTTGCAGCGCTCACAGCGGGCGCCCTCCGTGTTGCCCATGCAGCCGAGGCAGCGGTACCCATTTCCCGTCTCCCTCAGGAGCTGCCAGTCAAAGATGCACTGCCTGGACATCCCATTGCAGTCACAGACTGGGGAGAGGAGAGCAGAGAGACATCTCATCTCAGCTGATGCCTAGAGATGAAGACACCAGCAGCAATCCCACCCTGAGGGGCAAGGAACAAGTGCAGGCGGTGCAAACCTCCCCTTCCCGCTCTGCTAACAGTGAGCCACTTCCCCAACACCTCTGTGTTTGTCCCCATGGGTGGATGCTGAAAGGCTTTCAGCAGAGAAATTTTCCAGCTTTCTGCAGTATTTTATGAGACTGTAGCATTTTGTGAGAGCTCTGTCTTTCCCATGCAAGCTATTCAAAACAATATTATGGTTTTCTGTAAACTATTCTTTTCTATCTTGCACCTGTGAATTGTTATGATATTGACTAGAGAAATATTTTGAAATGGGTGTTGTAGGGTGTTGGCAAACACAGGCAGTAGAAAGAAACATCCCAGGGGAAAAAGCCAGGTCCTCAGGGGCACAGAGCCTGCTGAGGAACTGCTCCAAACCACCCTGATGCTGCCATGGAAGCCTTGACCTCCCTCTGAGGAGCTCTGCTCACTGTTGGCCTTCTTGGGACAGGAAAGACCATCCCCAGCTACCCAACCCCTGCTCAAGTCACCTCTGAGAGCACAGAAGGTGGAGGGAGTCCAAAAATGGGGAGAAACCTGCTGCTTGGATGCAGATAGTGCCTTGAACTCATACACACCGAGTATGAGTTCATACTCATACATATGAACTCATACACTCCTCCTTCCCCACTCTCTTCTGGCCCAGCTCAGCCCCAGGGTACACTGTCCCTGTCCTCTGCATCATCTGTGATTCCTGGGACCAGGCAAAGCCTCCTGCTCTCAGTGCTCACACCTGGGCGTGGCCACCCTCCCACACACCCATCGGCACCCACATTCCAGAGGGAGGCACTCAGCAGAGCCTCTGCCAAGAGGAGAGGTGACCTCATGCGCCAGCAAACAGGGAGAGAGATTTTTCCAACTTTGGCAAACATGGCTCTTCCCTCGCAGTCTGGCTGCCAGGAGACCGAGACCAAGCTCAGGACCAGCTCTGCCACCCTGGCCTGCTGGGAGGGGACCTGTGGGCACAGAATTCCTGCCTCTAGGGTGTGGGAAAGCACAGAGAGCATCACCAGTGAGCAAAGGGCATGGACAACACAAAGGACCCACGGAGAGCAGCAGTGTGAGACTTTGTTCCAGTATTTGTGCTCACCTTCACAGCAGAAAGATCTCACTTGGGATGATCCCACTCCCCATCCCTCTACACTCCAGATAGATTTCAGGTTGGAAGGGACCCATAAGGATCTTTGAGTTGAACTGCAGCCGTGCATCACCCTACATCTACGCAGTCCAGAGGATTACTAGGTTGCTAAATTACAGGCATGAGCACCATTCCCCCAGGAAACGAAAAGCTTTCTTTGGGTGTTGCTCAGCTGCTGCAGCACGTTAGGAACCAGCTCTCCAGCCCTGGAACAAATCCCCGTCTCGATGATTCAAAGCCATTGAAGATGCTGTGGCAGGTGAGTGCCAACACTGCACTGGTGTGTCTGCTCCTGGTCATCTCCCAGAGACCCAGGAGCTCAGGCAGGCAAATCCTCACCAAGAGCAAGGCCTTGGAATTGATAAGATGGAGGATGAGGACCAGCTGAGGACAGGATCACTTCTGTATCCAGGTGCCCTGAGGCTCTGCTCTGAGATGATCCATGGAAAAGAGCAGGTTCCATTGAGAAGCTTTGCAGCTGGGTTTCTTCAGCACTATGTCAGGATGCAGGAGATCCATGGCACACATCCAGCAGGATGTCATTCCCCCAGCTCCCACCCGCAGAATAAAGCATGAAAAATGCTCGATGGCTGTGCTGAGATGAATTCTCATATCAGAAAGGCTTGGAGAAGGAGACAGGCAGCTTCAGGCCTCTTAAACTGTCTTCTTAAATTCACAAAACCAGACAATGAGGGTGGCCCTGGATCTGTCAGGATCCAACAGCCCTGTACACATGTGCCAACGTGCAAAGATCCTTCCTTCCATCAGGAGAACAACAGAGCTTTGCATGTAATGAAGCCTCCCTGTCAATACCAGCCATTCCCTGCTCTGTGCTCTTGGGACAGCGACCCACAAGGCTGCCCCAAGGCTGGCTGTCCCCATTGCTCCATTTCACAGCTTTCTCACTGCAGGCAGACCTGTCTGAGGCTTCTGGGCTCCATCAGCAGACTAAGTTACACCACCGAACCCACTCAAAGTCTGCTGCAGCACAAAAACACGGCTGGTATCGACTGTCGGCTTTACACGCACACAGAAACAGATTCAGGAGTCCCTGGGAAGGCAGCAGTTTCCCACACACTGCCAGGAAGGAGCAGGGGAAGAATCTATACCAGTATTTTAAAACTTGCATGTAATTAACCCAAGTAGCATGTAAAGCAAATCAGGTCTTTTTTTTTACTTTTGAAAAAAACCCAAACCAAAACACTTATTCAGCACTTATTTCCCATTGAACCACACTTAAAACTGATAAAATTCAACTTCAAGATGCCAGCAAGCTTATTTCAGAACATCAGTACTGGAGACCAAAAAAAAAAAAAAAATTAAATCACTCAGTATTTACAAAATACATGTGAAAACTTGATTTTGGCCAAACATACCCATCTCCAGACTACAGGCCAATGAAACTGAAATTCTGTTAGCTGAATTACCACTGGGCTGAACATGTTTAAATCTCCCTCCATGACACTCTCCACTACATGAGATTTGCACGTGCAAGAGGATCTGCTGGATTTTTGAAGCTCACCATCAGTCTGTGGACCACAGGAGACTCCTGTCTCCCATGGGATGCAGCACGGCTGTGGCACCTTGTGAGCCCCACAGACTTGCACAAACTCCAAACACCGCCATATTATTACAGCAAACTGGATGCTTCCAGCTCTTCTTCAGGCTCAGGGAAGGTTTTGGTTCCAGCAGTGATGGGCAGATCAGCCACTGCCTGGGCCATGCTCATAATCCCACCCCGGGAGCAAAGCTCTATACCGACAGCAATAAGGTAATGGCACATAAATAAGTTATTGAAAGGGGACGCCAGCGACAAAACGAAGACCAACTGCTCATGGGATATTTTACCTCGGAGGAAAATCAAGAAGCACCTACAGATCCAGTATGAATCACGAAGGCAGGAGGGGAAGGGTGCCCTAGCAGGATGCCAGGCACCCAAGCCCGCTCCCGGCACCCTCCAGCACGGGCAGAAAGAGCTGCGCCGATCTGCCGGCGGGATGGGAGCAGGAACAGCTTCCCCAAGCCTCACCTTGTCCGCTGCGTGCGCTCGGGGCTGCGGGCAGGAGGGATGCGGCGAGGCAGGCGAGGGGCAGGAGCCAGCGCTCGGCCATTTCTCGTGCCGGGCAGCACCAGGAGGCCGTTCCGGCGGGGCTGCACACTGCCGGCGTTCCGCACTGCCTGCTGCCTCTTTTTTTTTGGTGCGTTTTTTATCGGCTGCTCCACCTGAGTCACTCCCAACAGGAAGAGCGCGTGTGCCGGGGGCTGACTCACGGCAGGAGCCCAGCCCAGGGAGCGCACACAGGCGCCTGCCCCATCGAGAGACACGCACTGACGGGGCACGGCACCCCGAGGACCTCCTGCATGCACCGCCTAGGGAAATACAATATAGCTGCAGCTCCTGAAGACATCCCTCCTGCCCGTCCCTGCCCAGCTCCATCCCCCCCGGCCGCCGCTGCCTCCACGGGCAGGGCAGCGGTGCTGCCTGGGGAGAGCCGGGCTGTCCGGGCATGCCGGAGGCTTGCAGGGAACAAAACGAAACGGGATGAGCTCACAGGAAGCCTGGGGAGGGCGGATGGGGGCTGTCTGCTCGCAAGCCAGCCAACCTGCAAGAGCAGCGCTCATTTCACGTGCCTAGCAGGACTGGCGATGCAAAGAGACCCAAGGGCAGCTTGGGTAAATGCCAGAAAGCAGATCGATTTACCGGATAAGCATCAAGTTCAGGAAATTCCCAGACCTAGACATGAGGTCGAGGTGGGAATCATCATACGTATTTGTCTGCTTTTGCTCCTGAGATGGAAAATGAGGTTAGATGGGTCCTTGGCCTCACCTACTACATCATTTTTTATGCTAGAAGAAGGATGAGGAGTGGAGACAGAGAGGGGAAAAAAGCTTGTCTGAGGCTGCTGAGAGAGCCAGGAAGATGCCAGGCTCCACAGCCCCAGGTCCATTAGCACTTTGTTCTCAAGGGCAGCTGACAAGCCACACAAGGCATGAAGGCCAGTTCCATCCTGCTCCTTGCCTTTGCCTTGCAGGAGGGATATGGCCACTTCTACGGGGGAATAGAGAAATCTGGAGGCACGGGCTCTCCACATCCTGCACATGTCAGGACAAGCAGGATTCCAGCACATCCACCTGCCCTGCAAAAGCAGCCCACCAGAGGGGCACAGTGAAGGATGGGCCCTCACGCTGCATCACAGCAGCTCCCCTGCCTCATGCCATGGGACTCCTACTGTCACAAGTGACTGTGAGTGGTCCAGGAGCACCTTTAAATAGAATGAAAACATCTAAAAAGTTCATCCCCAAAGACACAAGTTGCCTTTTAGGTCCCCTTCTGCATAAGGGATTCAAACTCAACCCAAGGCATGACACACTGCTCACTTCAGGCCTGACAGACTGGGGTGATTAACACTCCTTGTCTGAGCCTCTTACACTGCCTAACAGCCTCCAGACACTGCAGACACCTGGAGCTGACTCACAGGGCTTTCCTCTTTCCTGGTGATCTCATGGGCACAGCCAGCCCAAACTCACCACATCTCTGCACCTCCCTTTGCCAACCGTACCTGCCACTGCTGACTGAGTCAACTCACTTTTATTAAACAGCAGGTTTCCTTTTCATTTCACTTGCTGGATCTCAATACAGCTCACCACAAAGAACACAGCTTCCTGAACACAATAGTGGCGTGGTGGGTTTTGGCACCCAAGGTTGTTTCATCTGCTTTTCATTACTGTTCTTTTAAATGGGATAAAATTATTTATGGTGTTCCCACCAATTCAGCAGTTCTTAGGATCCACTTATACCTCTAAGGAAAAACAATCCCTTCTGCTCTTAAGTACATCATTTGGCCAAAACACCTCTGCTGTGTCCTTCCCACCAACACCCGTCTGCTCGGGAACTTCATATCCAGCAGCATATGGATACATACATGCAGTTCCCTTAGACCTCACCCAGACCACATCCTTGGCTGACTCTTCTCTTGGAAAAACAGCCTTCCCCATCAGGAAGCTTTTCCCTTCTCTGTCTCCTCCTTGTTAACCCTTTTATCTCACCGTTGCCACCCTGCCTCTCACTCCACTTGGGCAAACAAGGACCTGACAGCTCGCTCCTCAGTCATCTCTGCTCACTGACTCAGGGTACTCTCACCTTGTCATCTGCCACTCTGCTTCCAGATGACCTCTGAAAACCACATGCCATGAGACTACCAAAAATGTATTTCCTGGGGCCCTGATTTTCTAAACACACCCGGTCTGGAATGAGCAGCTGCCCACCACCCTCCACAGAGCAAATGTCCCACTGCAACCCATTGCTGTGGTAGCAGCCTTTAGAAAAGGTCTCACACCAACATGGTTAACAGAGATGTTTTACCTTTTAGAGTAAGCAAAAGGGTAAGCAAAGGGAGGCATGAAGAACAGCTGTGCTCATCAGACACTGCAATGAAACGGGTTTTTTTCACTGGAGAACCTCTGTCTTTCAATCTGCAACACAAGAAAAGTCCTTCTGAAGATGTTTTATGTTCATTCACAACAGAGCCAAAAAAGCTGCTCCTGCAGGCCAACCACCGTGGCTCACATGTTCATCAGTCCTTGAGGATGTGACTGTGGCAGAATTAACAGCTCCAAAACCAGTCTGAAACAACATCATAATCCAAATTTTGCTGATGCTTTCTGGTGAAAAGTGATATGTAAAAACTCTGAAGTGATGGTTTTATTAATGTAACCAAGGGAGAAAACCCATTTTGGTGACTTATGCCAGATGAACACCATGATGCTGTGAGTCCTTGCAACGCAGGTCAACCCTCACATCTCCAAGCCTCTTTCTGCAAGGGACCATCTGATCTGCCATGTCCTCCAGGAGGAAATCCTCTGGGATTTCCTCACAGTGTGGAAAATCAGGGATCATGATGTGCTGGTCTCACCAAACACCAGTGCAGCGATGGAGACTGGACTTGTCTCCCCTCTGACATTTGGGAGCCCTGGGAAGAAGTGCTCATGACAGCCAGAGGCACCTGGAGCAGAGGAGCTCATTCAGGCAGCAGCTCTGCTGGGATGGGCAGAGGCAGGCAGGGAGCAGGCCGGCAGTGAGCAAGGCAGGCAGGGCAGGGCAGCAGCAGCAGCAGAGCAAGGAAGCGCTGTCGTGTCTGGCCTTGCCTGTGCCCTGCCCAGACCAGTGAGGGCTGAGACAGAGATGGAGGAAGAAGGCATTGCCATCCAACTGCATTCCCCTCTCTGTCCCCCTGCCCAGCCTCTGTGGGATAACTTTTACATGGTGTTCCTGATGTTTCTGGGATGGGGGCACCCTGAAGGCACCAGGCCAGCAGCCAACTAGAAAAACTAACTAACCAGAATGTGCTCCAACATGTCATGGCTGTAGATGGGGAGCACAGAACACTGCCAGCTCGATGTGACAGCTGTAGGACTTCCTCTGCTTCCTCAGATCCACGCAAACACACCAGAGACATCTCCTCCAGGCAGTTGTTCCTGGCCCTTTTTAACTTGGAACAATATCTTGTCCTCCCCAGAAGTGAGAGGGAACCCAGCTCAGGTCTGTCCAAGCCCTCCCCACTGCCACCTGCTCACCGGGCCCTTTGCCCCCTGCCAGTCTCCTGCTTCTCCAGAGAGCACATGAGATGATGGAGCTTGAACTTGGGCATTGAGAAGGAACACAGGGAACTGAAGGAGAATTAAAGGCTACCAGAGCATGGCTTTGTCACCACTCAGCAAGGTGCCTCCTCACCCACCTTGATGTAAGGAACAGGCTATGCTGAGCAGAGAGTATCTGAGGAGGGCACCTCTACTTGGGCTTCAAAATATTGGTAAAAGAGTTTGGCAACCTGTAAGCCGTGATCATGGTCCCTTGGAGCTGGGTCTGCTCCTGCCTCTAACAGATTTCTATCTACTTAGGTTACTCTTACCTCATCACCCCCCACTATCCTCAAGCATTACCTCTGAAAACCACGTGAACGCGAGGCTCATCCTCCTTCAAGATCACCTCTGAGACACATTTGCACAATGCCCACAAAAAACTCCTGGAGATAAAAATCCTGCAGATAAAATAAAGGACACAGACTTGCTTCCTAAACAAAGCATTTTAGCCTCAAAATGGTAACAGGCTCCATGGCAACCTACAGCCCATGCAAGGTCAGAACCGTCCCACCACCCAATTCTCTGCTCCCTGACTGCTCCCCACACTCCAGCTGAAACCTCAGCCAGATTTTACCAGCTGGGATTTGCTCCACAAAAACATTGGCAAGAAAAAAAAAAAACAGAGGTATTTTAGAAAACAAATTCATTAGTGACAACTGAAGAATGAAAGGTCGAAAGTACACAAACTGAGATGCAAAAATAGTAAGAACTTACCAGCTGAGATGGGATTAGCTCTGATGCAAGTTAATGAGACCTGTGTGTTTTCCTCTGCTGAGAAAAATACCAAATCCAGCTGGAGCTGTAACTCAAGTGTGAATGCAGAACAGCCTAGTCTCTTATCACTGCAATCAGTCCTTAAACATTTGCTTAATTCAGGAATAAGATTTATCCCAGGCTTTGGGAGACAGGACACAGGCACAACACAGAGCATCCAGATTTGTGGCAGTTCCCAGGAATTTCAGCTTCTTTATTTGGGGTTTTTGTTTTCTTTTCCCAGGAGCCCCATCCTTTTCCACCTGTTTAGTAAAAAGGATTTTAACCCTTCCAGTGTAAATAAACTCCCCCAGTTCCTCAGGGCTTTCCAGGAAGACAGTGCCACTCCGGTAATATCATCACCAACAACATAGTATGTTTTTAAGTCCTGGAAAACCAGCAGCTTAAAATCCATCACAGCCATGGCAGTGGAGCAGTGGACACAAGGAAAAACCATTATCCTTGTCATCTGTATCCCACCACATGCATTTCTGAGTTTCTTCTCCTTTCTTCCCACACCAAACCAGGTTGTCTAAGGAGCAAGAGGTGAATCTTGCAACTGAGACACATCCCCATCAACACACCACCAACCAAAAATAAAGTAATACTCAAAAGAATGCCCAGGTATAAACGGTTACAAATATTCAGACTTTATTATAAATAAGAAATACTGTTTTATACATAAAAACTGCAAGTGTTGCATTTTGTTCACCGCCCCAGACAGCAAGACCACAGATTAAGGCAAAAAAAGCTGGAGTGAAGGCACATACTGAGGGGGCCACAGTCAGGAATAAGGTGATGAAGGGATGTCACGTGTCATCCGTGACACCCAGCACTCCACCAGCAGCTGTCACATCATCACATTACGTAAAGAAATAACTGGACTTATACAATGAATAATGGCTGTAATGCAGTACTGATTAAGAGATTGCTTATAAAGATTTTTTTTTTATTTAAAAATAGAATTCTGTTAAAAACGGCTTAAGAGGAAAAAAAAAAACAAAACAAAACAAAAACCCAGGAGAAGAAAGCAAGAAACCTTAGGCCTGAGGTCAGCCAGGGCACGCACACATCTTTGCATCTGCTCTTCTCACAGCCTTGGCAGAGGTGGCGTGGTCACAGCCATCGTCCCAGAGCGACCCAATGTCCCTGTGCCTGCAGGCACGGGGAGCTCTCCTCCAGGGCTGTTTCCAGGCAGGATGGAAATCCCATAATCATTAAGTGAAGGGATACAAGAGCCATGCAAAGTTTGCTGGGAATACCCCCTGCCCAGCAGCGCTGTCTGCACCAAGCCTCCTGCCCTGCACAGCCGTATCAAGATGTCCCCAAATGCAGCTCTCCGACCACCTCAGTGCTGGGTCCGGTCTCCCCACAGTGCTACAGCTCCTCACAGCCCAGCTGCAAAGCCACAGCCCCTGTCCCACTGCTGGCACAGCATCCCAGGGGACAAGGGACACAGAACAGGGTGCTGCAGGCACCACGGGGCAGGGCTGGCTTTGGAGGCAGGGCTGGAAAGCATCCACCCAACAGACAAAGTGGTTATGGATGGGTGCTGGGGATACGGCAGAGGGAAGCAAGCAGGAGCCCAGCTAGGAGAAATCCCAAGTGTTAAGGGAATGATATGGAGAGAAGCGATATACAGTGCACATGCCCCGATGGCTACAGGGGAAAGCACATAAAGGAGGCCAGGCTGTGCCACTCTGGAAATATGGCTGAGTATATTTACACACACATCACACACACACACAAGAGACTTCCTCACACTATAATCATGATTAAAAAAAACGGAAAAAAAGAATCACATTCACACAAAAAATATAAATTTGAAATAATTAATAGCACCAGTGTGTGTCAGATAATAATTTCTTCCCCGCTACGCAAACGTACAAAGTTGCATAGTGTTTAAGGATAGATATATATTGGATCTCAGGGAAAGGGGGGAGGGATGCCAGGCTGGAGGCAAGGAGGAAGCTGCAGAGGATGCTCTTGTCTTGGAGCGAGGGGCTCCCTGCCACTCCCAGCCAGCAGCAGTGAGCACTGCCAGGGGAGGGAGCCTGTGCAGAGGAGGTGGGAGTGGTGTGAAAGGCAGAGCTGCCACCTGAGCGTGGCCTGAGGTCCCTGTGCTGCAGTAGCTTTATGATGACTTGGGAGATCCGGAGGCAAAAAAAAAAAGAGGGCACCAGGAAATTCCAGCTCTTCCCGCCAGCTTTAAAACAAGCAAAAGGCCAGAGCAATGGCAGGAGAGATGAAAATGCTGCTGTCCTCCTTCAGGAAAAAGATGGGGAGAAAGAAAGACCTTTCCATTTCCACTCATGTGCCCCCTTCCCTCCCCAGCCAAAGACGTTCAGCAGGGAGGCCAGTGCAGCTGTCGGAGCTCTCCAGGTGGCAGCTCTCCTCTTCAGCAAGACTTGTCCCGCTTCAACAAACTCATCTGTCAGTCAGACATTCCGAGCCCAGAAATCCAGATCCTCTGCAAATTCAGTGGCAACAGATGGGAATGCAGCTCATGGCTTCCACACTCTGGCAGTCTGGACTACCCAGCAGGTAGCAGCTTTCAGACTGGACCCAAAACTTCTCCACAGAACAGGAATGGGGCTGGCAAGACCCACCACTCCACCAGTATCCTATCTTCCCAAAGAGCTCCAATCAGAGGCTGCCTTTTCCTCAGAGCAATGCATCATCACAGAAAGCATTTCAGAAAGAGGCTTCAGCTATTTTGTCAAAGGCTACCAACACTGTTGGATTGGCCACTAGGTACTGATGAAAAAAGTAAATTCACAGGGTTAGAAGTTGGGAAGAAGGATCTGAACTGAGTGCAGCTATACTGGCCATTACAGTAATACTTTGGTAGCCATCCCCTTCCTTCATAGGGACAAAGAGCTTCAGGACTGAGGACTTTACAGTCAAAGGGAGAAGACAGGAGAGAAAGTTGGGTTAGTTATGCCTTGCTGTATACAGCTCACATGGTTATTTCTGAACCACAGTATAAAGAGTCCAGAGCATCTCTCATCCTTGCACTAATCAAAGGGAAACTGAGGAAGGGGCAAAGGTGGAGTGCTCAGGAAAACCATCTATATGAAAAACCCCTTTGATGCCCAAAGACGGATATTTAATTTGCTTCTCAAAAAAACAACAACAAAAAAAAAAAACAAAAAAAAAAAAACAATAAAAAAACCTTTCAATGTATCCTGATTTGAAAGAAAACAGTGGCTGCGAGCAGTGAAGAGTTGGGGATCTGGAGAAGGTAATGTGTGTTAAGGCACTCCATGGCCGAACCACCGCTCACCGGGGCGATTCCCCCCACCCCCTGCACACCCTTAGGGTTTCTCAATGGACGGGGTGTTGAAACAGCCAGATGGCAAGGTCTTCCTGATGTCTTCCAGGTTGCTAATGTCCTTCAGGATCTCTTCAATGTCCCTGTTGTAGGCCTGTATCGCATCATCTTGCTTCTTGGCTTCTCTCTCAAGGAAAGACACTTTCTGGTCCAGGTCACTATCTTTCATCTGGTCTTTGGCACTGTTCAGGGTACCTTCAATTTCATTCAGTTTGTTCAAGTCCACCGTCTCCAGTTGCCCTGAAAAGCCAGAAGCAAAGAGTGAAGTGCATTAAAATGCCTTTGACACCCTGGGTGCTCACACAGCTGAGCCCACAGCAGACCTCCATCGGGCCATCTCTGCATTAGAGACAGCATCTGAAACAGGACCAACCATATGGGTGACATCTCCACTGCCTCAAGAAGTCTTCAGTTTGCAGAAAACCAACACTGAACACTGCACAACAAGCTCTGAGGCTACTCAGGAAAGAAAAAAACCCGAAGTCCTTGCCAAAACTACACAAACACCATTTCAAGAGCTCTACAGATCTATCTGGTTCCTCACAGAACATTGGCAGGAAAGTCAGCACACATCAGGAAAACACTCAAAGGCATAGAGCACATTAAAGACAGTCCTACCTAGTTGATCCAACAGGTCATTAATGACAGTGAGTAGGCTGTTCACAGAGTTCTTAGCTTTTCTTGCATTGTCTTCTGCCTCCTGGGCAGCCTGTGAGGCCTGCAGGATATAAAAAAAATAAGTGAGAGCACAAAAAAGATGTAGGGATTACAAAACTGTTGCCTCTCCTCTGCAGTTAGTCACCACATCGCTGCCTCCTCACTCCAGGATAACAATTCTGCACAAAGATCTTTATCACAGGGCTGGGGAGAAGACTGACAGTCTTCAAGTAATCGGTTTTCTGAATGGATGGGGATCCCTGAAAACCAAGCAGGATTCTGCAGTAAAAGCCAGGATGGAATCAATATGGCTACAGTCAGGTTTTAGTTGAAGTAAAAGGAAAAGTAGCTCTCAAATTCCAGCAGGGAGCCTATGCTAATGCACCAGAACTTGTCTCCTTTTCAGTCCCACTTAAAACTTGGAAGAGTCGGAATACTGGCTGGACCCAGCACTGTCTTTGCAAAAGGAGAGCAGAAGGAAAGCCTTCATTGCCAGGACAGCAGGGAGAAGGCAGCTCCTGGCCACTGCTGTCACCTGCCAGCAGTCCTTACCTCGCCTGCCATCTTCATATCCTGCTCAGCATCCGCCTGCTTCCGCTTCAGCTCTTTTTCTGCATCCTGCAGCTGCTTCATCATGTCATCCACCTCCCTGGCCAGTCCTGTCACGTCAGCAAAGGTCTTGTCGGCCTCGGCTCTGGTAGCAGCAGCACTCTGCAGCCAACCAGTGGGAGAGGATGGAAAAAGGTGGTGAAGGTGCAGAACTTCCTTCAATCCCTCTCATCAAAATGCACTGATTTCCTATCTTGCCACGTTTTGCATTCACAGTGGGGAATACAGCAGAGAGCACACAGGGCTCACCAGGAAACACTGGAACAGGAGTTTATGCAACCACACAGCAGTACCTCAGAGGGGGTGAGCTGCAGCAGACTCACCTTCTGAACGGAGCTGGCGATTTTCTCAGCGTCATCTGCTCTGGCCTTGGCCTCGCGGGCGTCGGCAGCAGCATTGCCCAGCGCCAGCTCTGCCTGGCGTGTCTTGTTGTTGGCCTCTGCAATGGTCTGGCTGATGGCAGGGATCTTCTTCAGTGCCTCCTCAGCTGCTGTCTTGTTATCATTCACCCGCTTGTCAAAGTCTAAGGGGGCAAAGCAGACCCTTATCACGTGCTCCGGAAGAGCTTTGGGATGCTTCTTTGACCGAGCTACCCAAGGCTTTGCTGCCCTGACATTGGAGGGATCAAGAGCAAAACAGGGTCAGCTCCCCCTATTGCACGTCTTCTGATGCTAAATAAGGAAGTTAAAAGGAGATTTCCAGTCCCTGAAAACACATTATTTTTTCTTTAAAGAAAAACAAGCCAAAAGAACACACCCAACATTCAGGTAAGGGCAATGGCAGGACCTCTTTAACCAGGATATCCTACTGCCAAGTGACTTGTCACACTGGAACTGAAGGATTCACTCCAAGTGCTTCCTCTTTACCTTTCAGGTTGCTGAGAATGGTATTGGCCTCCTGTAGTGTGCCATTGCCCTTCCGAGCAGCTTCTTCAGCCAGGGCTTTTGCTGCATCTGCTCGAGCCAAGAGCTGGTCTGCAGTCTGAGGAGACATGACATGTATCAATGTATTCCCACTTTCTGAAGGACAATCGTGTTGGTGTATGAAAAAGCACTGCTCAGCCTCTAACAACAATGCCATCCAGAACAGCAGTGCTTCCTCTGAGACCACGTTGAGTGTATGTACTTTGGGAATACTGTTCTGAATACAAAGTTGACACCACATCTGGCAAATCTCTCCTATTTTCCCATACAGCCTCAAAGCCATTGATTTCAACAGCTTTCTGCATCTCCTTTCTGGGGCCATTCTTCAGTGTTCTCATAATCAATAAGTAACACTAAGACTGAATAAGATGAAATCTTTCACATCTGGCCAGGTACTTGTCTTCTTTGTTTTTTTTTTTTTCCCAGGGAACAAAAGCCTGCACAAAGCGGAACTGACCTGCTGCTCTGTCTTCCCTTTCTCCAAGAGGTTCTTTACTTCTAGCTCCTTTCCCTTCATATCTTCTCTCAAGTCCTCATAATCTTTTAGCTTCCTGGCAATCAGTTGATCCAGTTCCTCTGCTTCCTTCTTGATCCTATTTGCTTCATTCTGCAGGTGGAAATCACACACACAGATTGCTGAATGTTAAAGAATTCCTGAACAGGTGGTAAATTTTTGCACTTCTACATTCAAGCCAAGATGTTTGGCGAACATTTCACTCGGATTTTTGTCCTTCAGAGGCTGGGGGAGGTGAGGTTTATGTAGGTGGTTTTCTGCATTTCAATCTCCTGCATACATGTTGGAATTGTGTAAAAGCTGGATTATGCCTAGATGGACAACAAACTCACAGACCATTCTTATGCAGAGAACATTAGCAGAGCACATGTAAGCTATGCCAGCAAACTATCAGTCTTCAGGAGATACTGCAAATGATGGTGCCCACACATACCTCTAGCCCCATGGAATCCACAGTAGGCAGGCTGGTGAGATTAGCATAGATCTGCAGGGCTCTGTTTCCAGCTTCCTCTGCCTCCGCAAGCACCTTGTTGGCCTGTTTCTCCAGGTCTCGAGAAATATTCCTTGCTTGATTGTACCTAAAAAAATCCCCAAGGATCCAGTTATGTTACAGTATTTTTTGTAGAACTGAGCTTAGTAAGAGAGTAGAGAGGCTAAGAAATTGAAAATCACCTCCTGTAAAATCCAAAGCATATACAGAGGGTTGTCTTAGTTTTAAGCACTGCTCTAAAGTCAGGAAATAAAAACAATTTTCTGTTACTGACTCACTTCTGGTTGAGCTCATCAATATCAATTGCAGTTTGGTTTTCTCCAGACAGGGTCTTCAGCAGCAGTTGATATGCTTCCGTGGAAGTATCATTTGCAGCCTTGGCTGTGCGAACAATCTCATCAGCTTCCTTTTTATGCCTGGACAAGATGACAGAAGAAAAATAATGCCATTCTATTTGTCAGCCAGTAGTTTTTACCCTCATTTCTCAATTACATTCTCTCTCACTTTTCCTTCTTTCCCCCAGATTTACATATGGGAGATGCTGAAACATTTGCAATGGAAGATGGTTGCCATTTCTGTCATCCACATGGCTACTGTTCGCCCTCAGTGTTACACAGCCATCATCCCACAGCACCAGCCTCTTACACTGCAAAGGGTGTGTGTCTCCTAACCAGCAAATTGAATTCTGCTTCCCCCTTGTAGGGAAGAGCAGGGCCCTGACCCAGGCCACAATGAGTGTGTCTTGCCATAGCCTACCTTTCTGCCAGCTTACGGGCCTCTTCTGCCAACACAGTCATGTTGTTGGGGTCCCCGCTTTGCTCTGGAGGTGTAATGGACTAGAAAAGAAAGGGAAAAAAACCCCTTAAAGCTCTTTTTTCATATTTTATTCATCTTTGCTTTAAATATTTATTGTCATGATCTAAAAGCTTAGAGATGTGTCTAACC
This sequence comes from Aleadryas rufinucha, assembly GCA_013397815.1. Classification (NCBI taxonomy): domain Eukaryota; kingdom Metazoa; phylum Chordata; class Aves; order Passeriformes; genus Aleadryas; species Aleadryas rufinucha. The sequence goes on from VZTH01002632.1 coordinate 28,592, forward strand.
TACTTCTCATTCTCTATATGTTTCTCTTAAGCCCATGCAGTTTCCACCACTGGTTATCCCTTGAAAAACAACGGTGCTAATATTTATTTAGGACTTTTTATGTTGGTTTGGGCTGAGACACAATCTGTGACAGACAGTGGCAAACTTCCTTCACTGATTTTCCATGATCTTGATGCAAATTTGCTGTATGAGGGAGAGAGCAAGCGGAGAAAACACACCAGAGGCACAGAAGGAAAGGCCCTCACCCTCTCCCAGCCGTGTGGGGTCTCAGCAGCACACTCACCACATTGTCAGCTGCTATCTTGGCCTTCTCCAGCATATCAGAAGCCAAGCTGATGAGGTCCTCGGTGTCCTCCACCCGCACCCGGGCCTGCTCCGCCAGGTTCTCCGTGTCCCGCACCGTGCCCTGGATGTTCCTCAGCCTGTTGAGCTGACTCACTAAGGTGTTGTTGACTTCTTTGAGACGATCCATGAGGCCCTGGTCTACGTCTGAAACACACGACAGAAAAGAGAGGAAGCCAAATTAATCAGAGCAGGAAGAGAAGCTGGAGCAGCGGCTTACCACTGCAGGCACCGTGTTGGTAAATTAATCCCCTACTGAAAGGGAACCAGCAAAGCCATTTCACAAGTCACTTAGCTTGAGATCAAAGTCACAGTCAGAATGTGCACCGAACAGGAGAAATAAAAAGCCATTAACTAGTAATAAGACAATCCTGCTGGGTGTTGGAACTGACTCTGATGGGGGATTTTGTGTTCAGAATCTTGTTTTACCTCTCTCATTGACTTAAAATGACAACAGAGCTGCTCCTCAATGGGTATGAAATGTCTGTTTTGTGAATTCTCTTTAGCTTAACTCCTAGAAATTAAGCAGAGATGGAGGAATAGTGCAGATACACATTTTTCCACGCTCAGGGCAACAAGGGCTACTCCGAAGAAAGACACAGGAAGCTCCTTAGGCAACAGCTAGGAGCTGTACGGAATAGCAAACCCACTCCAAACTCTCCCCAAACCAAAGGGCTGACAAAAGCTGGCAGGATAGAGCCTTGGTTCTCTCATATGTAGGACTTATAAGGCACCCAAATTTCCTCAAATTTTTGGACCACCAGGTAACTCCCCACAACAGCATCTCAATAATGGAGGCATCACAGCACAGGTATGTGCCTCACAACCAAGGCAGTTCCTTTTGAAAAGCTGAGTGTTACCAAGAATTAAAGTGCAAGCAGAAGCCCACAGAACTCCAAAATTAAGATTTTTTCCCAAATACCTTGCAGCACATCTTGAGTATTGAACATGAACATTTGACACATTTCAAAAACATACTACCACAGAAAACCAGAAAAAACTCCTACAGGTACGCACAGATTTTTGCAAGGGTAGTTTTTGGTGCATTTACCTTGCCCTCTTAGTAAGAGAAGAACCTGGAGCTGGGGAAGGGTCTGGAGCACAAGTCAGATGAGGAGCAGCTGAAGGAGCTGGGAGGGGTTGACCCTGGAGAAAAGGAGGCTCGGGGGGACCTTCTGGCTCTGCACAACTCCCTGACACGGGGGTGCACCCAGGGGGGTCGGGCTCTGCTCCCAAGGAACAGGGAGAGGATGAGAGGAAACAGCCTCAAGCTGTGCCTGGGAAGGTTTTGGTTGGATAGTGGGAAAAATTTCTTCACTGAAAGGGCTGTCCAGCCCTAGCACAGGCTGCCCAGGCAAATGGTGGAATCACCATCCCTGGAGGGATCTAAAAGCTGTGTGGATGTGGCGCTTGGGGACATGGGTTAGCGGTGGCCTTGGCAGTGCTGGGCGGCAGGGAACAGTTGGACTTGATCTTAAGGATCTTTCCAAATTAAATGACTCTATGATTCAAGACATGGAAAGAGAGATCAAAAATTCCACCACAGAGCCAAATCCATTCCCTCATCTTTCTCCAATCCCCACCCTGCTACACCCTTATGTGGGACTATTGTCTAGGCATGGATGCCAAGCAGGCAGTGTAAATCTATCTCAGCCAAAGCTGAGAAAAGCTTAAGCGACCATTCTCCCTGGCAGGAATCTTCCCAAGCACATGCCACCATTAGATGCGTGTTAGCTTTTTCCAAGCTTCACACAAAAGGGACAAATTTTCCCAAAGTGGTCTGAAATCACTGAACCAGCTCCCAGGAGAACATCCTTTACTGCAAAGTCAATAGTTTTCTTCAAGGTTCTCTTTTCCAAAACACACATCATCTTATACATTAAAGAGACCCTAAGGACAAACCACTGTCACAGTCATGACAAGCATCCTGCTCACAGACATCCCATGGTAGGGGTGACATTACAAGAATCAATTTGAAGCAGAGTTTAGCAGGAAAAACAGCACACTTCAGAACATTCTACACTTTATGGTGGGATAATTAAGTTTGCCATCAGGATTTTGAAGCCTTCATTCTGGTCGCTGATGATATCCCAACAAGAACTATTTGATCCCAAGATGTCTGAGCAAATTTAAAGCATAATAAGTATACCAGAAAGTTTTCTGCTTGTTTAACAAATAAAACCCTCCTTTGCATCTAGAGAAGAGGGTAACCTAAAACACTTGCATCCATACAGAGCTAGAGGCAGATCTTTACCTGCATGTACAACAGAGACCGCTGGTAGAACAGCATGGATAAAAGCACAGGCACTGTTGTTTTGATAATAGCATTCACTGGCTCAGTGCTGCCCGAAATAGCTGTCAGTCCTGGAGCACAGCACTGGCTTGAAATAAAGCACGCTGTCTCCAAAGGGAATGGGAACATCAGGCAAAGAACTCATTTAGTTGGTCCATGCCTGATCAGGTCAACTCACCTTTGCTCTTTTGTGCTTCATGGAGCAACTCCATAACTTCTCTTTCTGCCTGCTTCAATCTCTCTTCGAAGGCTTCATCAGTTACAGTTTCTTCTCTGGTACCCAGATTTGCTATAAGATTTTCCAACTCCTGCAGCCTTTGACGTTGCTCCACCACCTACAGGAGAGGGACAGAGCACAGCTATGCCACACAAAAGCACCTTGAGCCTCTCTGCTTTCAGCAACCACCAACAGCCACGGGCCAGAATGCTACACAACTGGACATGTGCCACGATCTCGAGTGGTACCAACAGCAGTGTTTGTGGCCTTACCTTATCTTTCACTAATCTGTAACAGGCTGGACACTCCTGGCAGCCTGGCCACGAGCGGTTGTAGAAATAGTTCTCCTCACACTGGTCGCAGCGGCTCCCCACGAAGCCTTCCTTGCACTCGCAGTGGCCGTTCTCCCGGCACTGCAGGGACCGCGAGCCCTCAGGATCACAGTCACAGGCTGCAGGGAAGTTAAACCTCAGTCAGACTGCAGAAGGGGCAGAAATACCCTAAAACTCACAGGGTAAGAGGGTATCCTTAATACCCTAAAACATCAGCAAGAGCTATGGGGCACAAACCCACAGCTGGACCTCACTTCTGATCGCAGGGCTTCTACTCACAAGCAGGATCCAACATTCACTGTGTGCATTCACTGTTGCTATTACCTCTCCCACAAAGCATCATTCTACCCCACTTCATTGTAACCAACTGCAGCCAGTTCTCCTGCTCTTTACAGGCAGGGATAGCAATGAGGAAAGTTTGGATCATCCTGCTTTGCAATCATGTTTACAAGATCAGCTGCTCCTCAAGACAGAATCTGTATACTGAGGCCATCTACAGAGCAGCTGTGCAGGAACACATTAGGAAACAGGGCTGTTGGAGGCCAAGATGCAGAGAATGTATTTACACCAAGGAGAAGTAGGTATCTATCAAGTTGGATATGTAGTAAGTCGGACAAGAAAAAGGTAACAGAAGAAGGAAGGGATAAGCTATAGTACAGAAATCAAATTTCGTCACTCACAGTGTGGACATAAAAGTGCCAACTTCTGCTGTGATGAGGAGCGAGGTGACAAAATACCCTCCCAGAGGCAGAAGGAAAGCAAAGGCAAGGCTGGGTGTGCAACATCCTTCCCATCTGCCTCGCTGTGGCCCCTCGGACTTACGTTTACAGCCTTCAGAGCCAAAGCCGAAGTGGTTGCCCTCGCATCGGTCGCACTGCTGGCCGGTGACGCCTGGCTGGCACTCGCACTGCCCCGTTCGGATGTCACACTGCCCATTGGTGGAGCCCAGCGCGTGGCAGTTGCACCTGGGGGAGGCAGGCACACATCAGATGTAACACAGAAGGGACACATGGGGCAAGTGCCTCTCTGAAGAGTGCAGCTCAACATCTGCAGTTGCCAAAAGTCGCTTTTCTTGCTGTGCAGATGCAGCAGGCGAGGCACTGAGCTTTTGAACCATGCAAGGTCACTTGCTGCCTGTACTAAAAAAGGAACCCACAAGCCCCTGCTACAATCACAGAGTCATGCAGTAGTTTTCTATTTAAAACCCTGATTCAGAGCTCTTTATAAAGCTATTTATAAGTCAGGCTTTTTGTACTTAGTAGCTGCTCTCTGACCACTGCTCTTCCCCACCCACAGCAGCACTGACGCGTATCTGTTACTTGTGACAAACACCACATTCCTGCACAATGTAAGCACAGACCCTCCAAAATCAGGGTCTCTCTGCCCTGAGTAAAGGCAAACCTCACCTCTCACAGCCACGGCCACTCTGGAGGTTGAAGAATCCAGGCTCACAGGCACTGCAGTCCCTCCCAGTGACGTGAGACAAGCACTCGCACTGCCCAGTCACTTGATTGCAGATCGTCTGCTGATTCACGGTGCCGTAGGGATTGCAGTGACAAGCTGCAAAAATAAAAAGGCGTGGAGAAACACACACAAAGTTAGAAATCCCTTTTGGTGTTGGTACTTACCCTAATGGGCCTAGATTCAAACCACACGGCCACCCAGCCCCTGCACGGCACAATGCTTTAGCTTTGATGGCACTAAGTGCCCACAAACAAGGATTTTGGCAAGCTCGAACCACCACACCAGGGTAAAGCCACACATGGCTGCTGACGGGCACAAGCGGCAGCCTGACAGCAGCTCTTGGGGACAAGACCATTTCTAAATGCAAGAAGCAGCAAGTCTCACCTCTGCACTTGTCGGCGGGGTCGGGGGCCAGGGGGTTCCCGAAGAAGCCATCCTTGCAGCGGTCGCAGTAGAAGCCGGCGGTGTTGTGGATGCACTTGAGGCACTCGCCGGTCTGGCGGTCGCAGTTGCCCACGGCGTTGGGGTCGATGTTGTCGTTGCACTGGCACAGGCGGCAGGGCCTCACGGCACCATTTCTGCCCAGCGGGTCTCCAAAATAGGCGTCATCACACAGCTCACACCTCTTGCCTGGGACACAACACAGACACGGGTGCTGCAGCAAAAAGCCCTCTGCTGCCATCTCACATGGATCCCCTTTGCAGTCCCTTCTGAAAAGTAAACCCTTCAGCTTCTTCCCTTTCATCCTTCTGTTGGGGCCAGACACAAATCCCTCCTCATCTTTAAATTCAAGCTGTTTTTTCACTGGAACTTTGCATTATGAATTATTTCCACTCTCCCTTCCCCTCCTATCCCTTTAAGCCAAACCTATTTGCTGCAATTTGTTGTTAATTTAAGAATCCAAATAGGTAGAGCTCTGTGGGGCATCACTGCTCCAGGAAGCTCCACTGCCAACGAGACCTGCCAAACCTCCACGGGCAGCCACTGAAACATCCAATTCAGCAACTTCCTACACTTACTGCAGATCTGACCTCCCCAGCCAGTTATGAGCTCCATTTCTTAGGCAGTTCTTGCACATACAAACCCCCTTTTTCCTCACATCCCAAAAAGGTGGTGTGAGACAGGAGGAACTTTTCTGCAATCACGTATTTACAAGAAAGATCAGCTGCTACAGACACGTGAGCTGAAGGAAACCTGGGCCCTGGACTCTACTTTGGTGCACAACGCAGTGGCACCCACAGGAACCCCCACAAGCTGCTTCTGTGCTTGGTCAGAGGCTTTCCTAAGCACAAGAATTTACAGGTGTTCTGTACTTTGGACTCTGCCATGAGAAGCATAAAATCAGCAGAGAAGCATGAAGGCTGCCAACCATCCTATGGCTTCCTTGCTGCTTGCAGGCAGAACAAAAGCTTCTGCTTAACAACTCAGCTACATGCTTGGACTTCACAGCTTATTGCTAAGAAAAAAAGATCTGTATCTGTTCACATATTTCTCCTTAACATTGCTGAGCACTAGTTTGATCTTGTATTTTTTTGGGCAGTGTTTGTGAGTCACTGCAGCCCTCCTGCTCTTCCTAGGAAGCATCCTGTAGTGCCTCACTTGCTGGCAAACTGCACCTTCTAATTTTATTTCAGTCTGACCTGCCTTCCTGGCTCTTTCAAATCTATTTTCTGCCCAACACCATGCCATCATCAGAGCTCTATTAGAAGGCAGCATGGCTCTCCTATACAGCACAGAAATGGTCAGACTTTGCAGATCAAGCTTTTTGTTCTCAAGAAACAGGCATGAAAAGCTTGTGAAGCCCCAAGCCTCACAGAGGTCAGAAAATAGGGCTGAGGAAGGGAGAAAGATTTGAACCAGAAGACACAGCAGCTTTCAGAGCTACTCACTGTGGATCAGAGAACAAGAACTAGCAGGAGACACATTTCCACAACCATGTGGATGTAGAAAAAGATGTTTTGTGTAGGAACACACCTGTAGTGCCAGTCTGGCAGCTGGTGCACACAACCTCCTTGGTGAGGGGCACAATGGCACAGCTCGAGATGCCTGGGCATGGGCAGGGCTGGCAGTCCGAGGCTGTGCCGGCCGTGGCATCGCCGTAATACCCATCGCTGCACTTCTCACAGTGAGCCCCTGCCGTGTTATCCCTGCAACTGCACATGCCTGGAACAGAGAGGGACGCGAGTTTTGCTTCATTGTCCAACCCAGAAAGGAAGAACCACCCTCCTGCTGCTCCCTGTTTGGTCAGCCCCTCTTACCCGTCTCGGGATCACACGTCTCGCTGTGCCCGTTGCACGTGCAAGGCACGCAGGGGCTGTAGGGTCCGAGGCTTGGGGTCTCCCGCCGGTACCCAGAGGTGCAGCGCTCACAGAACTGTCCCTCGTATCCCACTGGACACGAACAGCTCTCCACCCAGGCCACGGGCACACCAGGTCCGGGACGAGCACTTGTGATAGTGACATCATCCAGGTGACCAGCACCTAGAAAGCACCAAGGGGCAAACCCTTTGTAACCACAAAGGTTATCATCACCTCCTCCCCAGACACAGCTGAACGGTACAAGGGACAGACAGGTGGGTGCTTGCAGTTGGTAAGGTGAATCAAGATGCAAAACCCTCCAGGAAGGTTTAGAGAGATGAGAAAAGATGCACTAGAGCTCACCGAGGGAACACGCAGGGCAGGAAAGATGAGAATGACAATACAGAGGAGAATCTGAGAACAGCAGGTGAGCAAGTACAGTCCATTAAAATTAAGTTATATTTTACATGTGTATGGTTTCCATTTCCAAATCACATACCAAAATCAATTCCTGGCTTTCAAGACAGAACAGACCATGTCTCCAGCAATTTTAATACACCGTCTGCAAACCACGCCTCGGGACAAACTCTCCAACTATTCCTCTAAAGCCATTCCTTCCTCTGGCATTTCAGCACTTCCCTCCTATACTCCCAGCCCCTTCCCTGGAGCAAAACAGAGCCCAGACACAACATAGCTGGCTTTTAACTTATACCACTGTGTTTGTACCACTGCAGCACTTCCAGTGCACTGAGCAGTGGCCTCAGCTCCCTAGCAGTGGCTACAGCACTCAGGGATGGTTTGCTCTACCCCTTTCTTCCCCTCCATTTCACAACCCCACATTTCTCATTATGGGCCACCCCACTGAAAATACTTGCAGTTTTCCCACCTTTCCCAAATGCAAATTCATTCTTTGCATCTTTCTGCAAAAATTCTTCATCACACAGCAATACCTAAGGACATATTTTTGCTTCTAATTCATGCCCATTTTTATAAATCTTTGTTATGAGGAACTTTCACTCAGGTTCTGCACAGGCAGTCCTTTAGGGACCTTGTCCTTCCCATCTGTCATCTCAAGGCAAGACCCAGAAAGAGGGGGGGATGTAACCATTCTCAGTGTAGTGAAACTTAAAAGCCAAATGTTGTAAACTTCCTACATCCTACTGTGTCCTTTAGGACTCTGTACTATGTATTTTTACCAACTGGAGGACAGTGGCTACACAACAAAGCAAAATTCTCATGTTTAGAGCAAGGAATCAACAGCTGGTAAGTATTCAGCTTCCAGACATTCAAACACTTTTCTTTCCCATATCCTCTTCAGGAAGCCTGGGAGAAGATGCTACACAGGAAGGCCAGGTGAAAAGCCATTGGCACAAGCTTTGCCAAATAAGCTGCCACAGCTATTTATGGCTGGGCCCTACAATGAAGCAACCCAAGCACTAGACAAATGAGTTTGCCCCCTCTTCTGCGACGTTCTGCTCAGCGACTCACTTCTCTCGCTGTACGTCCCACGGATCTTGATGGAAGTCAAGTTGTGGAGAAGCTTTTGGAACTCAAATGCCGTAAGAGCAGGCCTCCACGGGTAATCTGCAGCCTCATGGAGCCTGGGGAGAAGAGCCATGCATCATTAGCACAGTTTTCAGCTGCTAACAGCTGCACCCTCTCAAAGCTCCCTTTGCAGCAGTGCCGTGCTATTGCAACATCACCCACATAAGCTTCAACTTAATGATCTCTGTTTGCTCAAGAGCTCAGAGGCCAAAGGCAGCCCAGGCCAGGTGCCAGCTGCTCCCACCATACCTGAAGGTGTAGGTCTGCACATTCTCACTGGGGTAAGAGTTGCCCTGGGCAATGAGAGGCACCGACACTCTCAGCCCAGCCCCTTCCAGCACCAGGTCCTCTGCAGAGAGGCGCGTGTCCCGCCTGTCCACGCGGAAGGAGAAGGTCAGGTTTTGCCCGTAACTCAAAACCTGGTTGCCCAAGAACTTGCCTGAAAGGGGAAGAAATCCTTACAGTTAGAGGACAGAACACAAAGGGCACAAGCAGCACAGAAAGCCATGCTTTTAGAATGACCTACGTGGTGCAACGAAGTACATGGGGAAGTAGGTGTCCGAGATAACAGAGATATCCTGGGTCTCGGCACTCCACTGGAGCAAGACTTCCAACCCATCACGCTGCTCAGCACGCCACTCATCCTCTCCTGAAGAATCAGACGGGCAAGAATTAACACCCTTGGAAGATGGAGATTTGCACACACTTCTCATGTCACACTGTTCATGTCTTAGCTCATCTAATGTGCACGGGCACCGACAGGCTGCAGAAAGCAGCTGTGCAGAAGAATTTAGATAGTAAACACCATCTTTCCAATTTAAGCCCCTAACTCAAGTGCTGACTTGAAACCTCTGAACTTTGAACCCTATGATGACTACTTGTCCAAAACCTTCTTTTCTAAAGAGCTTAAGCAGAGATAGAAAAACCTGCAATTCTCTATGACTTGTTGAGAGTTGCAGCCTTTGTACGAACTGTTCTCCAGTGGAATTTTAATTTAAAAGATGCTCTTTTTAGACTACGCAGCATGAAAACATGCATACAGAGGAAACTGACTGCATGAAAAAACCAGATTTTTCCTGGGATTACAAACTCATTGGAAACACAACTGTGTTTTATTCAGAGCCACGTAAACCCCAAATCTGAAGTGATTTTGATCCTCTCAATCAGGAAATCCTGATTTGGTTCTAGAACTGAGGAAACTCTGCTTTGTCAGCACACCTCTCAGGCTAGAAAAGGTTTCTATTTGCAATTCCCACTTGCACCTGCACGGTTTACAATAACTGTGTGCCTGAGGCCAGAGCTGTGAATTCCTTCCCCCCCATCTGAACAAACAAGCTGCAGACATGGAAGCTCCAGGCAGTTTCAGCACTTCCAAACGAGGGATCCTAGACCTGCCTGCCCAAGGTTTGTGGTCTTCCACACAAAGGAAGGAGTTGAGATTTTTTAATCACTTCTGACTCGGGTCTATAGCCCAACCTGAGATACAAAGGAAAGCTCAATTTTACCAAACTCGAAGTTGGAGGTGATGCTATGGATACTGTAGCCCACAGCACTGGTGCAGACTGAAGAGTGTCCAAAACAGAAGCAGGGGGTACAGCCTCTTGGATTGGAAGAATCCAGATGGAAAAATCCAGGTTTGCATCTGAAGATGCGAAAGAAAGAGAATTAATTTCCCTGATGCTTAACCTCATGTCCTTGCTCGAATGTCTTTCATTCTTGACACAAAGCCATGGGAACAAAAACTCACCTCTCACAGTGGAATCCTTCCACGTTGTCCTTGCACGCACACCGCCCTGTCTCGACATTGCATTCCCCCGTGCTGCCAGCAGCATTGCAAGAACAGGGCCTGGGAGAGTCAGGAGAGAGGGTAGTTCAGTAAGAGCCACATAGAGAAAGCTTTAAAGAAAGCCTAATTTTCCTTTTAGAGAGCTGCAATCCCCCTTACCTGCACCCAGCCTCGGAGAGGGAGTGGAACCCTGGCTGGCACCGGTCACACTTTTCCCCCATCACGCCGGGTTTGCAGCTGCACTGGCCATAGCTGTCACACTGGGTGCTGAGGGAGCCTGTGGGGACAGCAGGGACAGGCACCTCAGCACACACATATGGCTCCATCAGCTATTCAAACGTCACAAAACAGGCAAGAAATAAGGAAGAAGAAAGCAGGAAGCATAGCCTCAAGCTGATGAGTGACAGCTTACCTAAAGACTGCCTCTAGTTCACAGCGATTTTTCCCCTGGCAGGTCCAGACAGATGAATTGTTATCTAGTCTTCCCAAACTATATTCAGCCTTTTATTCCTACCAACCAACCTTTTTATATATAAAATATAATTTTAACTTCAAATTGCTTTCACCTGCTTCATCCTCAGTGCTACATTTGCATGCCTCCAATTCCATACCTGTTTTACTCTGCAATATGTAATTTCCAAGATTTTATTCCCTGAATCCCTTGTGTTCTCCCTAATCACCATCTCCCCTTTCCCTGACCTTTCCCTTTCACACTCCAATTTCCTTCCTTGATTCCTAAGTTGCATTTAGAGACTAAACTGCCTCCTTGGCAGCAAGGCTGCATGTACCATTATGAATCCTAGTGAACTCTTGAGCAAACCCCTCATTTTTGGAAGGACACCTTCCTCAGTACTGCTCCGTTCAAGTGGTCTTGCACAAAAAGCAGTAGCAGGTTTCTTTAATCCATAGTGGACAAAATGCATTCTCGCAAGCACCTGTGTAGCTGGCGGCCTCGGAGCTGCCAGCACTGGGAGAGTTAACTACCAGAAGAAAAATATTTTAATATACAGAAATAGTTGCTTGTTTCCACTTCAATCCACACCAGAAGATTATAGCAAAGTGAAGAGTTATAAGATGATTAGGCCGGATGGGACAGAAGAACTCACAAAACTTTTACCATATACAGCCAAAGTTCAGATCCCCTTTGCAGTCCCACTTCGGATTACTCAGGAAAAAAGAGTACTTGGACAAAAAAATAACAATCCAAACATATCCAGGAGATTCAAATACACCCTGGGTGTCAAGTGTGTCATGGCATACAAGTTAATGGCTAAGTTATAAAGGCCTTTGAAAGTCATCCTTAAAGACCTGAAAAGTCACCTCCCTGCATCTACTCGACTGTCTCAGCCAACACCAATGCCCCTCTTAAAATAAGGTCTGACACAAGGACCCAGGAGAGCAGTCAGAAGAAGAAAGGGCCTTTATTGGTCAAAAATTTCACAACTGAATGACTCCCTGGCCAAATTAGATAGGAGATGCACCCTGGCAGACCTCTCCCTGGCTGCTTTTAGGGCATGCTGCAAGCAATGACTTATTCCAGCTACTCTTTTGAAACCTCACATCGTATCTTACTATGTGTTACCCTTTTCCCTCCTTCTCCCTTACTTGCTGTGGAGTGGTGTAGTTATGGGATCACTTCTAACAGGTTAAGTGGCTCCCTTCATGACAAAAGATTTATTCTCCTGCCAGAATTACTCCCCTCCCCATTTTTTTAAAAGGAATTTAACTACATACTTTGAGTTTACTTTATCTCACCCCACCCCCTTTTGTGTTTAATATTTCACCAGTTTGTATTTATAGTGCTTGGATACTTGGTAGGAGAAACTGATGCAGCAGCTAAAGTTCACTACAATTCCTCAGCATGAACAACTTCCAGAAATACCCACTCACATCATCTTGGTCATTAAGAATTTAAATGAGTCCTTTAGTACTGGGAGCATCCAGGGTAACACATACACAATGGAAAAAAAAAAAATCTGTTTCAGAATACATTCTGAAATAGAAGGAGTAAGTGCTGCAGAGGTGACCCATCTGCTCCTGCCACCTTAACCCCATTTAGATCCAAGGATAACTTAAACCAAAATACAACCCAATAAACATTTCCTACATGGGGGGGGGGGAGAAATCCAAACAACCCCCCTCCCCTTTACCCCGGAGTTTGCAATAAGCTGCACCACCAAAAGAAGAGGTGGGTTTTGTGCATGGATGATTGCAAGCAGCCACAAGTGCAGCACTGCTCACCGACGGGGCTGCAGCTGCAGGGCAGGCAGGCCTGGTCGCTGGCCAGGCGGTAGAAGCTGTCGCGGCAGCGCTCGCAGTGGGGCCCGTCGGTGTTGCCGGCGCAGGAGGTGCAGTGGCCGCCGTGGCCCGTGGCGCGGTACAGCTCGGGATCGAAGTAGCACTCCTGGGACCGCCCGCTGCAGTCGCACGCTGCAAAGACAGGGCACCATCACCACCAGCCTGCCCGCACAACACAAACCCCACCCTGCACAGTTCAGCTGTAGGGGAGCTGCGGTAGGAGCTTTTAACCACTGCAAGACCTGAAACAAACTCGAGCACATTCTCATCAATGCCCAAAAGAAATGCAGCATTTTCTACCCTGCTTCTTTTGCTATCAGACTGCCACTTGCAGCCAAAATGCTGTCCTTCCACAAAGCAACACCGATCTCTGTCACCCAAACAAGCATGAGAAGGCAACATGAGGCTACTCCATGCTGCAATGAGAGCTTTTCCCCTGGACTGCAAATCCCTAGACAGCAGCACACCCCAATTTCACCAGCCCATTAAGGGAAGCCACAGACAGCTGGGACCTATCTAGACACACAGAGGTCAGACAGGAAGAAAGCTTTTCTGTCTGAAAAAGCTTCCCCATAAAGTAAACTACCAGGAGCTGTGGTCTGGGACAAAACACCAAGCAAATTGGTGTTCTGTGACAGAGGGCTGCATTTGCAGGCCAGAAATTAGATGAAATAATCAACAAGTAACTGTAAAAACCAGTAACCCCAACATAAAAATCAGCTGATGCTAAATGAGGAGTTTTTGAAAGGGCAATTATACTCCAGCATAGTAAACAGATTTTTTTTCCCCCATGGGTCCCATAAAGTACAAGCCTGTACATCTTTGCAGGACACCTCTTTCCTACACGTGGCCCCCATCCTTCTCCAAGAAGGAGATGCCCATTCCTAGGGATCTACCAGAAAGCTCCTACGGGATAGGAGTGGAATGACCAATAGTCCCATGAACTGTGCTTAATGCTGGCTAACTGCAACTGAGACAAGCTGAAGTGAGGCAGGGCCAGCTTGTGGCTGCCAGCAGAGGCAGGGGGCCCTGCCCCAGACGGGCTGTCCCTGGGCGCAGCCGCACGTACGCAGGCACTCGTTGGCGCTCTCCGCGGTCGCTCTCCTCCAGGGGCGGTCGTTGAAGAAAGGAAGGCACTTTTCACAGTCCACCCCAAAAGTGTTGTGCTTGCAGTTGCAGACCAGCTTCCCAAGCTCGTTCTTCACACACTCGCTCGCGTGCCCGTTGCATTTGCACCTGGTTTGGGAGAAGCAAGGAACAGGTATTAAACCTCCAGGGCTCCGGGTCATTCACAAAGCAACCCCCAAAAAACAGGGCCCAGATCTCAAAATCTGAGATGAGAGAAATTTGAAGGTAGATGATCACAACAAAATCAGCCATTCAGCCTGGAGAAGAGGAGGCTTCAGGGATATCTTTATGGAGGCCTTCTAATATCTAAAAGGGGTTTACAAGATGGAGAGAAGCTTTTTATCAGGGCCTGTAGTGATGAGACAAGGGGCAGTAATTTTAAACATCTTTCAAATTTTAATTTGAAAGATAGTGGGGTTAGATTAGACATAAGGAATCAATGTTCTGCAAGGAGGGTGGTGGGACACTGGCACAGGTTGCCCAGAGAAGCTGTGGCTGTCCCATCCCTCGAGGTGTTCAAGGCCAGATTGGATGGGGCTTGGAGCAACCTAGGACAGTTGTGGAAGGTGTCCTTGCCCACAACAGGGGTTGGATGATCTCTGAAGGTCCCTTCCAAACCATTCTATGAAACAAAGAGGTGCAGCCTGCTCCAGGTAGGCATATAGAAAGGGAAGAAAGTTAACTAACTCCTTTGCAGTCTTCAGACTAAGCTGAGTAAGAGAAGCAAAGATTTAGCTGGCTTTAGGTTAGTAAATTTTCCACAACTTCTCTCTTGTGAGAGCCTAGAACATGGTATGTTCACTGGGTGTGGGCTATTGTGGTATCAGTAGGAAATTAAATAACACAAAGGTGACTAATATAGAAGCCCAGGGACCTCCAGACTGGTGGTGCACCCAATACAAATCCCCATATGGCCAAATCCCAGTCTCAGGACCGCCACCTGCAAACAGTCCAAAATGCTGCAGTGGTCTCATCTCTGTTTATTAAAACATTTTATCATCAGCTACTTAAGGTTTAAACATTCTACAACAGACTTTGGCAAAAGGAACGGACAACCACCACGGTGTTGTACTGTGTTCCAGGCCTCCAAAGGAGATAGCTTCAATATATGTGAAGTAGAGACACTGAGATTTTCTACTTACTGTTATTCTAGAGTACAGATACAGGCAGAGAACAATTTAAAAACACATTAAAAACCACGCAAACCACAGAGCAGAAAAAATTTTCTTCTTTTGTTTTTCATTTTAGTTACTCTTTTTACCATTTACCCTCCCAATCACTTAATATTACATCCAATCAAGGAAAAAAAATTGGTCTCTGTCAGCCCCGAAGTTATAGCCACAAAAGCTTATACAGAATATTTGCAAATTACATAAAATTCATTCTAACGCATTTTTAATTTAGGACAGGCAATAAAGACCAGAGCCTAATGGTATCATGTGAATACAATCAGTATCTTTAAAGCAATCTAGTAAAACTAACCAGAAACTTTAGTAAGCACAGAGTTTTATTATCTACTCACCTACCACCGACAGCAAAATCAGAAATTGCATAGTAGTAGGACTTGAGAACTTTTGGGTCATTGAAAACTTCATCTCCAAATGTGTTCAGACGGTTGAGGGTCACTCTAATATCTGTAGCTGTCACCCATTCCTAGAGCAGACAGAAATCCCATCAGATGAAACACCAAAGATGCCCCTTGAGAGAGTACCAGTCATTAACAGTTCTATTAATGAAGTTAATCATCCATCAGCAGTTGGTTCCTTCCTCACTGTTTTCCCCTCTGCACCTTGGGAGCTCACACGCTCCTGCCCCAGAAGCCTTATGCCACATCCTCTTGGTTCAAATGGGTTTTCCTGACCCTGCTCCTCTCTGGAGACCCTTTCCAATGCCTCTTTGCATCCTGACTGCTTTCACCTGGGAAGCACTGAGCAACCTCTCTGGCAAAAAGTGCAGGGCAGGCAATCATACCAGCTTGCTAATTGTATGTATCTGCCTGGCTGTAGCTTTCCTGCAAAGCTATGCAGCACCAATGGGAAAAGCTTCCAGGTACATTTGTCTGCAGACATATTGCACCAGACTAAAAGACACACACAGACAAATGAGTGAGGCTGGGGAAGACAAACAGACAGATCTGACTTGCAACACAAGAGTTCTTCGTAATATTTACACAGCGTCTTCAACACACTGCTCTGCCCTCCTGCAGCAGCAGTCAGTACATGCAGACTGTTGCCAAATCACCTTCTGCCAGCCACTGACACTGGCACCTCCTTGGTTTTATTACACCTTTTACAATGCTATTTTCCTTCAAACACCATAAAAAAGAACACAAAGAAACATCCCTGTATGTTCAACTGTGTTGCACCTGTGTCACTGCCCAGCCAGTAACACAGTATTTATTTACTGAATTACAAACACTGACATGAACACATGGAAATGCCAACCACAACATACACATTTACTTCACTTCTGAAAAGCAACACCATGTGGTATGGTTGGTATGTTGGTATATATTAATGTAATACATGTAATAATGTAAATAATGTAATATATGTAATACATATGTTGGTACATATTAATGTAATTAATTAAAATATGTTGGTACATATTTTAAGAAGGTGGTGGTCGGGTCTCTATTCCTTACACAGACAAGTTTATCAGAAAATTATACGCATTGCTAACTTGAAATCTCCTTCTTCATCTTAACGATAAGACACGGTTTTCTGCAAGGCTTGGCTACACCAACAAGGTGGCCAAACTGGTTCTCTTCCACTTCAGAAGTTCTTCGTCCTTTCCCATTCATCTTTATTTTTCATTTCACTTTTGTTTGCAGAAGCAACCCCACCAGCAAATCCAGCAATCCCCATTCCTGCCTGGGAATCCATGACAGGTGAGCCCTGAGCCTGCTGGGTGCTCATCTCAGTCTGCTCCTGCTGCTGTAAGAGCAAAGGGAAATGATGGCAATTACAGCTCTGAAAGGAAGATGAGCACAGTGAGGCAAACCCCACAGCTTTAGCTCCTTGTTGCAATATAAACTGAAGAAGTCATCAAGCAGAACACAGAAACTGGCAAGTAAAACAGATAAACTGGTGCTCCTAGCATGCTCCTGACCACTGCCCAACCCCTCCTGAGAATGCAAAAAAAATTCAAAAATGTTCAACAACAAAAAAACCCTGCCAATACCCCCTTTCCAAGTCACTTGTAAGCGAAAAATACCGAGGATAAAATCAAACTCCTCTGCTTCAACACACATGTAAGAGAACAGGGTAGCGACTCCTTGTCCTTTATGTATTTAGAAGAATCCTACATTTCTTACATTTCTGCTTGAAATATACATGCAGATGCCTCAAATATTACCTGGACTGAGACTTTACCTTCCTCTGTCCTTGTATCTGAAACAACAGCAGAATGTCCACAGCTGCTTTCTAAACAGGCAGAGATTTACATTCATCCTCTGGACTTCCACGATGCCTACTGACAAATCACCCTTAATGCCACCAGGTTTGCTTTTTTGTACCATAAACTTACTATCAACAGACTCAAGAGTTCAGCTCTTCCTTCAAAAGCACCTCTGTGGATTGTACATCCCAACTTAGCTGTGCAAGGGTNGGACAGAAGCAATGTCTCCTAGCAGGCTCACCGGGCGACCTGGGTCACCGCGACACAAGGGCCTTTCACTATGAGTGAGGGCTGTAGTGCAGCCGAGTTAGCACAAAGCCACCATCCACAGTGACTCAACAGGAAGACTCAACTCAGGTCACCTGACTGACGTAGCGTTGCTCACATACCTGCAGCACAGGGCTGTTGTCGAAGTTGTAGGCACTGGGACGCCCCTCCAGCGTTGAGAAGGCCACATTGCCCCCGGTGAGAGGAGAGATGTCACTGAACTCATCAGTGCAGAGCGCCTGCTGCTCGTCCTCCCCAGTGCGGATGAAGCCACGGTTGATTTTGCGATAGGTGCTCTCACAGGATCCACTGTAGTACTGGTAGGGCACCCAGGGGCCGTCCTCCTGCGTGCGCTTGTAGATGGCAAAGCTCTCGGGCCGGCTGGTGTGGAACTTCAGGCGCACGTACGTGATGTCAAAGGCTTTTCCTGTGGGGGAGAGGAGACACGTGAGAAGGGCTCAAAACTGAGAAGAATGGAAAGAGCTGCACTGCAATTCTCTCGCTGGAGAAACATCTCTCAGCACCATCCAGAAGGACGAGCATGTCCAGCAACACCAGAAATATCTCTTCCAGTCCAGTACTGTATCTCCAGGCAAAGACAAGGTGAAGAAACCGAAAGCAGAAGTTGAGGGCAGGCTGAGTAGATAAGTAAACAGACCTACAAGCTTCTGTGCAACCAAACACATTTCGGAAGCTGCAATTCTCTTCCGCATACATCCCTAACACATGACAGCCTACATCAGACCCATGAGTAGTTTGTGTGTATTTAAGGCCAGGCCCAAGTTAATAATGACATTTGATGACATTTCTCCCAAATATATGTGTGGGAGAAACAGTATTAACCAGAGAAGTACAAGTCACACTGTAGAGCCTGGTTTGTACCTGTGCTTCCTCCCTAAACAGACAATACCCCAATCTTTTTCTACAGCTCACAAAGCTTTTCCTCCAGCATTGAACTACCAACTGTAGCCCTCTTCTACTCATTCCCTGGGAAAAACAAAACAAGGTTTAAGTTTCCCACACCTAAAGTCACCAAGGCACTTTTCAGATCAGAGTGCAATGATTTACAAGCTCCCCATCTCCTAGAAGGATGAAAGAAAATCCAACTCCTTGCCCTCTGTTCCCCTCCTAACTGGTCTGTGGCAGTCAGCACATCATCCTCCCTCATGACTCTTCTCCAATGACTTGAGCATCCACCCCCACGCAAAAGGGCCACAACACTCTTCAGCCACCTTCATCTGCTATCCACGCTGGCCAAGGGTTCCCAGGAGGAGGCATACAGCTGTGTGCCAGCTGTTCTTGCTCCACTTCAGCAAGCAGACTGTGTACGATCAGGACACCCTGGAGCATGTAGGGAGCTTGTTAAAACAATGTGGAGTTTGTTTGGAATAAAACCTTGGGTGTTTAGTCCCTGCCATGCTCTTTTAGACTCCCACCACTTCCAAGAAAAACAGTGCTCTAAGCAGAACTTGCAGCCATCACTGGTTCTTTTGCTGATCAAAAAAAAAAAGCTACTAGAAGAGTTTCAGCTGATTGAGAAACGGGTTTTTTCAGCCTGTAGGTCACATGGATTTAACCTCAACTTGCGATGCCTGAAGTGGCTACCTGGTAACAGAGACTAGACAAAAAATGGACACCAAGACGGACGACGAGTCACGAGTTCTTCACACTTTTATAGGTTTGGTCCATTTGCATATCAGCATAAATTCACCAATTAAAACTTTAGCCAATGATGTAATTTATCCAAGATCACCCCCCTTCCCAAGATGTTGGTTTACACATTTTGGGCCCAGGATGGTGTGGGTGTCCTTGGAGAGCAAACCTAGAGACTTTGTTATGTCTGTCTTAGCATGAGAGAGCAGCAGCTAGCAGGCTGTAAGACACTTCAGAGTTTTACCCTAAGTAATACAGGACTTGAAAATATAAGAGCTAAAACCCAAGGCGTCCCTTGTGAAACAAATGAACTGTACCATGTTAAATTTTAACACGAGGCTTTGCACTTGCTGAAGTGTTCACCTCCTTCACAGGTGAGAGCAGACCAGACGGCACCGGGCACCAAGAACAGTGTGTGCTCAAAGGACGCACGCACCACCCGACAGCCATGAATTAGGTCACGAACCACAGTTCTGCCCTGCAGGCCCCCCAGTGATTAGGCCAGGGGCCAGCCTGCATTAGGCATGTCACACCCAAAAGTCTGTCTGGCACGAGAGAGGAACCAAAGCAGCAGGAGAAGCACAGCAAAGGGTCCAGAAACCAACATACCCTAAAAAAAATAAAGTAAAATTCAAGATATACAGCACCTGAAAAATGATGTGTCCCAAGAGTAGAAAAAGACCAGTCTGGTGTTTAAACCACCCACCAAATAGTATTGTCTCTGTGTGACATGCAGGACAGCTGGGGCATTGCACGGATACAAGGCCCCCCGATACGTCCCACAAAATACCCTTTCCTGTTTATATCATGTGTGCAGTTATGGATGACCTAAGTACAAGATTGGAAGTCAGACATTCACAATCGTGGCTCTTGCTCAGTACCACTCACTGTTGGTTTGGGGTTGATTATTTAATGAGATTTTCTTACACACAGAAGATGAGTGAGAAACAAGCACCACCATTAATGCCAAACTGCTTTCTTCCAAAGGATCAACACTCAGCACTAACTTAGCTTAGGCATTCCCTCCCCTTGCTGCCCAGTACAAGAGATGCATCCCGTTTCCATGTATTTGGGAATGTTTTTCTCATGAATTGCAATGAAGGCAAGAAGCAGGCATGCTGTGTACAGATCAGACCCTCCCAGCTTTCCTGTTTCTCTTGCTACGTGGGATCTTCTCAAAGAGAGCTCCTCACTGAAGGCAAAAAATGCTTGAGGTAGGAACAATGTGCACACGCAGGAACTCAAGACAGACACAAGACAATAGGCTGGACACACACAAACATCTTTTTCAGGTCCACGGTAAACAAACCCAGGATAGACTTGACATCATTTTCAGGTAAAGGCCAGGGGCCTGGGAAGCAAACACTTCCTCCTCCTTCTGTAGGAATACCCCAGTGTGTTGACCTGCAACTTGGCAGCCTATCCCAGAACTTCACCAACATCTTGGATGGAGAACAACTAAAAAATGCAACTACTACCATAGTTTTATCACTAGTAAAACTGTCATCAGCTTAATGAGAAAGTTTTCTTTGAGCTCACATGATAACGTAAAGCAAAATCTAACGCTGAAAGTCAGCCCTGGTGGGATTTCTTTGGGCAACTTTAATGACAAGTGAAAACAGGAAAACATCAGGCAAGAGCAGCCATTCCCTGAGTCAAGAGGGGATAAAAAATAAACCAGAGACAACAATGAAGGTTACGTCATTAAACTGTGTCAGCTGAATTGTCAGGAATACCCTGCTCTTTTGAATTGGGGTGGTTAGTTTTCTTCTAGTAGTACTGCATTCCTCTGGTGTGAAGCAAAACCCCCGTGTTCAGGCTTCATCAAGATGGTTTTGGGGGGCAAATGCTTCAAAAGAATCCTGGGAATGATGAGGGGGCCGAGCATGTGCTTTCATTCACACACACAAATTTCTGCTCTAGATGAAAGGCCGGGTCACAGGCTGCTTGCCCCGGAAAAGAACTACTTTTTTTGCTCTCCACTATAACTGAATTATTATCCCTGTTTCCTGACAAAGTCTCCCACAGCTCCTTGAGAAAGCCCCAGCTCAGCCAAAGGCACAGCACATGCCAACTGTGCTCTGGGCAGCATGAAAACGTTTTCTATGGGAACCCCTTCTGCTAAATGGCAAGGACTCTCCCTTTTTCATCTCCAGTTTTACGTGGCAGGCCAAGGAAATGCATTCAAACCCCTCCCAACTGAGCAAGCCACATGAAAAAGACATTTATAGCAGCTGGCAGCGTAACTCCTTGAGCAGTGCAGTTAATGGCATTAAAGAGGAATGCAGTTGATGCACAGAGAGCAGCTGTGCAGTGCCTTGCCGGGTAAATGCTGCTGGAACAATGGAGTTTACCCAAGCCCAGCTGACACAGTGCGGAAATGTGTTTCCCCACTGTTCACACTGAACATAAAATGCTGTGCTTAGCAACCTGGTAGCTCTTTGAGGTTGCAGAGCCTTTTTCTAGCAAAGATAAGCAGCCCAGGTTGCTTTCATGTCTTGCTGGGCTGAATAAACATATACAGCTATAATGCTAAGAAATGGTGACAGCAATAACCAGGTGAAAGGCAGTTTTCAACATTACATTTAGAAGACAAAATGACATTGTTCTCCTGTTCCTAGAAGCCAGTACTGACTTGGACCTCAGTTTGGCTCAGAACTGTCTGATAGTGTGAGGTGTCAGGTGGTATTTCCCTGTGTGTATTGAGAAGTGGCACATCTGTTTTGCAGAAGAAACTCCAAATGCTGGAACCAGTGACCACGAGCTCAGTGCTTCATGAGTGCAACCTGACGTGTTTAAAGCATCCAGAGCTCAAAATCATGAGTCACACATTTTAAAACTGCATCTTTTCCGAGGCATGGGGCTGTTCACCAGCAAGTGAACATGTTAGGTGACATGATAACCAGCCCCCTCTGACAATTCAAGATGACACAGAAAACCTTTAATACCTTTCTCTACTGTAAGCAAGCACACATATAAGCCTTCAAGACAATATTGCAATTACAGATTCAAAGGAGTAAGCAAGTCCTGGGCGCTTGGAGAGGCAGCAGAAGTGGCACTGAAAATGTTCAGCAGTGTTTGATTCAGGGGATACTGCCCCAAACAACCTGCTCACATTGTTGGGCTTGGCCAGCTGTCATCAGCAATTACAGCCCTCCCTCAGCTGGGCCATCGCCAAATTCAGTATCCCAAGGTTCAGCAGGAAATGTGCCACACTAGCACTCATATAAGAAAATGCCATTTAGATCTTTAGAAACTCCTCCCACTTCCCTGAAGTTAGGAATTCGTTCTACACACAAAAGGCCTCCTTGTATTCAGGCCCCTCAGAACGGATGGATAATTTACATCAGGAAAACTCAGGAAAACTGTCCCGCCAGCTGGCACGATGACTACAAGTGTTGAATTGTGAGCAGATGCCTGGGTGAGATAAGCCCAGAGGACACTCAGCCTCCTTCATTATCAGTTCACTCAAATCCCCTGCACATGGGAAGAGTCGATGCTACCTCTCCTGCATACAGCCACCAAGTTTTGTTGCCCAGGGAAAAAATAATCCACCTGAGAAGATGCATTGGGCAAAGAATGAAACCTTTGCAGATGTGTTTTCCACTGGGCAGTAATGAAATGGTTAAACTTTATTGTTTTTCTTTTGCCTGGTTCCTGTTTCAAGGCAGCTTTTCTCACACAGGTACTTGCTGACAACCTATGTCTTATTAAAGGTTAAAAAAATTGAAAACAAACCCAGTAACAAATAGAGCCTACTTAGTACTTTTTGCCTGGATTTCATTTCCACTTTGCAGTGACAGGGCAGAGAGCAATCAATTACAAGTGGCATTTCACTTTGCTTTTTTCTTCTGACCTGTTTCCCCATCATTCCCAGGAAGAGATGCCAGCTTTCCCAGTTACTAGACCGAAATGTGCTCCATGCCATTCACCCTTATTCCTGCCTCTGTTCTGCCCTTCTTGAACCATCAGCTCTCCCAGCACCAAGCACAACGCCAGACCAGCCATGAGCAAAACAGACTGGCTCTGATGCTTCCAGACACACAGATGCCAGAACCTCACATGAGCAGTGTGCAGCTTTGCAGGAGACAGAAACCTGGGTGTCAGCAGACAGAGGCCAGCAACTTCACAAGATCTTGTTCGAGACCAATTGCTGCATCTCGAGCCAACCGACCACTCCAAGTTCTCAGCTACCGCAGTATTTCATTCAGCCTCTCATGCCAGAGCCTTCCCTCCTGGATCACAGCAGCAGTAAATGAGAGGGCAATATTTAAGGAGAACGAGTTATCCTACTGAATGGCAAGGGATAGGATTTTTCAGCATGCAGATGGGCAACAAGAGCAGGACAAAGTTTATAAGGAGGAGAGGAGAGTGAGAAACACCCTGAGACACTTGTTCTTTCAGAATAAAGTACTTTAATTAAACAACAGCCCAACACCTGCGAGACACGTAAGTGCTAAGTTATGTCGCTTGCATCACATGTGCAAGAAAAAGCCAAATTTCTGAGCAAAACCAAAAGAATTCTGTAGTTCTAGAGCAAATGTCCTTTACAACTACACCCTAGCTTTTCTGAGAAAATTTGCAGAGGAGGAGGAAGATGAGAGCACTGGTATTGCACAAGCAAATGGAATATCCAGCATCTGAAAAAAGAAAGTGAAGGTATTCCACTAGAGAAATAACTCCACACAGAAGCACAGACAGTTCTCAAATGCCTAGTTGTGGCCTTTATAGGAACACAAACTACTAATAATTAATCTTAGGTTTATTTTCTTGTCCTCACCTGAAGAGCCTCAAGATTTATGTGCCTATATCATGAACAAGAAAGGCCTGAAGGATTTTAACAGTCTTTTCTTAAACCATGCCCCACCAAACCAAAGATTCGGGCATGTAGAGCTCCACCACAGACGAGTGCCGGGGTTTTAAAAAAGCCTGACACAGACACAAACATGGATTGCTTTTTCTGGGAGCCCGTTCTAAGACAGGGACAGAGGAAGGAAATGTGTTCGGGACACTGGGGGAATGAGCACAGCCTGGAGCACGCTGGAACGAAGTCGAACTCCCACCACCCCATTAGATCATGCATTCTTCCAGTGCTCCCGAACAAAGGCACCATTGACTCCTGCGCGTGGGCGGCTCCGGACAGCAAAAGGCTGCCCAGTAGATTATTGCATGATAATCCAACATTGATAAGTCATCGAGGCTGCCTGTTTTAGTCATGCTTCCAAAGAGGGGAGGCTTATTTCCCCCTGCTCTGGGCTGAAGGCAGCTTTGCAAAAAAAATGCATTTTTTCATTTGATCACTTCTAAGTCAGTGTAAAAGTCAGAAAATCTTATCCATTAATTCAGTACAGCTTGATGCCTTATTTGTACAGCTTTGATGCAAAGATGTTAAGTCCATTTCCCAAAACAGCCAGCTGTGTTTATTCACTGGGGACTGGGAAGATCCCCTGTCCAACACAAAAGTCCTATCTGCACAGGAAGCCTCAAAGTCCTTTTTCAGCACAAAGGATAAAAGCTCATTTTAGAAAGGCACTTTATGCTTAGCAAACACAGCAGATCACGGATGATCAAGGATGCCATGGGCCGTTTTGGGGAGGGCTCCATCTCATTCACGCATCTGGACTGCAAAGCTACCTCCTGCCACCAGTATCAGCACCAAGACAAGCCAGATTGGGGTTACTGTGGGTTGGGATCCTTGGAAAGTTCATTTGCTTGTATCAAAGATCCAGAAGCTCCTTCACGACCCATATACAACAGGTATGGGTGAAAACAGGTCACTCCCACAACTGAAGGAACACGGGCAAGTGGGAGTTTACCCTCACAAAGTGGGAGTTTTACCCAAGAAGCAAAGAAGAAAGAAAAAAAAAATGATCAGAAAAATTTATGTATGCAGAAAAGACAAAAAAGTTGTCTTTTGCCTTTTATTCTTGGCAGAAGAATGCACAGTTATTATCATCCTTTCATTACTGACAGTCCAATGACAACACCAACAGTGCATGCAATAATAACAACCCTTGAAAAGTGACAATTCCCACCCATTCCAAGTCACTGAGGGACCTTGGTGTCCAAGCAAGATTACATTTGCCTAAGTGTTTTTCTCATGTTGGAGATACAAATTCCATCCAGTAAAATCTGAAGCAAGCAACCACCACCACCACAGCCCCACAAAGATCAGAGCTGGTGGCAGCAGCAAGCCAGAGAAGATTCACCAAAAAGCTTTCCATCATATTGGACACTTTCCATCCTTGATCCTCAGCAACATGGAAAAGCATCTCTCATGAATGTTTCTTGTGTAAGAACACATCTCCACAAGAATCACAAGAAAGCAACAAATCTTACCTACTTGCAAGTCATTCTCATAGTACTCAACTTAAAGAGCAAATCCCATTTCAATAATTTCCCCTCAGAAATTTTTATTTGAGAGTAGGAGGTGTTGGAGGGAGTATTCCTCATGTTCAGGTCCAAATGTACCTTTTCAGAGGTGGAGATGTGGTGATGGAAGAATGACTGAGAAGAAAGAGACTAAAAACTACTTTCAAACTCCAAAAGTTTAAGCAGCTAAAGAAAACTGAGGTTAAAGCTTCTTTAAATATGGTATTTGGCCAATTGGCAGAAACATGATTTCTTGTAAAAAGAAAATAAGTTTATTGGACTGTAGTGCAGTACCTTGCAAGAAATGTAACACCAGATAACCTGGTGACAATTGTGAAACCATTTCTTTAAAGGACAACTAGATCTTACTGACTTCTGAGGGGAAACAAATCCAATAAAAAACATTTTGTGAATGTTGTTAGTGCAGGAATGTCAGCAGATTTTCCTGAGGCCTGTTTTCCTTCTGCATGCCCTCCCACGAGCCTCACCCTCCAGCAGCTCAATCTCCCCCCCACCACTCTTTCAACCAGCACACCTGAAGTCAAAGCACGTGTGATGCTTCAGTTGCAGTAGTTCAGCAAACCCACATGACTGGAGCCAAAGATGTCCTGACCAAAGGCAGCATGGAAATGATTCTGGATGGTGCCCATATGTGTGGGTGAGATACCCCCTGCTCCAGGCCCAGCACTCCTGGAGGTGGGCACACCAGCTCCCACTGGAGCACTGCCACTCCACCCGCTTCAATGGCTCCATCACTTCTGATAATCAGTGACTAATTTCTATTAAATAACATTTTGAAGCCTTTTCCCCTGTCAAAAGGCAGCACTTTCCCCACTCAGCCCTGATCCACATGTGCTCACAGCCTGCAACAGCTCGAACGCCTGGCTTTGCTCCTATCTGAATTAGATATCAAAAACACACAGCTCGTATTGTTGAGCTTAATTAAGAACAAATTAAGTGATATGTCTATATACAACAAGTGCTCTAAGCAGCAGCAAGTTCAGCAGCTCTGGGAGCTCCAGACTGACTCACACACTGCTGGCTGTACAGCCACAGAAAGGCCAGAAATGTTCCTTGCACAGAATGCTGAATTCTCTGGAATTTTGATGTTTTACTCTCCCTCCAGCCTTTCCAACTCCCACTCAGCAGCCCCAGGCCATAATTAACAGCACTGTTATTTGGGAATAATACTGTTGCTGCGAGCATCCATCACCTGGCCTGATGCAGACTAAACAGCTTTCTTTTCTCAAGTATTTAAGTTTTGCCCTCTTCAGTAAACATTTAAGAAAACTAACTTGGAGCACATTTGAATTGTGCTGTTTAATGCTGCACAGTTTACACATCTCCTGCCTCTCCATCTTCTCCTCCTCCCAAGAGACTCCAGCGATGGATTTTAAGCAGCAGTTGACCTGCCTTCATGCTAACTTTTAATGCATTTTCAGTCAATTACAGGCTTACGCACAAGCTACCATTATTTATGGAACACAAATTGCAGCAATATCCATAAGAGCCCATTCTCAACCACCCACACACACAACGGTTTTACTTTCTCAGCCTATTAAGCCGGGGAAGAAATTGGGATAAACAGACTTGACAAAACCATTGCTGGAGCGAGGCCATTTCCAAAACAAAGCTTGCCACTGAGTTATGCTTCAAATATGTTTTGGAGAGTCAGAAGCAAAGCTCTTCCAAATTTTTACTGAAGCAGAGAAGGGACTGCACTTCAGTTCCCAACGCACACGTAACAGCCAGCATATGCCTTCAACTTTACCTCTGGAGAACAATCAGTAGACACTGCCAGCGCTCGTGGAAGTCACAAAGGTGTGTTAAACACTCATGTGTGTGAGTTCATGTTCACCCACACATCCCATCTGGAGACACATGAAGGACAAAGTACTACTAAATGCAGTGACTATTTCTGAGGAAAGAGTTTAGCCAAAAAACACAAGTACTTGAGAAGGTAGCATGGCTTAGCATGAAGGGACAGAAGCAATTCTGTAAGATTATTTTGGAACACCGTGAACAAAGAAAATAAAATTGGGTGCTTCCTGCTGACCCTTCAAAGGTAATGCTAAGTCCAGGCTTCTTGATACTTCCAGCTGCAAAATCTGCAGCTTTTAATTGACAGATTAGAACAGAGCCAGATCTGCTTCACATCAGGCTCCAAAACACCTCAATGTATCCACACGAGACCTCGATTTGGAAAGCTACATGTAGATCAAAATTCCTTCTACAGGCTAGAGGCTGCCCATTCAGGACCAGAGAAAACTGTGAAAAAGAAAAAGAATTGGTACATGAACAGTCTTTCCTTACTGTTTTGCATGAGGGAGATTTCCGGACTGAGACATTACTTTTCTGCTTTGTAAAGGATGGATTGAGAAGAAGGTAACAACAGTTGCTGAAGTGGGACCAAACACCACCTGGGATACTGCTGAGACAGTATCACGTCAAATGAGTTTCTTGGGAAAAGTGCTTTCCTAAGACAGCTCCAGCAGATACAAAAAAAATTAAACATTAATGCATTTAAAAGACCTTCCGCAGGAACTTCTAATTTGCTGAGCTTGTGTGGTGATGTTGAAACTTGGGCCATACAGTGTGGTATGAAGCTAAATGTTAGCGCCTGGCTCCCAGTGGCAGGAATGCAATGGAACCCTGGGAATTCCAGATGTGCAATTAATTCACCTTGTTAGCAGCAGATGTCTTGGGGTGACTTTATCAGGTGTATCCCCTATCATCACTCTATGCCCACACATGATTCCTGTGCCTTTCTGTGCCTTTAAACTGAGCCCAAGAGAGGAGAGAGAAAGAAAAAAAAGGCCAGAGGACCTTTTCAAAGCAGTCTGACCTCAAGGTCACGACTCCTCTGCGTTCTGCTGCTGTGGGGAGAAGAGCAGAGGAAGCACCTTCCTGCTGTTTTTTCCAGCCACTTTTTTCGGCTCTTTTTCTTTGGAGAGAAACAGAGTTAAACCTTGTTCTTCTGGAACATTGGTTCTGTTTCCTTCTTTCCTGGACTTGTTCAGAACACCAGAACATCAGAACCCCACTGGGGAACCTTCCACTGGCCTGGAGGGGGGCCCCCACGCCGACCCAGCTCCAAGGAAGAGGAGAGAGACTACACCCACAGAAGGACTCAAAAACTTTCAGGTTTTCTCTCCACAGTGAGAGATTTTATTATTTAGCATTATTATTCTTTTCCTGTGTGTTTTGTTAAATAAATAAGTGGGGTTTTTTTCTCTTTCACATTCCTCCGAATAATATTTCTTTCCCGAAGCTGGTGGGGGAGGGGTGGCTATAACCTGCCTTCCTTTGAGGAGATGTTCCTTTCGGAAGTTTCCCTGGATTTGGCCAAAAGCGGGACAGCAGAGCAGTGAGGCAGCTGTGCTGCGAAGAACAGGCTGGTGGAAGCTATGCAAAGAAATGCATTTCATTCCCAGATAGTTCAGAGCCTCCCAACAAACGCCAAGGACCATCATGGACAAACCTGCCATCCCCAAGCTCTGTGTTGAGAACTCCATGCCACAGCTTGTTAGACCACACCACACCCTCCCCAGTCCTGCACACGTTCTTCAAGCAGAACATCTTGGGATTGATTTCCTTAGATAACAGCATTGCCCAAAAGAGGGTGATTGCACAGAAAATTAGTTTAACCATCTGCACTGAATGCCAGGTGATGAGGTTTTCTTCAGGCACACTACACCACTGTGAAGCCTAAAGGAATTCTACCAGAGAGAAGATATTTTTTCCAGGAGAGAAACTTAAAAATTCATTTTCTAATTAGTACTGCTAAGGCAGTGACATTCATTTTAAAAATGCTGAATCTCTAGGTAATGAAAAAGCTTTTCTTGAAGTTACATGACAACTCTCATAGCTCTGTTAGTAATGTAAAATACCATGCATTAAAACTTCAAGTAATTTGTTGCCCATCAGTAGAAGCCCACAAAATAGGGATCAAGAAAATTCTTTTTCCCTCTCCTTCCAGGGTCCTTAGTTTACATGCTGACACTTTCGATAGTATTTTTAAGGGAAAGGGGAAGAAACAGCCACTTAGGCCCATCTGTAAAGCCTCTGCCTTTGTGAAGTCTCAAACAATACAATGCTCTCAAGGCTTTGTTTTCACCGAATTCTTAAATTTAGTGACAAGTCAAACCCAAACCAACCTACCTGTGGTCCTTCAATCTACAGACACCCCAAGAAAGCTGAAGAGCATCACGCTCTTCAATCTATCGCTGAGGCTCGGCAACGAGGGTTTGGCTTCTCCAAAACCTCAAACTTCCAAGGCTCCACAGTATTCCACGTCTCTGTTCTTCTACACCTGCCTAGACAGGTACCTCAGAAGTCACAGAAAGCTACCACCACACAACCCCAAATGTTAATCTTCGCAGTATCACTTCAAAAAAAGATCTGTATAACAGTGCAATAGAAATGGAGCAAAATCCAGAAGATACCAAATGGTACAAATTCTAGAGGTTTGCTTCCTTGATGGTCTGATGAGATAATTATTTTTTAAAGTTTACCACTTCCCAGTAAACTTCTGATATCAAATGAATATCAGTCCTTATCCTTGAAGCAATTAATAGGGCAAAATTTGCACTCATAGGCAAAAAACCCCAAAACCTAATTTTAAACCCTCAACAGCAACATACATCAGCCATAGTAGACAGCTGCCTTCTTTTAGCCCAATGCATTTCATGCTGGGTCTCTAATGACATAAAATTTAGAGACAAAACATGAGATTCATCAGTTGCAAGAGTCTCTGAAAGGAGAAAATGAGTCAAACCCAGGGTGTGTCCATGTTAAGGCAATGTCACAAATGCAGTGGACCAGTGGGGGAAGGATCTTGGTTCATCACAAACACATGCAACACTGATACTGCCTTCTGCCCTCAAACTTCTTACAGAATTTCACACTAAATTAAAATGAAAAGCCTTGCTCTACAGTGTTTTCAGCTTGCAAACAAGAGTTGCTAGAGATTAAAAGCTTATGAAGGACTCCATCTTAAATGCGAGGCAGCAGATGGACACAAGCAGAAGAAACACTAATGACTGCCAAGATCCAAGTGGGTAAAGTGAGACACTTGCAGCCAATTACCCAAAATAACATTCAACTTCTGGTTTTGCTAAAACAGGAGGGATGGGTGAGAAGGAGCCCTGGGAACAGAGATATTAACAACACAGGGCTTCCTATGTGCCAGCTTCTGGGTTGAGTTTTAGGAGGAAAGTCTTGCATCTTCTCAGCTCCACAACAAGGATATCTTCAGAGTCACATCTGATTGCAGAAGCCAAAAGCTGTGAGAGATCCATGTTTGAATCCCAGATCCCTCTTTGGCTGACTTTTTCCCTAACACTGAAAAGAACTGTCATTATTGTGGAGAGCTTCTTCCTTGTAGCCATTCGAGCAGAAGAGCAAAGGGTTCAGAAACTATGTAAGACATGACAGGGCACAGACCGAATTCTCAGGTGAGTGTTACTTCCATAGGGCGATGCATTCCAGCAAGAGGAACGCAACTGCCTCCTGTTTGCAAAGAGTCAGCCAATAGCCATGCCTGCCCGAGTCACTGCAAACAACTCCATAAGCATCTCAGGGGCACTGGCATGAACAAAGCTTTAACACACACAGTTATGCAGCAATATCAGACAGAACAGCCTCCCTCTGGATGAGTAAACGGACAGTGATAACCTTCTTGGATGTCTCGCTCCTCTGAAGCCTTGGAGAGCAGTTTTTAGCGAATGGACCAGTTTCCAAAAAAGAACGTTTCAGGTACTTCAAATGTGTGGACAAGCTGCATGCTCAGATTTCCTTCCACCAAGGTGTGATGACCCTATATTTGCTGTAGATTATTTGTATTACTACCAAAAAAAAAAGTAGCATTTTACCTCAGCAAGCCTTTTTATGAAATAAATATTCTATTTTCTTTTACAAGTCAGGAAAAAAAGTCATTTTTAAGCTCACCCAACATTTCCAGTACCAGCACTTAGTACCACCCGATGCTTGCTGAATTTTCTTAACACACAAAAAAAGGCTCAAGCATAGTCAAGTTTAATTTCAGGTCTCCCTATACAAGCCAATGCAAAGAAAAGCACTGCTATTAAAAAAAAAAAAAAGCTATGGGCCCATGATTAGATCTAGATTTCACACAGATGACAAGAAGAAAGCCTTAAATCAATATCAGCAATGATCTAATCACTTTCAGACCACACTGGGGTACTTTTACAAGAAGCTATTTGAATTTTTATCTCAATTACTTTTTGCCAGTCTAAGGATAGCAGTAAAAAGTTAATTTTCAGTCCATTAAAAGCCAGCAATTTACATTTCTTTTAACAAGTGATTTCTTTCTAAAAGTCCAGATCTGTGCTGCTGATTTCTGAAGGACAGTGATGATGGTGTAGATGAGGGACAAGAAGTTGACAGTGTTGACAATTTCGCAGGGAGCATTTTCCTGGAATAGCTGATTTAGCTGAGGATAAGGGAACAGCTTTCCCTATACTTCACAGTGCAGTATCACTCTGGTAAAATACTGCTAGATTAAGCAGTTTACTCTGGATAACATGTGGGAAGAGACCTTCAGGGAGTTTTAGGATGCATTCATGCTTAGCTTCCTACCTCTCACTTCAGCTCCAAGAGTGGAATTTCCTTCCTCCTCTCAGTCATCTTTTATCTAGACCCCTAAGTACTAAAGGTAAGTTAATATGACCAGGGAAAAAAAAGAATCATTAAAAACCCCCACAAAACATGAAAGTCAGAGAGAGTGCAGCTAAAAATTTGTACACGTTATTTTTCATCCATGTCAAGGTCACTGATAAAGAAATAAGTCACTATGCTGATTACACACCGCTTCATTTCCCCAGATATTACTGAGCTGGTCACCTAACTAGGTCTGGTTACTTTTTTTGCTAATTTATGTTGCAGAAAGACGAGGCACTTGGACAGATTGGCTTCTTAAGGACATTTCAATCTCCCAGGAACATTAAGTACACAAACTATTCACTGCTTCATTAACCAAGTGACTAGACAGTAATAGCTTGCAAATTTAAACCACATTGCCCAACACGAGCATATCCTCCACCAGACTTGCTGGTTGAAGAGTAATCTATGTTCCCCCAGCTCAGACTCCCACAGCTCCTGAGAAAACAAAGCCAGGCTGTTCCCAGCCTTTTCATGGACATACCAACAAGCTTTGGTAATAAGATGAACTCCAACAGGTAAATCTGTGAGCATGAAGATGCAGAAGAAAATCACTGTGCTGCCTAGCAGCAGTCATGTATTATAGTGCAATTCAGAAAATAATTGGGTTTTTGTAATCAGCTCTTCTCAAGATTCAACCCCTTCCCTCCAAAACATACTGAGCTTTCAAGGTCTCTCTGACACAGACACTTTTACAACTGAAAAAGGTGGATTTGCTAAGCAAAGTTTTCGTAAATATCTCTATAGCAAACAAACACGGAGCTGTACCAAGTCTCTTTGTATAGGATAGTCTCCACATTGTGTTTAAATGAGCATTAAACTAAAAAAAAAAAAAATTATATATATATATATACATCAGTAAGTCCTGGTTATGAGATCTGAGCTTGTTCTCCAGGCCTGGCTGGATGCTGAGTGCCAGCACAGAGAAAATTCAAAGTTCCCCCTTTTCCCACACTGCTATTAAATCCTTTTATAAGCAACAAATAATTCACCCAGTTCTCACTTCCGAGTCTAACAAAGAAGTGCTCCAACAGCTCTTTGGATAATCTCTCAAGCTTAATACCCACCACTAGCCACGGATCTTAGAAGTGAACTCAAACAAAACATCATTCAGGAGTGGAAAAAATAGTACCTTCAAACCTATGTAAAAGGAAATTTTAAAACAGCAAAAGCTTGATAAGGAACTTGCAGGCAAAGAGCTGGTTTAATCTTTGGTCTGCTCAGACAAATCACCACCACTCCTCAAGACAGTCACCATTCTCCCAAAGGGAAAGTATTAAACAATTAAGAAGAAATGAATACAATTCAGGTTTGCAGTGTGGTTCAAAAGCAGAAGCTTAATGTCCTGCATCCAGCTGAGTGTGCAAGCCTGAGAAGGGCTGTGCTCCGCGACTGCGGCTGCCAAATCCGCTCAGACACACCACATCTGCTCCCTTTTGATCACTCACAGTCTGGACAGCCCAATCCAGCACAAACTGTACTGACATTTTTTGTTTTCCTCCTGTTTACCCCTTAAACTTGCAGCTGCAGTGGGAAGTCTCTCCTCCTCCTCCTCCTCACAGCAGCCCCACCGGGCCAGGAGTTGCAGAACAGCACGTAGAGGAAATCCAGTATCTCCGCTCCCACGTGTCAGCTCCAAATCCACAGCTCACCCCACCCCACTGAGCACACGATCCAGAGCTTCCCAGCCAAGGGTCCAGAACCCATCCTGACCACATTTCATGGGCAACTGCCAAGTGCCACAAGCAACAGATAAATCACTTGTGCTTCAAATTTGGGGATTAAATGGAAAAGGTTTCACCATAAAGGACGTGCCCCATCCCTCTTCTGCACACGAGAAGCACTTGCTTCTTCCCTTTTCCTCTTGCTTCAGCTTGCAGGCCCTTACCAAACAGCCAGGGAGCTGAAGCCAATTCTGGCTATGGATCAGGGACAGGAAAACAGCCAGTGCTGTAGTCAGAGTGTGCTCCAGCGTGCTCACACATTCCCCATGAGGGGTGGCAGGACAGCCAAGAGAAATTTCTGGCCTTGATCTCATGGCCATCTCCTTTGAGGAGAAGTGTTTGTAGGGGGTAGTGGTGTTCACTTTTTTACTCCCAGAACATCAACAGAAGACTCTGTATTCATTCAAGCACTTTATGTTTAACATTAGGCCATTATCCAGCAAATCAGAGCGTCATGCTGCTGGCTTAACAGTTGGAGCTCTTCAATATTTTAAGATGCTTTGCTCCTTTCAGTGAGTTACCATTCACTCGATCCCAATTTCAGAAGAAGGTAGGAAGGAGTTTGGAGACTCTATAGGCACATCCTCTCTCAAAAAAATCAGTCCAAAGAGCTGTAACTGATATTCCACATAAAGTCAGCAGAGTTTAAATGATCTACAGCAGTGGTCCATGGGGAATAAGGTATTCTGCACCAGGTACTCTGCCAAATGCTACCAGAGCCCAGTAACCTCAGCATTGAGACTCCAGTGATATCCAACCTCACTGTGGTATTCCCAAAAACATCCAAGATGCCACTTCCTACACCAGCTTTTCCATCTCAGGCCTTCCCATCTCTCTAATTTCCCCCCCCCACACCCTTTCTTCAACTTCTTTAAGTTTAATCCATGCTGTCAAGCCCCTCACTTCCCCAATAACCCTCTTAAACTCAATCACCAAATCCAAACAGCGGAGAGCTCTTGAGAGTTACACCAAATAATGCATGGCTGAATGGTTCTCCCAGAGTTAATTCAGATCTCATCAACAGAAGTGAATAACTCCAATGTTTTCTTTCCAGCACGCCATGGGGTATTTTTATCTGCTGAGGTGCTACTGAACAATCTGATCTTGCTGCAGCCTTTTGTGTTCCTCAGAAACCACGTAACCAACTTCATTAGCAGTAACTTCAGTAGCTATATTATCTGAAAATAGTACCTCTTCACTTTCTAAAGAGATTAAAAACCACTGATGCCAGCAGAGGTTCTTGAGAAACCAATTTCTAACCTCTAATGAAAAAGTGACTGCATCAGTTTTCCCTCCTCACCACAAGCAAAACCTGGAGCGTAAAAGCTTTCCGAGCCTACCCCATGCTCTAGCAAGTGATCTCATAATTTTTTTTAATCCCAGAACACACCTTGAACAACTTCTTGGGTTTTTAATATCACTGAAAAGGGGTGAGTTACATTTAGAAGCATCACTGCACTGATCTGCCCTATACCATATTCCCAGCCCAACTTGGCCATGAGCCTCTTCCCCCTCTCTCCTAGAAAACCTGCTGATCACCAAAATACCCTCCTGGCTGCAGCTAAGGATTAGGAAGGAACTGGGCTTTTTTTCCTTTCATTTTAAAAATCCTTAAGACCGCTGGAACAACAACAACTTTGAGGTGATACTACTGCTGTCTGAGGATGGGTAACTGCACCCAAACTCTGTTAAACTCATTAGGACAGGGAGTGCTCTCCCTTGGCAACATTGGCATCTGGCAGAATTTACCACCTGAGGCTCAGCAACGAAGAGCAGAAAAGGGGTAGAGCAAGTGATGCAAAACCTGAAGTCAAGCCTCCAACTAGATGGTCATCAAAGTGACCAAAAGTCTGCCCAGTGGGGGTCCTCCCAACACCTGCAGTGCTGAGTGGCACAAACCCA
Organism: Aleadryas rufinucha; assembly: GCA_013397815.1. Lineage (NCBI taxonomy): Eukaryota > Metazoa > Chordata > Aves > Passeriformes > Aleadryas > Aleadryas rufinucha. Next base: position 64,292 of record VZTH01002632.1, read on the forward strand.
TTTAACTGATGACATCCACTCTTCAGGAGCTCAACATCACCAGCTACAATCAAAACATCAGCAGAAACAAGGTTAGTGACCTGGAAAAGGAGACTAGCACACGGTGATCCATCCCAAGGATGCTAAGAAGGCAGATGAAACTATGACCAAGGTTCATTCCCACTCCATCACAACAGACCAGTTTTGTTCCAAGCTTCAAAAGGGCAGATGGGCTTTAAGCCTCCCAGTTCAGTTGAAACAGCTGGGGTGACCCTGCCGTGGGTAGCAAGGGCTGCCACACCAGACCAGCTCAGGGGGCTGCTTTAGGTGGACTTGAACAAAGATAAGAGGTGCATGCTTGAGCTCCTTCTCCCACTCCTCCTCCTCTGCCCGGAGGTTGGGAGCAAAGTTTTGTAAAACAATGCTCCTAGACATGCAAACCAGAGCAGATCAAGCAGATGTTTATATGTATTTACACATTCTGTTTATGAAAGTCTCTGGAATTAATAAGGTAAGTAATTTCATATGTCTGCAGGGTTGGGGGCAGAGGAGGAAACACTGTAAATTCAGAAACGAGCACCATCTGTTCCTCTGGGCTGCTTGGCCCTCCCTTCCAGCTTGAGTGAGCTCTTTGAACCAGGCTCCAGTGATATGGAGTGGAGAGGTGCCTTCAGCATCACGCTCACCTTCACACACACACACAAAGTATCGGCTTGTTCAGCCAACATTTAATACACACCTCCTGCTTTTCTTGAGCTGTTACTTCTACTGCAGTTTCTGCTTTCCAACACAGTAGAAAAACTCAAGTATTCAGAGATCAGCTTGCTCCTAACAGTAGTAGAAATCAGCCCAGGGAGATGTGATGTGGAGACGGTTTCTAAACTGCCTAAAGGGGAAATCTCATTCCAGGTGTTTTCTACCCACCTCTTTTTACTTTCTAACATTTTAAAACTTCCAAGCTCTAAAGAAAGACTCAGAATAAAGACTTTTTAGGCACCGCAGAACAGCTCAGGGCCTTTCTGAGCTCCAGTAACAGAATGCAACAGCTGCTCCATCACACTTGCTACGAGAAGGGTCAACTCCATCTACTCTTTCTTAACACTCAGTTGAGCAACACTCACCTTGCATGTTAGTCTCTGCCACGTCAGCAGCAGTCCCTTGCTCCAGGGCTCAAACACCACTGTTGTCTTTCAGATGTTTCACATATTTAATAACCCTTTGGGGAGAACAGGACAATTCACACCTTTCATTCACTGCTACAGTTACTGCAACTGACCTTCAGGTTCAGGGAACACCTACAGAGAAGAACACTTCTCATTTCTTAATGCAGCTTTGTAAACTCATCGGTTTGGTGTTTGCTCCTTGAAAGAACGCACAAAGCTCTGCAGAAAATATAAATCAACAAGAAAGTCTTCGAATAGGGAAGCATCAAGTCCAGAGACCTTCAAAGCAAGCACATCCCACCAAGGGGACCAGCAGGGGCAACAAGCCATCCCTCAACCCTGCCCAGCACATGCTTGGCGCAACCACTGAATGAGATGTTCCCAAGCAGTCAGCTACAGAAATAAGTGACCCAGCAGAGAGGTCACCAATTCAACTTCTGCTTTTTCTTCTTTCCAGTCACTTAAGTGTTTTTTCTTAAGGCAGTATCTCCATGTTACACAGATGTAAGCACCCAAACCAACCTAATCTGAAAAGTCGTCTTATAATCGATGCTTAACAAGTAGGGGCTCAGCAGTCTGCTTTGTGATTGCTACCCGGAAAATCATGATTTTCATGAACAAGAAATCGTACAAAGGCACAACTACACAGGGAGATGCCCTTGACATCAACACCAGTGTGAGTTACTGTATCACTGCATGAACAAACATCAGGAAGAGGACTTGGAAGTTTTCAGAATGAGATTGGACAAGTCCCTGGGTAACCTGGCCTGAATTCAACATTGATCCTGCTCCAAGCAGAAGTCTGGATTAGAAGTCCAGAAGGGTCTATGGTCCCTTCTAAACTCACCTCTTCTATGAACAGAAGCAGAAAGGAATTAAGGTCCAGGCTGCAGACAGATAAACAGAATATAAGTGATTGATCTCCCATGAGAATCAGTGGCACCGAAATTAAAGCAGCCAGGAGACTTTGGAGAGCAACCACACTAAGACAGTGAGCTGAAGGGGTCTCAGGGTTTGCTGACCAAAAGCTACACCTAAGCTCCACATGGACACCCACCCCGGGAGAGGATCCAGCCCAAATAACACAAGCAAAGCACATTACAACTGCAGGCCCCCGCGCTTCACTGCCACAGCCCTCCATGCAGGGTTTGGGTACACACAGGGCTCCAAAAGGCCCCTCCAAAACACAGAGAGGTTTCCTCATTAGGGCTGCTGTCCTTCAGAGAATAGATTGTTCAGGTCTCATTTTTACACAAATTATCCAAAATGAACAGGACTGCTGCTGAGCACTGCAGATGGAAACAGATGCTGCATCCTCTCCACCGGCTCCATGACCCTCAGCTCATCTCTGCTCTACAAACCCAAACCTGCCCCTGCAGGAAGTCTGCATGCAGCAGATGCAAAGGCAGTGCCAGCTGCCTTGGGTCTTGCAGGGAATACACAGGGCAGTGTCTGTGGTACATGGTCCTTCCTGCAAGCTGCATCAAGCTTTCCACAGGGAAGTCACTAAGAAATCAGAAACCCTTTTAAGGAAACCATGAAAGCCGGAGAGAAAAAACAAAACAAAACAAAACGTGTTATGTGCAGGAGTTGTATTTTCTAAAATAAGTATATTTTCAGAAATTTTTGAAGTATTAAAAGATCAAAATTATTTTCCTCCACCTGCACAAAATAGGAGCAGAAAACCATCCTCCTCTGTACCAGTACTACAGGACAGGCAGCACACAGGACCCTAATTCTGCCTGAAGTAGTTCAGTGAATCTACAACCAAGGACATGTTTGGTGACAAGAGAAGATACGTACCTGCCAGCCATACATGACATGTACCCCACCAGCAATGGCAAGGGAATTCAGCATTGAGTATATTTAAAGGCTTTCTAAATAGAGCCAAGGGGAAGACACTTCTGTTTCATAGCAACCCCCAAGGTTTTGAAGTTTGTTTCTGTTCTTTTTCTGGGACAGAAACAGAATGTCCCTGACATTTTTCAGGAACAAAACTGTAATGAGTTATCACAGTTGGAGATCAGCACCTTGCTCCTTTCCAGGGGCATCACCCCATGAGTAGGACGGGTAGAGGTACAAAACATTTCTCACTCCAGAAAAATAATTTGGCATTTTCCCTATTGGCTCACTTCAGACCAAGAACTTGAAATCCTGTCTCTGCAATCCAGGCTTGCGCTTTAAAAAACTAAGTACATAAAAATGTTACCCTGTTACAGTGTCCAGACCAACCCCTCTTCCTAAGGCTTTAAAGTCAGAGTCACTCCTGGTGATATACTGCTCTTAAGTAGGAATGCTTATTTTGGCAAAACTTCATTTAGCTGAGAGTGCTCTGCTGAAGAGGTTAGGAAGGAAGCATCTAGCTGAGAGCCCCCAGCTATCTCGGCTTGCTGACAAAACTCTCAACTTCAGAGCCACCTGCCACTCCCCAATCCCAAGAAATTACAACCTTCTCCTCACCCATACAGACCAAGTAAATCAGAGAGGCAAAGGCCATTCTGATGCTCAGTTACTAGACAGCCCTAAAGGACATTCAATCCGTCCATTTAATCTTCTACTTCTCCATCATCCATTCAACTTTTTTAGAGCAGGGTCAGGCAATTAATCTATATGTCAATTCCCCATACATACATATAGAAGACTTTATATAATTAAATTTTTTCAAACATTTTAATTCACCTCAAAGGCAGCAAGTCTCCAGCAGAGAAGCACAGTAACAATCAGCACCTGGCAATCTCTACCTCTGCAAAGCCTCCTTTCAAGGGGCTGCACTGTCCCTAGAATACAAAGAAAAATAAAATACAAAGAAGGAACTAAATACTGGTTTGGGTTGCACTTTACTTCTAAGGAGCAGGACAAAAATTTGAAAGCCCGGCTGAATAAACAGGAAAGCTGCAGATCCAAAAACAATAGGATCAGCCAGGTTCCTTTCCTAGGTTTTACCCCTAATTGTTTCCCTGTGCTTTTGGAGAGAATTTTAATGCCTATGTGCTTAAGAAATCCTCAGGAAAAGCCTATTAGCTTCCAACAGTGTGCTGGAGTATCACAGGGCAGCTGGGCTGGAGAGCAGACCCTTGGAACATACCCTACAAGCCTCTGAGGGCCATGATGAGCCTGGAAAGGGGTATTCCAGCTAACAGGGACAGCACTTATGTCATTACGGATAAAGGGGACCTAGTTTGGGGGGGTTGAGTGCTTTTTTCGTTCCGACGTCCAGCCTGGTGCTGGCAGCAGCCAAACAACACCTTGGGAAAGCCCAGGAACAGGTAAAGTGTGTAAAACACTTTTTGCAGCACACTTGAATTTCCTGCACCATGCAATCTGGGCACCAAGCCAGAGATGGCGGTTTTCCACCCACCATCTACTTGTAGCATGGACCTGGCCTTGAGGTTTCAGGCTAGTCCAGTACTATTTCTACTCCTTTCATCACCCTTGAAAAGATCTCATGCTTGAGCATCCCAGGTCGCTTGTGCTTGGACCACATGTCACCTCCAACATGCCCCAGCTGGAAGCTGTAGGCATGAACCACTGGTCATTGAGTGTCCTGCACTGCCTCTGCCTGAAGGGCAGAAAATCTACAGACCCAGTGGGACACGTACTTCGATGTGTCAAGCAATCCCTTTTGCCAGCAGCATTTAATTTTGGGGAAATCACCAGTAAACAAAAGAGGAAGGCATGAAGAGCAGCTTGGCTTTTTACTGCACTTCTGCTGGAAAAGCCACATCATTCCCCACAGGCACTCACAGCCAAGTGAAGACCACTGATCTCTGGGTCTGCCCTTCTTAGTTTTATTTCTTTTAATAAAACTTTGACTAGCTATAATACCATAGGGGGAAAAAAAAATAATGTTATTTGTTGGTTTTTAAATGCAAAATAATCATATGCAAAAAGCTGGAAAGAAACACGGAAAACCCCTGGATCTCTTTCACAGATTTTCATTGCTTTCTACACTTTCACCTCCCGCACAGTTTTGCTTCTATCATACACTAAAAGCAAAGAAAAATTATGTGGAGATTCCCAAGCTGGTACAAAGCCACAAGCAGGAAGCAGCTCTGAAATACAGGAGTTTGGCAAAACACAACGAGAAACCACAAAGAAGAAAGGAAGTCTTGGACACGAGAGGCAAGACAAACACTAAAACGAAGTGGCTGCAACACTTTGAGTCTCAATGTCTTCCACAACTATGGAAAAGGTATTGAATAGAAATGCACTGGAAGCAAAAAGAAAAATATGAAAACGAAAAAGGAATGAAATGAAGAACCTCTTTCCCCCCAAAAGCTAAGGAGCTAAAGCTTGCTGCACCAACCTGAAAACAAAGTTCCCAGGGAAAAAGCAAGCTGCCAGTTATATTCCCAAATTTAGCACAGAAATATTATGACCTATGACAGTGACTATTTAATAATGTACAGCCACAAGGATAAAGAGAAGCTTTAAAAAAAGGCTTACAGAAGCATGCTACTAATTTGAACTCCAAAAAAAGCCTCAGTGTAACAGCATTTTCTCATCAAAAAATCTATAGTCCCCACTATTTTTTTTAAAGGAAGTTGAATGCTCTTCAACTAAAAATCTCCAGATACATTAAAACCATTTTACAATTAACTTCTGAAGATGGAAAGTCCATGTATGCACTCACTCTGAATACATTTAGCTGTGCTCCGTGTGAAGTCAGGGAGCAGTGCTTCCCACCAGCTCCAGCCCCAGCACTGCCACACACCAACCACGGCCAAGAAAGCAATAAACTTCAGCGCTTTTGGAACAAAGGCACAACCAGTAAGCAATAGGAAGTAACCCAGTTCTTTTTATCAAGTTTTTTCATATACAGTTTTTAAGACCATCTTAAGATGCACAAGTTGCAAAGCTGCATGGAAAGGAGCATCCTCCTGATGACGTATTATCTGATTTTGGGATCGTTCCGAGTCTGCATGAGGAAGCACCATTAATTGCTCCTTATCAAAATACACACTTCTCTGCTGAGCTGGGAGTTGGAAGATTAGATGATCCTAACTAAACCAGGGGGAATCCTCATCACATGAGGAGGCAAAAAAGACGTCTGTGCAGTGCAATGGAAGGCAGAAGGGAGCAATCACTGTGTTGCCAAAATCTGAACTTCAGAAAATCTCCCCTTATTCCTACCATTTTAGGAAGGCTAACAAGAAAAGAAAAACAAGAAAGCACGACCCCACAGCTTGTTACCTTTCCCTTATGTTTGTTCCGTGTCCCAGTTTCCCGCAGAACTGCAATTCCATGCAAGTTAGGGGTGACTTTCACAGCTGCACAAGAGACAGACAGATGAATACAGGACAATACCTGGCAAGTGCCCATGCAGGCCTGACATAAGCCTGTGTATCTGCTCACACCATCAGACACAGGGCAATAAAAGCTGTGTGGTCACTGCTAAGATTTCCACGATGACAAAATGCAGATACCAACAGCTGACAGCTGCTGTAAAGAAAACAGCTTGAGATGGGAGGCTCAGGAAATTGCTCTCCATCATTCCATGCACTATTTACATCTGGAATCTTGTCTCTGCCACCACGATGGCCAGAGATGCTTGTGGTTCAGGTTTATGTTTGGGGACACAGCTTCATGGTTAAAGATCCCCACCAAATAAAGGTCCTGCCTGCCTTTACCTTCTCATCTGAAAGGCATGGCTTTAGTTTGGGGCAAGCTCGGCCAAGTTAGGGGTCCTGAAAACAAAGAATTTGGTTTTTACAGCAGTTACAACTGCTGGGGAAAAGGAAATGGCAGAAACTTATTTTCTCTATGGTACAGATCACTACACTGCCATTTTTTCCTCTGTATCATCACTTGTGCCTTGTTCCCTTATATATGCCTGCACAGCAATCAACAAGAAAAAAACCACAATTCTCCAGAAACCCCATGCTTAGTCAATTACTTAAAATAATCACACAACCTAGTGAATGGTACCACACTAAACCCCAATTTATCCACACAGTCTCTTCTTCACTCAGAAAAGCAGCGCCTTAGTATGGGGTCAAGAGGACATCAGCAAGCACAACTCCTTCCAAAACGTGATGCTTCTTAAAATACAAGACATGCTTCAGCTTTCAGTGAACCTGTCAACACCAACACAATAGCCCTGCCTTGAGCACTCTATTTTTAACATTTTCCATCCATGCAAAAGAAAACTATTCAATAAATCTAAAAGAAGTATAACTAAATGAGAGAGAGAGTTGAACAGAACTTTGTTTTCAGAGCCAGCCCGAATAACACGAACACAAGCCACAACCATAGGCAGCCCAAATGAGTTGCAGGGATTAATGAATTACAAACATATACTGGCCTCAAAGACAGGAGAGATGCCAAAAACCGATGCCTGGTCGCCTGGGGGCACATGGTAGAGTTGAATCTGATGCAAAGGTCTGTGCACTATATGCTTGTATGATGCAGTAAGTGTCACCTGGTACGGTTGCCATGGAGAATAGGTGCTATAAAGGATAAAGCTGACCTTAAATAGCTCATTATTTACTGGATGCATCTGCTCCCTTTAATTTTCCTGAGGATGTCTAGGATGCCTGTAAATCAGAGTGCTTGCAGAGCTGTTTAATGCCCCTGGCCTGTGTATTTGTGTGCACACTATCTTTAGCCAACAAGCCCTTGCTTGCCTTGCTGGCAGGATTCAGCTTGTGCTGTGCCTGGAGACACCCTGCTCCAGAGCAGTCACAAACTCACTGCCTTGGGAGGTAACGATGCAACCAGCACCAAAAATAAAAAGATCCAGAGGTTTTTCAGTCTCTCCCAGGAAGAAGGAAGGGCTCAGCACTCCAAAAGCCCCAGCAAGACTCTGCAGCTTACGTATTCCAGTGACTTTACGTCGCTTTTGAAACCAAGCCCGCTCTGGACAGCTTTCAAGCATGATCTGAGGAGGAGGGAGCTGACTCTTCACCACCTTCGCCCCACATGTGAGAGAGAGGGAAACATGAAGTTGCACTACAGTGCTGTGCCTGGCCTTGCAAAGGAGCTTTCCCTGATCTGATGGAAGAGCATCTGTCCACATGCTCTGCTTCCAAGCAGGAATAAACCAGAAACGTCCTTGGTGCGCACGCTACACAAGCACCCCCACAACCTGAACACCCCATCCATGATCCCAGTACCTCTTCCCAGAACATCACAGGCAGCTCCAGGTCAGCAGATGGACTGGATCTTTCCAGCAAGAGTTGACTGGGCAGGAACTGCTGCATACCCATGCAAAAATGCATTGCTTTGGGGGTTTTCTTGCTCATCTTTAGCTCTGTGTGGGCAGGACACGCACTAAAGGGAGACCTCAGTAAGAAAAGCCCTCAGGTATGATAAACTCGTTTTCCATTCCTCCAGGCACCCGGAAGATTAAGCAAGTAGGTGAAAGTTGCATAAAAAACCTCAACCCTCTCTCTAGGACCGATACATACAGTTCATTTGCAGGATCAAAGAACATTGTTTTTGTCCCCAAAACCAGAAGGCATTACCATTTTTATAACTATAAACTGCAAAGATTTATCACCATTCATTGGTTGTCTTTGTTTGCTTGAAGAGCAGCTCTGTACAGGTGGCAGATGATATGCAAGGAAATCTCCTCCTGGGAGACACATATGCCAACTTTTGTTAAAAAGTTTCCTTAGAGATGAAAAGAAAGAAACGCTGATGCAACAGCAAGAGCTGTTTCAAGCAATTAACCCAAATCACTTCAGCCTCCCTCTCTCCTTATGTTTAACTCTTAGATAGGCAATGAATATCAGAGGCAAAAAAAACTCCTTCATGGGCTTTATCTCATCCATCACTACGAGAACTTTGAACCCACAAACAGAAAAGCAAGTTCTTATGGTGTTATTAATTCTAAAATGAGTAAGCCTATAATTTTAATTCCACTATCTCCATCTTCAGCATCATTTATGGGAAATATTTACTTTCACATTATTTTTTTAATAGCTCTTTGTGCTGAAAAGCTTTAAAAAGACAAAGAAGCGGACCATCTATCAAGTCATTTTTCTAGCCTAGGTCAATCTGTCGCCCTTGAATCTGCTTCCAGGCTAATCAAGCAAATGCATAAAGATCACTTTGCCCATTTAGTGGGTTATTAATTTAAAAAAACCGTATCTCATTATTACTCCTTATGCAAAGTCAGCTAAAGCAAGCTAGGACAGCTCAATCTCCAAATAAAGAGGTTTTGCATAAAGTAAAACTCCACAAGAATTCAGTTTTTTAACTTAAACACAGATATGAATGTCTTTTCCATGAAAGCCCTCTCCCAGAAATGTTATTTAATCTCTCTCAACCTTCTTCTCTTGTTTCTTGCTTCACCTAATGAGCTGCTTCCATGTGCAAGACATAAAAGTGGAAATTTCAAATTGCTTGTTTCCTTCCTTTTACAGAAGTCTGAGTTTTGAAAGCTCACAGTAGCTTCTCATAATCCAAAGTCCACACTTTTGATTTTTGTCTCAACATCAGAGAATCCCAGAATTGTTTCAGCTGGAAGGGACCTTAAAGCTCATTCCACCTCCTGCCATGGGCAGGGACATTTCCACTATCCTAGGTTGCTCCAAGCCCCATCCACTGGACACTGCCAGGGATCCAGGAGCAGCCACAGCTTCTCTGGGCAGCCTGTGCCAGGGCCACACCACCATCACAGGGAGGAATTTCTTCCTAATTTTCATCACAAGAGTCCTTCTAAAAAAAGGTTTAGGATGTTTTCATAATTGGCTGCAACTCGTGTAAGTCTGTCCTCCCATCCCTGGGCTGTGCATTCTGGTGCCTCTTTCCCACCAGCCAGCACTTACATGGCCCCAGGCACACCTCAGTATCACCAAGGCCACCAAAAGGTTATCTTTCCATCAAATTAACTGCTGGCACTTAAGCAAGCAAACTGATCCAACCAGCCAAGGGCTGCGTGGTTCCTTGCCCCCAGCTGCAGTAAGTGGGCAGGGCTGAGAGACACCAGTATACCTTGAGAGGATGTGAGGCCACACCTTCATTCCTTGCTGCCCAGATTTCAAGCACCCCACTGAGCCCCAGAACAGCTATTCTGCACCATTCACGCACACAAAATGCTTCTGCCTTGCACTCTGTTGTCACAGCAACTGAACACAAAGCATGACTGTCAGCATGAAAGCCTTGGGTGGTGGAAGGAGAGAGAGGGGAAGCAGCAGATGCGCAGGACAAAAATGGTCTGGAGATACAGTACAGTTACATGGCAAGTCTTGGAGCAGCTCCTGACAGAAAACTCAAGCCTCCACCAGCTCATCCTTACGGCTTGTACTTCATTCTGGACAATTATAGAATGGTTTGGGTTGGAAGAAATCTTTAAAGGCCACCCAGTCCAACCCCTTTCAATAAGCAGGAACATCTGCAACTAGAGCAGGTGGCTCAGAGTCCCATCCAACCTGGCCCTGAATGTTTCCATGGATAGGGCATCCACCACCTCTCTGGGTAACCTGTTCCACTGTTTTACCACCCTCACTTATTCCTTATATCTAGTCTGAATCAACCCTATTTTAGTTTAAAAACATCACTCCTCGTCCTATCACTACAGGCCCTGTTAAAAGGTCTGTCCCCACCTTTCTTATTAGTTCCCACTAAGTATTGAAATGAAGAAGTTTAATGATGATTTGGTTGTTTTACCTTGGTAACATACCTCAAAAAAACAGTGGCGTGTGTTCTTTAGGCACAGTAATGAAGATGTTCCAGGAATTCCTTACCAATTACTTATTAATCCTTTTTTAATTACCGATTCAGAATGGCCAGTAATCTTTTCCAATAGGGTAAGAATCTTCCCCTTCAAAATCCTGTCCTTTCTAAAGGATGCGAACAAAGCACACAGACCTGGGAGTTGCAGACTCTTGTAACTACTAATGCTTGTTTACACTTCAAAGCAAACCTCCACTACCAGAACTTCATAAATTAACCATTACCTCTATGACAAAAAGCATATGATGTTCCACTCTGCAAACCATCATCACCTGTCCTAAAGGCTCTCTCTTCTCTGCAGGGAGATGCAAGAATAAGGAAGCGGTTTCAGCATCTGCCTCAGGAAGCAGGACAGGTGGAAAGCCACCATGGATTTTTTTACTTAGTTATTTTTGAGGCTGTCCTTCTTTTACACCTGACAAGACACCTCATAGTACCACTGAAGTAACTGCCACTTCTTTCCCAAGGGCAGCCAAACATCATGCAACTTGATGAGGAAGGGCTACACATAAGACACCTTTAACAGGCTCCATGCCTACTTTCCAGCCAAAACCTTTTGCAATCCATTACCATTTCTGGAGTTACCACTGCTGAAAGTCAGCTTTAAGACATCAGCAGGAGAAAAGCAAAAGCTGAGATAGATTTCAACTGTATGTTTTAAAATAAGCTTCCCTTGAGCACAGGTACCTGGACAAAGCAAGCAGAGACTGCTACAGGAACACACACTCAATTTCTCTATTCACATTTCAGACTCTTGCCAGCAAAATTTTTAAGCAAGCCGGCACCCCTGTCACTCCTCAGAGGGGTGTGACAGCACGTTTTACCTTGTTACACTAATCACACACACAGAGCAGAGATGTGAACCAAACTCTCCACGCTTTCACGTCCTCCATGGGTCCAATGGCAACACCAACTCATTTTCTTGAGGTTTCTTCCCGCTGGTCTCTTGCGGTTTCCCCGAAGCCAAGAGCAGCTTTCTGCAGGGGGCCGCAGGAAGCGGTGGGGTGCTGAGCACCGGGGATGCCTGGTCCCAGCAGCTGTGTGTTTGTTTGCAGGAAGGACAAACGCCAGCGGGGCTGCCAGCACTGCTGTGAATTTCAAAGCCTCACGCGATTTAGCCAGGCTTTCAGTTCAAACTTTCTGGTACACAGCACTAATGACACAGATTAACAACTCCAAATTCTATCCCCCCTTTGGCTGAACCACCTCTCTTCCCACAGCCGCTCTCTGTACCCCCGCATTCAATACCACTGCCATCGATGGGATCATCCTTTCAAAACACTTCATTCCCTCCCACTGCTTTCAAGTCAACTTCGACTTTTTCGGGGTGATAGCAATAAAGAAAATCAGGATTTGTAGGACAGAAAGGCTGGGAGACAGGGTCCCTCCCACCCACCAGAGCAGCATGTTAATGTTCTAACACGCAGTTCACAAAAGAACATACCATAGCCCTGAAGTTACAAAACACACTGAACGGCTGACATGAAAAAGGTGATAAATTCACAGACAAATTAACGAGGAGACATATTCAGTACAAGGTTTCACAACAGGAAGAACTGAGATTCCTATGAACATTTTTAACCTTTCCCACATAATAGTTAGTGACACTGTCCAGGCAGGGATCAGTGTCAGACCACAGCACTGTTCTAACTGTGTATCCAAATCCTTGATTAATTAACCATTAATTTGCTGAATAACTACAACAAAACCAGAGCCAACTGCTTCGAGTGCACCAGAAAACTAGCCCAGTGCATTCCCTGACACAAGAGTTTTTACAAGGGCTCTACCCAAAGTTCTCAATCTCTGCTGGTGACTGTGGTGCTCATGAGCTGCACCAAGGCTGCTCCAAGCAATTTTCAACACCATGGTGCTAAGAATTATGAGTAAAACATGACTTGTCATCAAAAAAACATGTTACTGCCACGTTTTTGCTTGAACTTGCAGAAAATCAAAGCACAGAAAGGCAACAAATCTGGCTTTGGGAATCTTGTGATATTCTTTCCCACGGCTACCCATGTACTTTCAGAGCCACAGACAAATGCATTTTCCTAGACAGTTCTAAATGTATCACTGGATATCAAATTAAAGATCTTCTAAGAGTGCCTCTTGGATTATTTTTTTAATGAAATTGTGTGCTCTGTACTCAAAAACTGGTGGCAGTCTGCCAGGGAACTGAGAGAACCAACATAGGGTGCAAAGGGGTATCCCAAGTTCATGATTCACAGCCTTTCCAGCATCTCCCAAAAAAGTTGTGGGCTTCTCCTGAAACACCTCCTACATCTTACAAGGAATGGAAGCACAGGAATATAAGGCTACAAGGAAATCTGCGGTAGAGAAAATACATCTTAAGTTGCCAACAGTTAAAAAAGGCCCTTATTTCCTAAAAGTGCTACGAAGCTTTTGGGAAAGCTCATCTCTGTATCATTACTTCCAAATGAACCCATACTTTGTTCCATAATGAAATGGGGTTCAGCTGCCCCAGGACGGGCCCAGCTGACCCCCCTGCGATGGGGGCCGGCCCTTGGGAGGGAGGGTGTGAGACAGGGGCAGGCACACACGGATGTGTGCAGAGTCACTCTGCTTAGAAAGCACAAGGGCGTTGACTCGTGTAATGCCGGTAATCAGTGAACTCATGCCTGCAGAGCACGGATCAGCCTGGGGGCACGGAACACCATCCCAGGGCCCAGCAACCCTCCCCGCTCCACCTGCAACCCCCAAAAGAGCAAGGCCGGGACAGGGAGGGCAAGTAAGGCAAAAACTAGATTTCATTAAGTAGACGTTGCATGATGATAGTGGGTCCTTGCTTTATTCAGAGTTCACGTTTCACTCTGGCAGCGGCACCGGCTCTGCAGCACCTGCCCCATCCCTGTGATGCCATGATGCTTTTTTTGCTTTTTATATATACCCCCTCTAGATACTCTTTTGTATAACTTCTATGTATNGCCCCAAATCTCATTTACTCCAAGCTTTTAATATTTTCTTCACAACCTTGCTGGGAATGAACAGTGCCAAACATTTGTTTTTATGACAAAAATAATGGCTTCAATTGAGGAAAACTTGTAAGTGCCCTTTGATGAGGGGCTCCCATCCCCCCAGTCCCTAACACATGCAAGATGAGAAATTACAGAACAATACTGAGCATTTAAGGATTTTGAACTCGCATTGTATTTCTCAGTCTGACCAAAATGAAACCACCAGCACCTTTTTTGTACGCATGTATAAAGCAGTGAGTGTACGAGGGCAGTGGCAATGCTACCCAGGCAGGCCAAGGCTGCTGCCAGGACTAGAACTCTGGGAGATCTCAGTGAAATAACCTCATCCCAGGAAGGGGGGAACCTTCCCAAACAGCACAGCCCAGGAACATCTCAGTACCAGGAAAACAGGAGTGGGAAGGAGGGGAAGCCCAGAAAGACTGCAAGGAGCTGCAGGAAGGAGAAGAAAGGGAGAAGGGGGACAGAAAACACAAGTAAATCAAACAGGAGATCTGCAAGCTTTGAGCAACCACAGACTTCAGCAACAGCTTCTGGACAAATTCATCAAGTAGATTCAGTGTTGAGAAATCCCTTGTCCTATGACACTCCAACCAGGATAGCAGGAGCCATGAGACCCAGGAAGGCAGCCAGCGAAAGCAGAGGAAGCAGCAGCTGGAAGGGAAGCATCAGCTGCTGTCACACAATAAAAGGAGGTTGCTGGGCCAAGCCCAGCACCTCGACAGCCACAGCCACGAGCAGGACAGAGGGACACACGCTGGATCCTCACAAATAACCCACATTTTTTCAGAAGCTGAGAGGCAAGGGCAGCAGGCGGGGCAGCCTGACCAGGGCTGCTCCCCAGGGACCAGCTCAGCAAGCTGCTGGGAAGAAAATCCCATTGCAATATCCCACCGGATGGGAGCATGCAAAGGACTGCAGATGAAAGGACTATAAATAATCATCATAATCAGAGCTGACCACACAAGTCCCAGGACAAGAACATTTTCTTTTCTCTCAGTCAAACAGTCCCATTTAAAACTGACATCAAGAAGCATTATGGTACTTTTTCCAGAAGGGACTGATTTTTCATTCCACTAATCTCAGTAAGAGATACGCCCAATACAAACTGAGCCTTTCAAAGCACATGACTTTTATTCCACAACCTTGTAAATACAGTATAAGAAAGCACCAAGAAAACAGCCCCTTTATCCCTCCCGAAGAGGTTCAATGCAACCATTTCCTTAAAAAGACTCCAAGACACATTATCTTTTAATTCAAAGATAAGAAAGATTCACCTTCCAGAAACAAAGTAGACAGGGAAGGGAAAGAATATATTTTTTAAAAGTTAAAAAACGACCTGTTAAGCAACTCTGATATTTTCCTCACACCAAAATAAATCAAACTGGCCCAAGTGCAACATGCTGCACAAGCAGCTGCTCACTGAGGTAGGAACAAGGTCTTTTCTGATGCCAAGTAGGTTGAGCTATAAAGCAGACTTTGAAAAAAAACTTGCAAGAAGAAAGCAGAGTACTTAGAACTGGGCTGGTGCCAAGCCCAAACTCCACAGCCTTGGAGCACCCAAAGGAATGAGCATTTCAGGCAACTCACTGGGAATCCAAGGGCTACCACGTGCAGCCAGCCACTGCCCATTGAACACACATGTGCTGAACAATTTCTGTTATCAAGCAGGTTTTAATATTTGGTAGGTTTAAAGGGGTTTGGGGTGTTTTTTTAAGAGGTGATCTTTCCGTTACTGAGGGTTAAGAGCAATGTAAGGGTCAGGTCTGCTTGCTCTCCACTTCAAGCCAGGTGCCACTCCTGAAGCCATTCAACAGTTCTGCACCCTGGCCTTCCCACAGGAGCATGTCCAGACCCTGAGGATGAAATAGCCTTTTACCTTGTTCTCCTGTAAAACACAGGATCCACAAAAAAGCCAAGTCAGATAAACAGTTCTTCAAGCACACCAAAGTCTGTAGCAGAAATGAGAACACTGCAGAAAGCTGAGCCAAGAACCCACAAACCCTGCGCCTTTTCAAGTTCTCAATCTCTACAAACACCTTAGAAGTCTTCCTCTTCCCTCACAAAAACACCAAACCCCCAAGCAACTGTACAAATAAGCCCTCAAGCTCCCTGGAAAAATACCTCCCATGTACAAGATGGTACTAGCTTACCCTCCAATGGAAAAAAAATAAAAGTCCAATAATAGTTTTTGGATACTATTTCTAAAAGAGGAAATTCTGAAATTCTCCATTGCCGAACACAGCTGTGTTGTGTCAGAACTGCAGGCATGATTACCACTGGGAACAGCTCTTTGATGACTATCACACTGGAATATCTAAAACAAGTAGAAGCATGGAAACAAAAAGTGCTTTGCCACCCAGTTTCAAAACAGAATGCTGAAGACCACTGAATAATAGATGAGGGGGTTGATGGGGATTTGGGGTTTTTTTGGTGAAGGATCTCTCAAATAGGGCTGGGCTGGTAGAAAAAAAGATTGAAGACTGAGGCGTTCTTTAAATTCAAATAAAATTACCTTGTTATTTCAGATCCTTTTACAGCTGATGAGTTTTCACCGTTTTCCAAGCTTCTACATGAGAAAAACTCCTAGAAATGATTATGTTTTACCTCAAAAGTACCTAAAAGCCCACCAAGGCTACCAGAAGCTTTCACCTTTAGTCTGGCAGGCTACAAAAGGCAGCTTCTCCTCTCAGTGTTCGTGGTCCTGTTTGACAACTGCACGTGTCTACTAGCAGCAGCTCTCTAATCGCATGGCCCAGCTGGTTTGTTAGCAGCTGTCGTGAAGCTCTCATCAATGCTGATGTCACAACCAAAATCTCCAGCACACTGCTAAAAACTTGATGTTACCCATGGAATACTGTGGACAACAAGAGCAATTCCTTTGGAAATGGCTAAGAGATTATCCTAATATTACAGAGAGTTTCAAACATAGCTAGTGATGTCCTCAACACAAGCAGCCACATTCATCCCTGACTTAAAGGCTGTAAAGCTTGATTTGAGACACACAGGGTTATGCTGTATCTGGAGGGGGAAAAACATATCCCTTTCTGTGTGGTGGGACAACAGACCCAGCAAGATATCTGCCATTTCTTGAAAAACTATGAAACTCGTGTCATTTTCTGATCAAGACACAGCATGGCAGACACCAATAACAAAGATCCCATCGTTAAGAGATGTGTAACAACAGGCTGGAATGGTTCTTCAGAGGCCAGAGCTCACATGGGGGGCAGCAGCCCAGGCTGAGCTTCCAAAGATTAATATGGACCAGAGATGGTGACTTTAGATGTGACGTTGAACATGCCAGACTCCATATCTCAGTTAATCCATGGGAAGAACATGGAGCCAGACAGTAAAATCATTCAGCATGGCCTCACCAGTGGTGATGAGCATTGAATTAGGGTCCCAGGACACAAGCAGGTCTCAGCTGGACAAAGGTGCTAAGATTAAGGATGGTGCTCACAGTCCGGATTTTAAGAATTATGGTGAACCCAAGATCCAAGTTTCCCATCCCATCCATCTGCACTGGAAATTCTCTTCTCTAAGTGTTGTTTGCAGAGCAATCCTGTTTTTAATTTCTGTGGGAAGTGGCAGCCAGGGATTTTCACTTGCAGACTCAGAGAGGCCACAAGAACCTCCCAAAGCCTCGGGCTACAAGAGAAACACCACCTAATAAGCCAGAAGCTTTTCAGCACGCTAACAGTTCTGAGCAGCAAACAGTTTCGAAGGCTTAAACCTACAAAAGGAACTGTTTGAGTGTGTGAAAACCTGCGATTAATTCTACCAACTCAGGGCAAGCACCACAAATAGCAGTTGATTTTGCAGCAAAATACCACACAGTTCCAGCTCTCTCCACCCCGCAAAGTAAGTGCTCTGCCATGTATAGTATTCCCAAAGGCATCATGCAGTGGCATCAGCATCCCAAGACAGAGTAGGAGAAAAACCTGGGAATTTAAAGAGCACGCAGGAAGTGATACCTTTATATAACTGCACTGAACAACTGCTGGCCATTAAAAGCCCTGATTTCTTCAGTACTCGTGTTGAAACCTGCAAAATGTAAATCGAGCCTTTGCGAGACCAACTAAAATAGCGTCTCCCCCAGGGCTCCGCAAATACCACGGCGAAGCCCAGGCTCCTGCCACACCCTGAACACCGGCCTTGGAGCCGGAAATGCTCTCCCAAGGCCTTTAATTACCACTCTCTGAGTTTTTAAATTGCAACTACGCTAGGCAAAGCTTCATGTGTTTCACCCTGTTTGCTTGCACTTGGTTTTACCACGGTGGTTCCCTAAGGAAAGCAACAAACCGCAGCCTCGTAAAGTTTTAATGGGATAACTGGCAAACCGGGGGCATCACGGCACTGAATAAAACAGAGCAACTGCATCCCGGTGGTATAGACTACCTCCTTGATTTAAGTCACATTTTATAGCTCTCCCTTCTGAAAAAAACCCACTGGTTTTCTGTACTAACTCAAAAAAACCTCTTGTCTGCTAAAAACAGCGGGCAAATCAAGCCAGGGCTGAGCACAAGAACTGGCAACTCGCCTGGGTTTCCTTGTAAATGCCTTCAAATGGCAGTCGTGCCCCAAACCATGCTTTGCCAGCAAAGTATATATAACCAAGCATCATCGCTCTCCTCAGAGCCAAATAAAGGACTGAGTGGGTAGAAAAGGGGGAGCTGAAGGGGGACAATTCATTTCTTCAGCAACCAACAGCTTTTGCAAGTTTTTCTTTATTTTATATATACAAGACACCATCCAGCTTGGTGACATGAGTTTCCAGGCTGGTCTATAGTACGGATTTCAGGAGCTGACGTTTTTAAACAAGGCAACCAGCAATTTCATCTTTCTCCTTGAAAGGCAGCCTACCAGAGGGCTGCTTCCAGCACCGAACACCACCTCCTCTTTTGAGGCAATCACAGAAGAGGGAGGAGCTGGTCTTTTCTGCCTTCCTGATAGTCCTGAATTCCTAGCTGAGTCCACCAGCATCATTGGTCAAGCACATCTGGACACCATCCCTGCTAGGATGCAGTGGACAGTCTCCCGCCCCAGGAATGCCAGACTGGACTGCTCCGAGCTCACAGGCTGCTGATAAAAGCAGGGCTGCTCTCAGCGGAGATGGAGTCAGCCCACCACAGAACAGCCACCAGCATGCTGAGGAGGCTACCTCTTTGTCCGAGGAACAAAACACTGGGATCACAATAGCTGAAATCAAGCAGATCTGGCCAGAAAGTAAAAGTGGTGGGGGAAAATGAGAGGTGGCTCTAGCAGAAGCAGAGTTGCTTGGGAAAGTTTTGCGAAGGCACATGTAGAAGTGGATAAAAGGAAGTGTAGAAACAACAGAAAGCACACAGAAATTAGAGCTGCAGAAGGAAGGAGTGAGAATCTGCTCTGAAAAATCATGACATCTGAAAAAACGCAAACCTTTGCCCCAGCAAGAGCACCCAGCACCAAAAATACTCCATGTACCTCCATGCTGTCTCTTTTCCCTTCTCTCAGTGTTCAAGGGAGCATCTTTAACACACGGCTTTGTTTCTGCGTGTCAGGGGTCTAAATAGCAACACTGTGCTCAAGCGTATGCACACAAAGCACTGGGGAGATGCCAGAACTATCCCAGTGCTCCCAGGACAAGCAAACAGCACAGACTGTAAAAATAATGTGACACCCTGGCTTCAAAAAAGAAGCAGACAACACACTGTAAGGCCTTGGCTTCCATCTTCTATTTGAAAGCTGGCACTGCTGCCCCAAAGTTCCTTATTTTGGGAATATATGGGAACATAGTGGGAGAGCACTGCTGGAAGACAAAAAAAAACTGGCTGGGTCAAGTCTAAATCAGTAATAATTCTGAGGAAATGGAAAATGGGGGAAGCTAAGCAATAATTTTAAGAAAAGTGGAAGAAAGGACACAGCAGTGCTCTCCCCTCCTCTCACTCACTAACCTAACTATCCAGATACCACCCTGTGAACAGCTTCAGCTCCCCTTTCTCCTGATTTACAGCTGCAAATTCATGTCTCCAGGCCTCTTACTTAGGGGGGGTCTTAATATCCTCTCATACAAAGAGAAATAGCCTTTATAACTCCAGATGTTCCTGGTGCAGGGAGTGGTAATTACCCCAATTCCCCTCTCCCCAGGGAGCACCCTAACTTCTGGACACAGATCTCATCTCCAAACACTCGCGGGATCTGAGCCCTTAACTCAGTAGTAGCGATCTGTGCTGTATTTTTCTGTATCAGGCTTTGTGCTGGCACCTAGTCCCAAAACTAAAGGTTTTTAAACTTGTTTTGAACCGCAGATGGTAGGAAGATTCAAAGAAATCCACGTTTACATGTTGGCAACAGACCTGCAGTTCTTACTGACCTTTTGCAGGCCCTTCTGAAATGTTAATGCTGTTCTACATGGACTGAACATCGCTGGATGTTAATCAAGACATCTCAAACTGCCAAAAAACGCAGCACAGGGCAGCATGTGCATGAAACCTGGAGCTGATGCAGTTGGTCCTGACCAGGTGCAAAGCAGCACTAACCATTCAGGACACCAATGCTTTCAGAAATGAAGGCGATTGCAGCATTAAATAAGGATACAGGTCTGAGCACAGAGCTTAATCCTCGAAGACCAAGTAGAACTAACTGCATGAAAGGGCTTTGTGCCCCAGAATGCCTTTATGTCCTACCAGGTAGGTAAATACTTGTCTTTGCCTCCTTCTCTTAGTGATGTCAATAATTAAGTGTCCCACAGACCATAGTGCCTGAGGGCACAACAGAACCCAAACGCAGCACCCAGCAGCTCACTCAAACAAAGATGGTTTGAAGACCTCACAAAAGTAGCGAAGAGCAATGCTGCAGAGTAGTTTGGGGCATTTCAGGCTAAAAAGGCATTGTCAGTACTCGACAGCTCTTCAACCTACCATGAACTCAGCGACGCAGGGAGTCGCACAGCAGGCGTGCAGAGAGCTTAGTGCTTCACTGCTGGTCATCTTAAAACCAACTCCTCCACCACCATCATGCCCACAACAAGCTTCTGATTCTTAAAAGGCTTTATACTAAAAATACTCCACCCAAAAACCTAACCAGACAAAATCAGACCAAAAAAAACCCCTCAAATATATCAAAGTCTGCCAGGCAGCTTCTGCTTTAAAGTTGTACTCTACTCAAAAAAGATGGCAAAGCAGATTTCCAAAGCTCCAAGAGCCTGCAAACAAACCGGGAACACAAATGAAAGTGTTGCAATGCTACAGTATTTCAAAGATGCAGTTGTTTTGAGCAGAGAAACGTGTGCATTTCTTCAAAGCCCAGGACACAGCACACTGCTCCCAGGACTTTAGAAATATACTGTTTTTCAAAGAACACCCATATACATATGAAATGTGCAAAGCCAAGGACAGCAGTAATACAGATAAGTCTGTAAGTTTTGCCTTGATAACGAGAATTACAATGATTCTTATTAAAAGAGAAGTTGAGATCAAATCTTAGCTTTCCAGGAGTCCTGTATAAAAAATTCCAAACGTACAAAGGAAAGAAGATAAAGAGGCCTTAGTAACTACCTCTCTTTATCGGGACGATTAGATATGTTTATGTGATATATTTATGTTGAAGCTCCAAACACAAACACTTTAGGGCAGAGAGGCACTCCAGGCTTCTGGGGCACATGGATGTGCTCATCAGGTGACTCCTGGTACAGGACTCAGTGCCATCAATTCCATCTCACCAGTGCAGGTGGGAGCTCTCACAAGATCCAGCTCTCCAAGCCCAAACACCTTTTTTTTTCTCCTGAATTACACTGTTATTGATGCTAAACTTAATGCTCAACAGCTGCTCTTGATTAGAAGCTGTGAATGGCTGCAGTGGGGCTTTCTTTAATATTTACTTGATTTAATGACATGAGGATATAAGTTGTGGTTTCAACTTTCTGTTGGCTGGCTTGTCTTCCAGTTCTAAATTACTACCCTTCCTCCATGTCAAGACAGATTGAATAACTGAATGAACAGAAAAGAAAAGCTTGTCCACAAACCAAAGTGGCTAAAATACCCAAAGGAACCTCTAGAATTGACAACTAATCAGAAAATTCAGCTTCTTTTTTTGACAGGCTGTTACAGTTCGGCAGCAATGCTGGCTGTTGACACACCTAACCCAGCCAGCAATTAAAGGACAATGTTGCCCCGGGGGTAAGAGGATACAAAGCAGATGTGCCTTTGCACACAGGATTTCCCACAGTGCCTGCCACTTTTCAAACCAACATCTCCCACCTGGATCCCAAGCCTGTTGTCTGGAAAACTCCACAATCCAACCCTGAGCTTGGCTGCGTTGGGTTACCGGTTGGACTTGATCTTAAAGGTCTTTTCACAGAATCATGGAATGGCTTGAGTTGGAAGGGACTTTAGGCTCATCTCGTTCCACCCCCTGCCATGGGCAGGGACACCTTCCACTATTCCAGGCTGCTCCAAGCCCCATCCAGCCTGGCCTTGGACACTTCCAGGGATCCAGGGCCAGCCACAGCTTCTCTGGGCACCCTGTGCCAGGGCCTCACCACCCTCACAGGGAAGAATTTCTTCCTAGTATTTTTCCAACCTAAATGACTCTATGATCCCTGGTGCACGGGGTAGGACACAATCACTGCAACCTGCTCCACTTCCAGCTGCCTCTGCAGCACAGCCTCTCCTCTCACAAACCAACAGCACTTCCAACGCAGACTGCAGTGGAGCAACCCCTGCAATATTCACTGGAGAATTTTGAAAATCAAGTTTACCAAGCACTGTTGAGCAGATGTGAGTGAACCATCAGCTGAAGGGTGAAGAACCAGCCCAGGGCCAGACCCCTGGCTGAGGACAACCCAACACGCCCAAGGGGTGCAGCCAGCATTGATTCAGACCTGGTGAACATGGCTGGGGACCTGCAGAGTGGGGATTCGCTGACACTCCCTGAACACCTGGGGCCTGGCTATTGGCACTCACCCAGGCAAGGCCTGGCAATGCCCGGTGTGCAGGCAGCCTGTCAGCCCAGAATCACAGAATGGGGCAGGTTGGAAGGGACCACAGTGGGTCATCGGGTCCCACCTCCCTGCTCGAGCAGGGTCATCCCAGAGCACAGGGCACAGGACTGTGTCCAGACAGGTCTGGAATGTCCCCAGTGAGGGAGACTCCACACCCTCTCTGGTCTCTGTTCCAGTGCTCGATCACTGCACAGGAAAGAAGTTCTTCCTCATGTTCAGGTGGAACTTCCTGGGCATCCATTTCTGCCCATGGTCTCTTGTCCCATTGCTGGACCCCAGGGAGCAGAGCCTGGTCCTTGCTCTGAGCCTTCCCTGCAGACAGGAACAGAGAGGGATGAGGGCCTCTCTCAGCTGGGTCTCCTCTCTAAGCTGAACATTCCGACCTCCTTCAGCCTTTCCTTGTGAGAGAGATGCTCGACTCTCTCCATAATCTCCACAGCCTCTGCTGGATCTGCTTCGGGAGCTCCACATCTCTCTTTTCCTGAGGAGCCCAGACCTGGACACAGCACTCCAGACGTGCCTCACTAGGCCTGAGGACAGGGGCAGGATCAGCCCTGGAAGAGCTGACAATGTTCGACCTAATGCACCCGAGGACACCACTACACCCAGGGCATGCTCCTGGCTCATGGACAGCTCGTTGTCCACCAGGACCCCCCAGCTCTTCTCCGCAGAGCTGCTCTCCAGCAGGTCACCCCCAGCCTGCGCTGGTGCCCGGACTTACTCTTCCCCTGGTGCCCTCGCCCCCTCCCCACTCCCCGTCCTNGGGGCGGGGCGGACGCGGAGCAGGCCGGGAGCGGAGTCCCGCAGCGGAGCGGAGCTGAAGCCGCCCCCGCCTCGCGGAATGTGCCGGCTTAAAGCGGCGATGGCGGCTGTGGGGCCGCTGCTGGCGGATGGGGAGGTTTCTTGCCCTCGCCCTCAGGGCAGCGCAGGAATCGCCACGGGAGTGACCGCGGCAGAGCGCCGGGCCTGTCAGCGCCTCCGCACCGGCACAGTCCGCAAAGCTGCCCCTTTCACACAATCACAGAACCATTCAGGTTGGAAAAGACCTCCAGGATCATGGAGTGCAACCTTTCACCGATCCCTGCCTTGTCAACCAGACCAGAACCCTGAGTGCCACGTCGAGCCGTTGCTTGGACGCCTTCAGGGATNAGGGATGAGGGCCCCTCTCAGCTGGCTCTCCTCTCTAAGCTGAACATTCCGACCTCCTTCAGCCTTTCCTTGTGAGAGAGATGCTCGACTCTCTCCATAATCTCCACAGCCTCTGCTGGATCTGCTTCGGGAGCTCCACATCTCTCTTTTCCTGAGGAGCCCAGACCTGGACACAGCACTCCAGACGTGCCTCACTAGGCCTGAGGACAGGGGCAGGATCAGCCCTGGAAGAGCTGACAATGTTCGACCTAATGCACCCGAGGACACCAGTACACCCAGGGCATGCTCCTGGCTCATGGACAGCTCGTTGTCCACCAGGACCCCCTAGCTCTTCTCCGCAGAGCTGCTCTCCAGCAGGTCACCCCCAGCCTGCGCTGGTGCCCGGACTTACTCTTCCCCTGGTGCCCTCGCCCCCTCCCCACTCCCCGTCCTTACCCAGGTGCAGGGTGAGGTTGACGGCTGTGGGGTGCTGCACGCCGGCCAGCATGGTGCGGCTCTGCCACCAGGTCGCGTCGGCCGGGCTGTTGTAGTCGGTGAGGAAGGCGGCGCCGTGGCTCAGGTGCGGCTGGGCGGCGTCGCAGAGGTGGCACGACTGGGTGACACCAGTGACCCCGGTCTGCACGCAGTACTCCTCGGCCGGCGCCCCGCACGTGTGAGTGGCCAGCACCGTAGCGTTGAACGCCGCGTTCACGAACTCGGGCATGCAGCGCTGCGCCCGCCCGCTCCGCTCCTCCGCGCACTCGTCCATGGCGCCGCCGCACCGCGCGGGCACCCACAGCCACAGCACCCACAGCCACAGCGCCCGGCGCTCGCCGCCGCCCCNGTCGAGTCGTTGCTTGGACGCCTTCAGGGATGGGGACCCCAACACCTCCCTGGGCAGCCCCTTCCACTGTCTCATCACCCTTTCTATGAAGAAATTCTTCCTAATGTTCAACCTGAACCTTCCCTGCTCAGCTTGTCCTCTTGTCCTGTCACTTTTTCACTGGGATAAGACGCCGACCCACCCTGGCTGCCCCCTCCTGTCAGGGAGTTGGGCAGAGCCAGAAGGTCCCCCCTGAGCCTCCTTTTCTCCAGGCTGAGCCCCTTTCCCAGCTCCCTCAGCTACTCCTGGTGCTCCCGACCCTTCCCCAGCTCTGTTTCCTTCTTTGGACACTCTCCAGCCCCTCAATGTCCTTCCTGAATTGAGGGGCCCAAAACTGGACACAGCGCTCAAGGTGCCTCAACAGTGCCAGGTGTAGGGGAAGAATCACTTCCCTGCTTCTGCTGGTCACACTATTTCTGATTGCAGCTGCCACTAGCCTTCCTGCCCGCCTAGGCACATGGTGGCTCATGTTCAGCTGGCTGTCGACCACCACCACCAGGTCCTTTTTTCATTTAAATGCTTTTCATGGGGGGGCAAAAAAAAGTTTCTCAAGAAATGCGAGAAAATTGGTTGTGGGTTGCCAGCTAGGCTATGCCAAACCTGGATGGTTTGTGCCATCCAAGGGCATGATCCTAAGCAGATCTGAGGGGACCCACCTCAGCTACTGTAATTTTTAATGAGCTTTTGGTTATTTCCCTACCTTAACCCAGATGTCTCTGTTGCTTAGAGGCATCAGCTCTGTCAGACCTGGCCACAGACTGCATGACGGCTTTTAGCTATCCTAAGATCTCCCCACGACATTTTAGGTTGAGCAATTGTGTAAAGATTGTGTAAAATCCAGGAATCCTGTACAGCCAAAATATCTCTGCCCATGGCAGGAAGTTGGACTTGATGACCCTTAAAATCCCTTCCAAACCAAACCATTCTATGAATCTATAAAACTGCTTTTACAGGAGAAAGTGCCTCCAGAAGCCTTCTCAGTAAACAGGAAACTCCTCCTCGAGACAAAATTGACAGGGAAGTCAAGGAAAGGCTTTGTAAACTTGGTTATATCCCGAGAAAGCCTAAATGCAGCCTGTGGCTGAAAGAACTGAAAAAATACAGTCTGTTCTGGGAAAAAAATGCATATTTAAAGGAAATGCATGTATCCTACAGAATTCCTTGCATTTAAGAGCCTGAGCCGGACTGTTCACAAGGTCTGCACAGCACATGCTGGTCAGCAAGCCTAGAAATGATTGTGCTGCTGGGAGATGTTGGTATTTCATTTGTGGTTGTTATTACACATCAGTGTGGTGATTCCTCTTTTTGCCTCCCCACAAAGCATTAAGCTGGCCGTGGTGAGAATTTCTGCGCCGAGGGCTCTCCAGGCACCCCCAGCGCCAGCAGAAGGGACGCCAGCAGCAGTACAGAGTCACCACTGCCTAGCTATTGTTCAGGCTGGAATGACACATCTCCAGCGGAAAGTTGGATTTCCGCTGCTTCCCCCACTTTTCCTCCTTTTCTGAAAACAAGCTGTCCGTTGTGAAAGCAGTGCTGAGCTGATGCCATCGGGGCAGGAGCTCTGAAAACAACACGCTGATGGAGCTCCTCAGGTTCAGCAACAGCCTGGCTGGTGCCTGCAGCTGAGAGTGGACAGGCAGCAAGGAAGGCACATGGAACAGCTCGATGTGAAGAAGGCAAGGATCAGTACAGAGGTGAGGAGGGGGCAGGGACTCCAAGCAGGATCAAAGTGTGTTGCCACAAATCCCTATCAGTGACGCAATAAGATTGTCTGTCCATATGTGGGACATTCCCACAGATAATGGAAAAAATTCAGCTTCATGAAACATTCTTGGGTTTAAAGATAGTCAGTCTTAGTACCTAAACCAAATAATTGACTTGAGTTTTGTAACTGTTCAGTTTCCAACATTTTAAAGTACCTATATAGGACCATGCTCCACAGTTTATTGGAAGTCCTCCCTGACATTTTCATGGTACTGATTCTAATAAATCCTGACGAAGAGATATTTGCTGATATTTACTATTTGCCATCAAAATCCACTTCATGCTCTTAATGCAGTTTCACCTTAACATACATATTTAAGACACTCTGACAGATCGAGTGATGCAGTTATATTTCATTCTGTAAACCTACACTCATTTAACTGAAACCCGAATTAAATCTCATATGCCTGTGAAGACATGATTTGTGCTTTCCATTTCCTTTTTTACCTACTGAAATAATCTAGCAAAGCATTAAGACATATTCCCCTTAAACCCATTTTCTTCCCAGCACAGAAAAAAGCATCCTTGTGTAAAATAAGTGTGCCTTAAAAGCACAGAACCTGGAGAACTTCTGTGACTTTGCAATGCTTACAGGGGGAATAATAATAAAAATACATTGGTAAATAAATTGTTACAACTGGCAACTCCCCTGATGCAGAGTGAGTCACCCTGTGTGGCAGGAGTGGCCTGGAAGGAAGGAAGGACAGACTATTTGATAGGATGGACACATATAGTTAAGAAGCTGTAAAATAAGGGTGTTTGTGGGTAAGGTTCATGACTGTGCTGGGCTCACACATACTGACTGTAAGTTGTCACTGTAAGTTAGCTGTTAGAATGGGTATGTTCTTACTTCAGTTCTTTTCTGACATACACAGATCGGGTTAAATGATTGAGAACAAGTGGGGAGAAACTAAGAACAAAGAGAAGAATTGCAAAAAAGGAAAAGCAACATGAAAACCTGCTAGGAAACAGCTTTTATAAAAGCAACTCTTACAGGAAATTCTGTCAGCTCTCAGAAGGCCAGAACTCCCAAGGCTGGGAAAGTCGCTCTTAGAATAGACTCCTTTTAGGAAAAAAAAAAAAGAAAAGGAAAGAAAAAGAAAAGCAGTGTTTTCTTTCCTTTTGATAAAAAAAAATTGGAACAATGTTGTATGTGCCCACAAGCAAGTTGAAATAATTCATTAGGAGCACTGTTGGCCTCTGTCCTTGTACAACAGCTCAAAACGAGTGCTAGCACACCTATGCACCAAGATACTTGACCCGTTTGGGGCTTGGGAGGTCCAGAATGTTTTTCATTAGAGTCACAGGGCAGCACTCGTTTTAATTTTCAGTCTTCCCATACTGATTTAGCATCAGCATTTGTTCAAGGACAATAGGTGTGCATATAGGAAAGGAAAATGCTAAGGAAAAACTCAGATATTTCAGACTGTGGTAGCAGACCTTGGTTGCTCCATGCGTATCAATTATTAAAACAAGTAAAAGTAATGCCCACAGAGAAAAAAACCCTACTCTTGCTAATAAAAGTAAACAGTTTTAGGATCCTGAAATTAAAACTGCTGTACACCCCAACATTTCATTACCAGTACATAGATGTCAGTTTATACTAAAAAATGAAGGACAGAAAAGCCCCGTGCTCACCATCAGCCTCATAGAGTTATGAACCAGCGGAGGAGCCACCCAAGCAAGCTCAGGAAATGTCACTTGTCATAATCTGGCTGGTTTGGGCACTATGAGAAGTTTCCAGCAGCTTCCTGCCCTGCTGTCTGTCATGCAGGGGCTTCCCTCCGGCCCCACCGCTTTTCTCAGCAGACACAATGAAAACAACAGTAATCGCAGCAGACATCCACCCCCCGGCCACCAAACTGCCAAAAAGACTTAAAAGAAAGCAAGTCAGCACATCCACCAAAGAGTTGGTGTGGAAGAGTCAAAATTCAGAAAGGCTGGGTGACAAAATTCAGATGCTTTTACAGGTGAATGGGAAAAAAAACCCCTCTGCAGTCTCCAGTTGTGCACTGGGGACTAACAGAGCATAGGATTGATGTCACAATGTATGGGATATGCAGTTTTGTGTTAAAATAGGGCTGAAAGCCATCCTGCTTAGGAGAAATTCTTCCACAATTGAGGACAGGTGTGAAATAATTTTGTACAGCAACTGTGGGCAGTTGCTGTAGAGGTGAATAAAAATTAATCTCTGAATCTGTTCCTGTGAGGTAAGTTGCTTCTGTACAAGTTTCTGCAAACCCTGGAGAAATGAAAGATGTAAGTGAATTATTTCATCTCTTTTCTCAAATGGCTCTGGGATGTAGCCTCATTTTCTCTTCTTAATACTGGTAATGTTGGGAAAAAATGTGCTAAAACAAAAATAAAACATGAAAGGCCTGAGCAGCTTTTTCTCTTCCTATTATGGATTCAAACACAGCCCATCCTTTTAACTTTTTTCATGTATATAAACTGAATTTGTAATCTTTTATTCCTAGCAGATAAGATTTGTATATTTTACCTTTACTCCCTGCTTTTATTCTGCCGTGTAGCCCTGTGCAGAATTTAATCAAACATATCTTACAGTCTACATTAGACCGTGGCAGTAGCATCAGGACCCAGGCCAACCCAAACTATACTCCCTTCCCCCCTCCAAGCCCTCCCCTCGCCTGTCCCATACCTTTCCCATGGAGAAAGAGACATGCATGGATAGGTGCCTTCAGCCTTGAAACATCCAATGGATCTCTTGGAGAAGAGATTTTCCTAAGCATTTCTTTTCCCTTCCCTTCTCCTTCCCGTTCTCAGACACTACACCAGCACTGCATGGATGAAAGTACACCAGGGGAATTGATTTGATTTATTTCTGTATGGTATTAAATTTATAGTATAGAGACACTAAATTCTCTGAGAACTTAGTCATCGTCATCCTTGCACTACAGAGTCCACTGGTGGATTCTCTGCCACCAAAAAATTCCAGCAATATTTAGGTTTCCAACATGACAGTGAAGTTTTCTTTGTAAAGAGCAGAACTCATTTACCCAAGTCCATCTGGATAATGCCCGAGTCCTGTTCTTCACCGACGTGCTTGGCTACACAAATCCTTCTCATGCATGAGCTGGGGCTGTTTACACTACACCAAAACATTCTCAGTGAAGCTATCTTCCAAGCCTGATAAAATGCATCCCAGAAAGTAGTGTGTGTATTGGAGGTGGCCATAGGTATCTCACCATGTAGGGTGTGTGACCACAATGAAGTTGTTTAACAGCTTCCTGACTTTCCAGCAGAATTCCCGAGATTGTTTCAACAGAAAGCTGGCTAACTTCTTTTGCCGAGTAACAACAGGGATGAAATTTTCATCCCAGCCAGTTCTTTACAATTTATGGTCTCAGCCTGTCTTTTCATGGCATTGTCTGCCAATCAGTCTTGCCATGACTATAATTTCATTAGCAGTGAATTGTGATGTTCTATCATTTGTAAAACTCTGTTTCTTCATACGTGATGGCTATTGAGAGCAGCCTTGGTTCAAGTGTCTCCCTCATTACAAGAGCTTACCTTTGTCAGTCTGATGTTCTTTAAGCCTAGTTTTCATGAACTTTCCTTTGCTTTTCAAAAAAAAAAAAAAAAAGCAGTCTCTGAGAAACTCCATCTTCTTTTAGATCTTTCTTTTTCCTGTAAAAAACCTGTAATGCCTTATATAGGTTATGCGCTTAGCCTCAGGTCTCTCTTAGCCATTGGACTCATCCAAGGTCAGCTCAACCATCTAATGGAGGAGGCATTCAAGGAGACATTCAAGGTCAGTTTGCACAGGGCTCTGAACCACTTCATCTCGTGGACAGTGTCCCTGCTCACTGCAGCGGGGTTGGACTAGATGGCCTTAAAGTTCTTTTCCAACTCAAAGCACCATGCTTCTCAGACAGTTGATTGAGAAGGCCAGTCTTTTCGATGATGGACTTTGAATGAGCAGAGCTCCTGTTTCTCCTGCTAAATAAATAGTTTGTCTTGACAAGCAAGCTGCAGTTTGGTTTGCTGTTATGCCAGAACAGTCAAACCTAGATGACCAGCTGGAGGCTGGGAACACTGGCATGTAATTTTGGGATCTGGAGATCACTGATGTGCCCCAGCTGCTTGTCCCTCCCCACAAATCTCAACAACTTGTCTCTGCTCCCACATGGACTTAATGCAGAGCTGCTTCTCTGACACATGACAGGGAGAATACAGTGAAGGGTGAGCAGCTTCAGGAATCTGACCTACAGGGCCTGCTTTTGGAATACATACCCATGTCCTTGGCCGGCTGTCAGCATGTCCCAGTTCTAGTCTTGGTACCCCCAGCTCACTACATCCTTCCCTGCATTGCTCTGTTGATGGTCAGAGAATTACCAGTTGAGAGGACAGAAGAGACATTCTCTGAACTCAAAACCCCCTCCACCAAAGACTAAATAGACAAAAGAAACCATTGAGGGAAAATCTGTTCGGTCTCTGTAGCCAAGAACCAAAATTAAAAAAAAAAAATTACTTGGAATTAACAGAATCTTCTGAAAATATAGCTATTAGCTCCACAGTGTCTCTGCAAAGCTACAGAGCATACATGAACTGCAATTTTCAGAGGTTTCTACCTCAGCCATCCTTCGATAGATGCTTGCAAGAACACTGAAAGCTTATTTTTAACATCAATACCATCCCCATGTCAAATTGCGGTTCAGAACGAACAGAGTCACCGTGAAATACATACAGTGGCTTTGATATAAATTGCATGTGCAAAATAAAAGAAAGCACTTAATTTACAATTAATCCTGATCCATAAGGCAGTGTGGGAACCTTATTCATTGGGAGGAACTGAATTCCTGTTTCCTTCTGTACCCATAATTTTTTTAGTACTAAGAGAATTTATCGTGGTGGTTTGAAGCATGTAAAATGCTGTGTAAACACTCACACGGCTACTTACAGATCATCAAAGCAAAGGGGAAAATCAAGATTTTTGGAAAGGAAGTGGTATTTTTAAACTTATCACTGCATACCATAAACAATGGGAAAATGTATAAAATACTTTATAAATAGACTGTTTCCTGCTCAAGTGTCATTTTTTCCTTTTTGAAGTTCCACTAGCAAACTACCTAAGGAGGCGATTTAAAATAATACTTTTTATTAAAGTATTTTATTAAAATCTTATCTTTTTATTAAAATAAGAACTCAATGGGCAAGAAAAAACCACAGGTTTTATAGCTGTAAGCTGCATTTTGCTTTCTGGGAACCAAAGTGTTCTACCGGCATTTTCATCCCTTGTGGGAGCCAGTGAGAATCCTGATCAGGAAATGAGAGTCCACCAAAGGGACAGACCCTGAGAGATCCCCCCAGATTAGGGTGACAGAAAGGCCTATCTTTAAAGAATAGGAAATCTATAGCTTCTGCAACTGTTACTAATGTCTTCCATTTTGGAGCTCAGGAAAATTTTTACATCTTGTTTAATTATAGTAAAAGCATTATATTTATTGTATTAAAAGCATTTATCCAAGTAGATCAACTGCAACATTCATCTTTGATACAGTAAAGTACCTCCAGATATAAGCCCAGTATTTTAGAATCACATGAAGAAGCGAAATCAAGACTTAGCAGGTTGATTTATTAAACAATGAATTGTAATTGTTTGTGATGGAGTTAACTTACAATAAACACCAGGGGAGATTGCAGAGGACAGCCTAGATCTTTATAGGATGGCAATGTCAATCTCTTCTGTTTTCTCACAAAGATTCAGATTCCTGACAGTGAAAGGTATTTTAAGTAGCATTGAATCAACATTGGAGATTTAGATGCTATTTTAAATCACAGAATGCTCTTTAAAATAGCATCTCACTGTGACTGGCCAGTGTTTTTTTAACCTAGAATGCAGTTTTTGTTGGGCTAATTTTTGACTTGAGTAATTCTCAAAGCACATTTCACACCTCCCCATCAGCCACTGGCTTGTGGCAGCCAAGTTTTTGCCACCTGAACTGTTTGACTTCAAAGGTTAAGAAAACAAAAAGGCTCCAGAACATAAATATCTTTATGCAGTAATACATACCATACCATTGCCACCAATATATAAGCATACCATTGCCACCAGTGCTTTGGTGTGACTCCTAGAGCTCCAAAATCGTATTGGAAACTTTATACATGTTTGTCCTGCATTTTCCTATTAAAATTAAGTTATTTCCTATTAAAATTAAGTTAAAATTAAGAAATACCCCCGGGTGTGCCCGTGAGCAGGGAAGGCTGCCTTATTGAATGTTACTGATTTGGCTGACACCACCAGGTAACAATTGTATTAATTTTATACCCTTGTTTGAGGGCTTTACAAATCCACACAAATTCAGCTTCTCCCTCATTTTGCTGAACT
Organism: Aleadryas rufinucha; assembly: GCA_013397815.1. Lineage (NCBI taxonomy): Eukaryota > Metazoa > Chordata > Aves > Passeriformes > Aleadryas > Aleadryas rufinucha. The sequence continues at coordinate 97,209 of VZTH01002632.1, forward strand.
ACCTGTGTTTCTTCTTACAATGAACTTGGTCGCACAACAGGTCAATTTGATTTAATGAGTTTTGCCAGCACCACCCTCAGGGTTGCTCCCTTCCAATTAATTCACACAAATATAAATGTAATTCCCCACACAGTACTTGGAAGCATTATAAGTTTCCAGGTAATCACCAAGAGTTCTTTTCAGCTCATCTAAATTTGGGAAGTGTCCAAGGCCAGGCTGGATGGGCTTGGAGCAACCTAGTCTACTAGAAGGTGTCCCTGCCCATGGCAGGGGGTGGAACAAGATGAGCTTTAAGGGCCTTTCCAACCCAAACCATTCTGGGGTTCTATGATTCTATTAAAATATTTAAAGTTTTCTTTACTTTTTTGCCTCACCTTGTGTTTGTGTCTTCCAGCCATTCTTTGCTCTTCCTGGATGCAAGGCCACAAGTCCCAAGGGAGGAGCCAAGCAGCAGGAGACTTTCCTGGTTTGTAAACCTGTAAAACTCAGGCTGGAAGCTTTTACTCATTCGCCTCATCTCCAGCTGACCTGTGGACAAGTACAGGTACCCCCAGTTTTAACAAATTCCATTTCTCAGGACAAGAGGCAACAACAACCCTTCCCTCACTGGAAGCCACCTGGCCAAGTCCCAGTTTAAACAACTGCTCCTTCACTGGAAGGCACCTGGCCAGGTCCCAGTTTTGCAACATCTGGCTTTCCAAACAGAGAAAACAGAATGAACAACGCAGCACAAACAGATGGCACATGGCTTTGTTAGTCCCTTGAAGTATACAGCAGACATTCAGCATTTTTCTCATATTTAACCAAAGTACTCTCACTCTCATTTCCTTCTAGGTCGCAGTTAGGATGGCAGATGTTCTCCCAGTGTGTTACTCTCCTTGCATCCTGTGGTGGGGATTGCCAATTTAGATACTTTGTGAGCACTCTGAACTCTCTCCAAATTTTTAATGCTGGATGTGAGATTTGGGTACAATTTAGAAGTAATCTTTTCATTGGGATACACAGAAATAATAGAAATGTTTTTATACAAATGTCTTTGCAGCCACTATGTGTTCAGGTCTTTTTCTTCCCTTATTTATTTACAATGATTTTTAAGACCTCTTCACAGAATGCTTTCTGCAGATGTGGTTTTACTAAATTTGCTTTCCTGAAAAAGATGATTTACATTTATGAACCACAGCTGAGTCCATAATTAAGTTTACAGTAACTCCTCCTGCACGGGTCTCTTCTGGAGAGTGTCTACTCAGTTTAAAGGTCCCCTTTACTGAGGCTGAGCCTGGAAATCTTCAGTCCGAGAGTGAAGGCTCCATGGAAGCTGGAAGCAAAATAAGTTACATAATGTGGGAAAGCCAAGTAAGTTACTTGCATTGTTTAGACAGCTTTGGATACATGGAGTCACAGGCAATGAGGAAAGGAGCCATCCTTTAAAAAGTAAATGCAGAAACCAGCATTTGGGACAGCTTCAATGCTCTTTGTTGCTCACTTGTAATGTTGGTTACTATGGCTACCTGATGTAGCCATTCTTTTTAATGTATATTTTAAAATATTTTTTAGTCTGGACAAGTATTCTACCTGGAAAGAATTGCAGGAGGATAAGATGCTGTTCTCACAACATCTGATTTTTGGTTTACAGACCATTTATTTAAGTAGCTTTGTGAGCTGAATCACAGGATCACACAGCAATGTCCATCTCTCTGGTTCTTCATATGCCTGGCGATGTTAATGTCACATTGCTCAGAAACTTCTCTGGCTTGGTTGACCAAATGCAGAAATTTCTATAAGCTTGTAGTTGCTCCATCCTTGGCTGTACACAGATCTCTGTCCTTAGTCTCCTCACTCCAGCTGTGTGTCTTCTTACCACCTTGCTCTAGTTATTCCAGAGGCATTGTTCCATGTTGCTTTACTAGTCTCCGTGCATGGCGTTTTTAAGGCTATAGCAATTTATCTCGAGAGCTGACAGGACGTTTTAAAACATCATTTTGGTCAAAAATATCGAGTAGGCAGCATTGGCATGGATCCCGATGACTCTCGTGATTGAGAGCCACTGAGGGAGATAAAGGTTGTTGTAACACTGGCTTTGTCCCAGTGATAAATTTAAAGTGACACTTCAAAGTCATTTTACAGTCACTTAAAGTGACACAATCAGTCTGAATCCCAGAGATGTTTCTTTGGAAAAAAGAAAAAAAACAAACTTGTTTTAAAACTTTGTCGAGTGCATGCAACTGGGAACACTCAAACACAAAACTTCCGAGTTTTGAAAAACTTATTCTTGGACTTTGTCCTGAGTGAGGGAAGAAAAAGAAATCTTAACCTGAAGCTCTTTTAGAGTCTGCAAACCTGCAAATGCTTTCACATTCAGCTGTTGATTTGTTTTGCTTATTGGTGCTGCAGCCTTTGAATAAAGATTATCGAACAGCAGCCTGCAACTCGTAAGCTGTTTCTGCTCAGGGTTTGGCTTTGTTTTTCTCTCTTTGTTATATGTCACAGCCAGCACAAAAAATTGCAAAACCTCCCAGCAGAGCAGCTGAGGTCCCTACAGCACCCTCTATTCAGCTGTTTAATAGAGAGGTGTTGCTGTTTTGGGGACAAACTGATACAGAGACTTGCTCTGATTCTCCCGTTGCCTGGTGATGATGCTGGTCCCTAGCAGTCTCATTAGCATGTGCAGAGGAACATCCTTCTGCACGATTTATCCTAATTTGTATCAAACCAAGATCAATGTGTGCTGCATGTTCAACTCTTACCTAATATCGATGTCCTGGTGTAGATGCTCTGTGAACCATTACCAGTATGATCGTGCAAACATGGGCATCCCTATTGAAAACAAGGAAAAGTCTTTGGAAGCAAAGTTATCTTTGTTTATATAACAAAGGTATCTTCCGTAACTGATGCACCAGAGGTGTTCCTGAGGCTGACAGCCTCTCCAGTGCCTCTCCTGGGATAGGAAAGTATCAAGTTCCTTAGCAAGCCCTTGGAAAAGCACTGGTTGTCTCTGATGTGGGCAGGATTGGTGCAGGATTAAGATGCTGACCCACTGCTGTTTATTTTTGTTCTGTTCTTTTTGGTCAGCATGGCTTAGCCCATCTTTACTTCATTGCCCTTGCTCATCTTTACCAGCACAGCAGAGCCACTGTGCTTCTGCTGGGCTCATCCAAGAGCATCTCTCCCACAGGACTGCACCAGAACTGGCCTCTACTGACACACGTGTGGTATTTTTTACCCGCTCTTCCCTCTCTCTCCTCTTGTGGCAGACTGCTGCCACGCCCAAAGGATGAGCGAGGCCAAATTCCATTCCTGAAGCATTGCTGAGCCTCCTGTGAGCAGCCTGCCAGCTCCACTAGCCAAAGCAAATGTCTGCACTAGCGCTAAGGGAGGGGGATGAAACATTTTATGGCAGCTGTAAAAGGTCATGGGGTAAACACCAGCGCTACTGCTCATCTGCTCTGCCAGTGATGCAAGCAGCTCGGATGTGTGCGTGGTTTGCATGAGAGCCAGTGGTTCAAAGCTCTCTCCTGGCTTTGTGAGATTCACATTACAAACTAGAGAATTAGCAAAATTTAGTGCATTGATTTGGGTTTGTTCTGTCCATTGGAGACTGGTTATTCTACTTGAGATGGGTCTCGAGACCTGTAACACTTGAAAACTTTTGTCTGAAAATACACATTCTGCCTTTCTTGCATAATTCCATGCAAGGCCCAGGGCTTTTGGGTTTATTTGTTTATAGGCATGGGGGCATTCCTGGAGATGATAAATTCCTAAAAGTCTAAAGTTGTCTCACATTCGGGGATGTACTAGAAAACTTCTCATTTGGCTTCTCCTAAGAAAAAAAACAGGCAGTTTTTATTGCTGTGTTTAATTTTTGTATTATGAGTTTAGTAGGCCTTTCCTTCTGTTTCCACAGTGGTCTTTGCAGAGTGTTTACATGTTCTCACTTCCTTTAGCTTGGAACAGCCAGTAATGTGACTGGATCTCAAATTCTTCTCTTTATGAGAGTTTTGCTTATTTTATGTGCAACTGCAGACTGTGCTCTCTAGTAGAACAGATAAGTTTTATTGTCCTGGAATGCTTCTTGCTCTTCCCTTTCCTCCATGAATGATAGTTATGCCAGGATTTTATCTCATCTGCTTATATTTTTTTTGCAGTCTTTCCATATTAGAAAAATTATTTGCAAGCTTTAACATGTCAGTTAAAAAAAAAATACAGCTTTTTCCTGCTCTCTGTGACTGTTGTATCCCCTTACCATGGTGCAATGATAGCCATGATACCCTTTGCATTCTGCAGTGACATGATTTGGAGGGGCTGAGATGGTGATGGAATTCAAAATAGTCAGCTCAGGTTGAGGAACTCCTCATGCTGCAGCGGGTCCCATGTTAAAAAATATCTGGAAACGTGTAAGATCTTGTGTTTGGAGTGGATTAATTATCAAAATGATGTTAAAGAACTGGCAGCTGGAGAAGCTGATAAATACAGAAAAAAGTGACCTAGTCAGGTTCTCTGAATGCTGAATATGTGGAGGAACTATGTCTCTGGCAATCCTTCTGAGTCATCAGCTACCTGAAAATTTAGGGGAAAAATACGAAGAAAAAAAAATAAAAATTCCAAGGTACATTTGACACTTGTTATGCTTCAAAACTGACTTTTTGGTAGCAAGTGCCCAGATCTATTAAAAAAAATTGCATATTTTTAATCAGATGTCTGCTTTGTTTAATACAGAGCCTGCATGGTACCCACTGAATGCTCCACTGATTTATGAGCATCCTCACTTATTTTGCATAAATAAATCTTACATTCAATCCAATACTGCATATAACTAACATTTCCAGCATCATCTCTGAGTATTTTTCAGATGAAAGTAAAATGTATCATTCCACCACTTCTAGTGAGCAGGGTGCTTTTGCCATGATTTTAGAGGTAAGGATTAATGTAAAAATTGTTCCATGGGGAAAGAAGATTGTTGGGGTTGAATAGTCTGGGGCTTGTTTTCCAGGTTATTTAGCACTTGGCAAGTACTCTGAAACTGCAGTTTTCCTTGCCTGCATATCCATGGGATAACACAAAGGTGACTTGCGTATTGCACACAGAATATAAAGGATGGTACAATTATTGGGAAATTGGATCAAATCTGGTGGGAATTACATGGGAAATGTGACAGTGTCAAGGAGAAAAATCTCTTCTCTCACGTAAATGAGCATATCAATTCCTTAATTATGACTTGAGTATGTACCAGAAATACTTTATGTTTTAAGAGGGGTTGTGGTGCAGAAATATATTGGGAAAAATATTCTATTTAGTGGCTGGCACAGTGTAATAAAGAGTATTTTGCTTTTTACCATAATATGTCCTTGTATTAGATAACGTACTGTGTTTTAGTCATAGCTTTTATATCCTTGACCTTTAGTTGTCCTGAGACTTTTGAGCTCTGATTCAGCACCTGGTATTTATGGATTCTTTTTTTTTTCACCTTGGTGCCTTAAATTCATCTTCAGCTGGACTAGGAGAACTCCTCATGTCAAAGCCTACCCTCCCTCCCACTGGAGATGCTCATCCCATACCAGCCAAGCTTGTACTTCAGACAGTGACAGATTTCTGTGTCATTCCAAGATTTTAAAAAAATTCAAGTTTATAATGGTGCCTTGGAAAACATGACATCACTGGGAGTTTCTCACACAAGTTTTCTGCTCTGAGACCATCCAGCAGGCCATGCCTGTACATGTCTGCACAGTTCCCACCATGCAGATTTTGGATCATCCAAACTCCTCAAATACTTTCTTTCCACCAAATCCCAGAACAGCTCAGGCCTGCAGAGCAAAGGGGTGAAAAGTAGAGGACAAGCAGAAAACAGATGCAGAAAAAATTCTTCAGGAATGTCACTTATCAGTGCATGGAATGAGGCAGAGTCCCTGTGTAGGAAAGCATAGAATTAACCCCTCGATAAACCCACCATGAAAGGGTGATCTGGGTTATACGATACTCAAACTCCATCAAAGAATTTTGGTCCTATCTATTTGTCAAACAGCTGAGTAGCTGAGCACAAAATGAGTAACAACTGAAGTGGTTGTTCTGCTGGAATTATACACTGAGAGAGAAATTACCTTCTAAGATGCTTTACAACAAACAATATCATCAAAACAAACAAACAAAATCCCCAAAACCAAACAACCAACACTTGAGGTATCTTTTCTTCCTCCCTAGAATCCTTCCTAAACTCCTGGGTACCACCTACCATAGTTTTTTTCAGGACTGGTAGGGCTAGGTAGGACTTCTCAAAGCCAGGTTGGATGGGGCTTTCAGCAGCCTGGTCATGGAAGGTGTCCATGCCCAGGGCAGGGGGGTGAAATGGAATGACCTTTAAGGTCCCTTCCAACCCAAACTACTCTGTGATTCTATGATTTATGACTGGACCTTCGACTTTCTGTTCTCCATCCCTAGGTAGGAATCTTGGGCCATCATTATAGAAATACAGCCACATGATTTTATATATTGATGTCATTATTCTTTCTGCTCACCATAATGGAGATTTTCTTTTTCTGCACTTGCCTTCAGTTCTCCATGTATTTTTCAGTATAGTCTTTCTGAACATCTCTTTGCAGATGGCAGGAGGAAAACTTGGAATTCTGTAATACAGTCCTGGTATCTAAAACCTCTCTGCAAAAGGAACTGACTGCAGGAAACAGGGCAGGGCAGATTTATAGATTGCTCTTAAATTGGAAGCTTTATTTTTGCCTTTTTTTTTAGTAGCTCAAATGTAGGAAGTGGTGCTCAACTCTTCTCTGTGATGTGAAAGATTTTCCTATAGACCCTCCATTAAAGCAACATAATTTGAATGTGGCTTTAATAAGTGGTACAGTGGAGACCATGAGGTCATTTTCCCAGGTGAATATGAGGCTGTAAACTTATCCCTGTTAACTAAACACATTATTATTGGGCCTTAGTGTTATGTTCTCTTCTAATTTACCTTTATGAACTGTAGCTCAACACAGTCCTGATTAATGGTTCTCAGCAAATGATAGAGAACTGTTAAGTTCCCCAGGGCTTTTAACAGGATTAAAAACTTTCAGTGAGAAAATAAACAGTAGAGGAGGGTTTGTTAGCTATTACCTAGGCAAAAAATACTGTGCTGCTGCAATACAGAGAACAGGAATTCAGTGACAGATCTGTTTCAAATAACACGTGTTTATGACAGACAATGTTTGAACTGACAAACTGCTTCCAGGCAGCCATTTCCAGATCTTTTCCCATCAAAGCTCTGAGTGAGCAGACCAGTTCCACATTTAGAGGGGTCATCTCAAACATTTGGCTTTCAGACACAAATAAAGCCTCCGGATCTTTCATGCTAAGCCACTCACCTTGGTCAAGTTGTAGCTGTGACATTAGCTTTCCTCTGGCTGGCACTCCTCACTCTTTTGATTTGGAGGCAGAAAGAAGAGATCAGTTAGTGAGTTGCAATGCTAATTTGCACGATAAAAATTCAAGTAACTGTCAAGTGTTATCCTTCCTACTATGGTTTTGAGGCTATTGTTAATATTACTTTTCTCCTTTTCCACTTGGAACTGGAAAACCAGAAGAAATCATGATTGTTTCCAAATTCTCTTATGAGAACTCTGTGATATCAAAAGCCAAAAATCTTTGATATATGTGATATACAGAGAGCAGTAGATGGCACCGTGGCTCAGGTAGTTCTTCTTGAATTTCAGTAATTCAATGTGCCGCACAAGAGCCACGAGTGCTCTGGCTCTCTGGCTTTTTGAAGCAAAGCACAGATCCATGCACTGGCACAGCAAACTCACTGCAGCCTCCGTTTTTACTGGGAAAATGTACCTGTCATTTCAGCTTCATTTTGGTTTTCTGTGTCCCGGCTGTTTAAGCTCCTTACCAGCATGTCAATTCTTGTTTAGACTGTGCCATTCATCAAGTGCAGGCAAGGATTATTGCTTCCCCACTTAACTGGCCATAATGGATTAGATATTAAAAACCAGACTGAATGTTATTAAGCTGTACTTTCATGCTTGACACTCCTTAATATGTAAAGCGCTAAGCGCATAAATAAAACCATAAGTTGTTATTTGTAGATGCTAAAAAGTCCATGGCTCCTTCTCCCTCCACAGCCTGTGGCTGAGCTCCCAGACACTTTCACTTTTATTGACACCTGGCTGTTCCCTTAAGAGCTCATTAACTTTTTTACCAGTTCTTCAAAGCAACATGAAATTAGAATCATAGAGTATCCTGAGCTGGAAGGGACCCACAAGGATCACCAACCCAAATTCCAAGCCTTTCACAAGACACTCCAAGGATCATTCAAATTAGATCTTTATGTGAATGAACGAGGCTGTGGTGTTGAGCTGTATTGCCTTGGTGTGAAAGACAGGTGTCTGCTAAGGAAGGCAGGAGCCTCCCTTGGAATGGAAAATGTAACCCCCTTCCCTCTGAATTATTATAATTTTGAAATTAAGGGGCTTTCAGGCAAAGGTATGAGGAATAGGAGTAACAGTTCTTTACTAATATATATACATATAAATATGTATAAAGCAAGGCAAACACGCAGCAGCGGCTGTGGCGGTGACACCGAACAGACCCGGTGAGCCCGTGCCGCCTCTCGGNGGAGCTACAAAATTCATCACTGCATCAGTACCAGAATCAGCGAGACCTCCCAGGACAACCAGTAGGGTATTAATGGCAACATTTTTAATTTTTTTTTCCCAGTAATAGTAAATAATAACTTTACAGTTACAAATTAGAAACAATTCTGTAAATAGACCAGAGAAAGATCAACTTTCCTCTAAAAAGGGAATTTCTTTAGCTAGGACTTAACATCAAATACCCCGGTAGAACCAGTTTTTGCTAATATCATAGAATATTGTACATATACTTGATAATCCTTGGTATCCTATTCTACTTCCTCATCTTGCACCCATCTCTTGCCTCCTGTTTAAATGCTGACCAGTAAGAGCCAGAGGGAATTAGAAAGCTTTAACAGATATTAGATCATACTCCAGACTTGTGAGTTTGACACTAAAATTAAGTATAGTTATCTTTAAAACCACTGGACGTCAACTTCATGCTTCCAGTTTGCTGCTAGTAACGTGACTGAGAACACCACGAGTGAGGGGCAAGTTAGACTTGCTGGTTTTGTCTGGATGCAGAGACTACAGATGTGCAAAGGGAAGGTGGCTAATGCTATAGCACATCTTCCAATGTCCATCCCTGCTGACTCCCCTATAGGTTGTTCCTGGGCCTAAATGGGAAAAGAAGAATAAATGTTTTTTGTAACAGTGGCATGGAGTGACAATTCTTCATTCATTCATTCTTCAGCCTACAGAAAAGTCTGCATCAGCAGAAGGAAGTGTGGGGTTGACTGCAGCAGATGCAGGAGATGATACATGCTCCATAGTAAAATTAAATTTGGAGATTAATATCGATACTCTGTAATTCAGAGCTGGATTAAAGAAGCAGTGCTTCACCTTTACCTAGTTTTTAAGAACTCTTCATGAGAATACAAAAGATGGACTTGCTTTGCAACCACCACCATCTTCCACACCCCGGTAAGCACAGTTACTGGTTCTGCAGGGGCATTAGTGGGGATGTGGGGAGGTTAATCTTGTCAGGCTTGGTCATGGAACAGGGCTGGAACAATCACTGTATCAATACACTTCTGTGAGCATCAGGCAGCCAGCTGAGCTTCCAGTGTCTGGAATCCAATGTGTTCCCATTAAAGAACTGTCCTCTTCCACATGAATGTGGAGGAATGAAGCCCGACTGTTTGGGAATAGTAATGAACACTGCCTTGGATGAAGGGAGCAATTCATGCTTCTGAGATTGCTCCAGGTTCTGCAGAGACCAGCAGCATCACATCAGTCTTGGAAAAGGTATTCCATGTTCCTGCATGATCTGGATCACCCAAACAGCTCACCACCAAGGGTCACAGGGCATGCAGGAGGCTGGCTGCAAAGGAACCAAGTGCTGCCGGGCTTGGTTAGAAAACCACTGCAGCAAGGCCTGTTTGCACGGCTCGTTAGGCAACAAAGTGAAATCCCCACTGAGCCTAAGATGTGGCTTGGAATCTGTTTGGCAGGAAATTGTTTTAGACACTGAAAAGGTTTCCTCAGAATGCCTTGTACCTCCAACAATCACAATTAGCAACAGAAGCCTTCAAAATTCAAACCCAAACACAAAATCAAAGGTATAGCATGTAAGTCTTTAGAAACAAATTCTTTATTAAGAAGAAAATCATACAACTTAACAGGAAATTCCCTAAGGGCATGATGTTACAGAACTATACTTGTATTAAGGAACCAAAAATGGAAAACAAAATGGGAAGAGGAAGAAAGGAATTTGGGAAGGAAACAGACTTTTGTTGAAGTGGAAAGACTTCACTGAACTGCCATCACTACCACCCGCCTCTGCCTGTGTCCCTGTAGCCTCCTTGGTAGCCCCCACCTGCTCCTCGGTATCCTCCTCCTCCTCCTCGGTAGCCACCCCCACCTCCGTAGCCTCCCCCAGGACTACCTGGGTATCCTCTTCCCGCCGAGTGCCAGCTGGAGTAGCCGTAGCCACCGTAGCCCCTGCCCCTGTGGCCAGAGCTGCGCGTGTAACCTCCCCAGCCTCGGAGGCCACCGCCGTTGTCATAGCGAGCCATCTTGGGCGGGCGGGGGCCATCCCCGAACCTGGCAAAGAACAACATCATACACTTGAGGCAATCTTACAAATTCCATCTCTTAAAGATGGGAACTGCCACAATCCTCAGCTAAGCCACCTCAATTTTCTGTGAACAGAATACAATAGTTGAACTACAGTTGCACTTTTGCACCTTTTCCACTTCAGAGAAGTTTCCTTTGCTTCAGAAGCGAGGCATGGAAACAAGGGGCAACAGAGGGGTGCAAGCCCAGCCAAACGTGTTTTCTTTCCAGGAAAAGGCTTGCCCAAAATAAATATGGATTATCTTTTCTTTAAAAGATAATTTGTGGTTTGTGTTTTGGAAGAGGGGATGACAGCTTTTATTCCTGAGAGCTGTGTGTCCTTGCTGTGGAAACAGGCAGTGATGTGTCTGCATGAGGCTTTGAGTGCAAGCATTTCACACATGCTCAGAGCATGGCACTGAAAGCAAAGCCTGAAGTCCCCGTCCTCACCTGGTGCTGGCAGCCGTGAGCGCCATCCCCGCGGCTGCCGGCCGGGACAGCTGCCGGATCACGTTCAGCATCCGCTCGTGCGCGGGGTCCAGCTGCCGGATGATGCCAGGATCTTTGGTCACTTCCACCACGAGGGCCTCCATGGCAGCGCGCAGAGCAGTGATGCAGGCGGCCGCTGCGTGCGGCATCTTCAGCTTGATCCTGAAGCACAAAGGGAGTGTTAGAGCTGCCATGACTTCCAGGGGAGCACCTGGGAAGGAAGAGGTTCTGCACAGTGGCTTTTCATTGAGCCAGAAACCTACATTCTCATCTCTGAGGTTCTAATTTGTCACTGAAGGGGTGAGAAATTCAGGAGGCAAATTTGAAAGATCCCTAAAATTCGGCATTGTTAAAACATAACTATTCTTCTGGCAAAATTTGCTTTTGAAATTTAACAAAGGGCCATGAAGATGCTCTGAGGGCTGAAACCCCTCTGCTCTGGAGACAGGCTAGGAGAGCTGGGCGTGTTCAGCCTGGAGAAGGGAAGGCTCCAGGGAGGCCCTTAGAGCCCCTTCCAGTGCCTAAAGAGGGCTTTCAAAAAGGAGATACAGGCAGATAGTGATAGGACAAGGGGGAATTGTTTTAAACTGATGGAAGGCAGGATTAGATGGGATATTGGGAAGAAATTCTTCCCTGTGAGGGTGGTGAGGGCCTGGCACAGGTTGCCCAGAGCAGCTGTGGCTGCCCCATCCCTGGGAGTGTCCAAGGCCAGGTTGAACAGGGTTTGGAACAACGTGGTCTACTAGAAGGTGTCCACCTGAGATGAGCTTTAAAGCTATCATTCAATACTCAGATAGATTCAACATGTAACCTCTTGCATCAAAACAGCAAGATACAAAAATAGAAAGTAAACTGAAAACATGAGGCTCCAAGATTTTGAAAGGTCCAACCCTCAAACTGTTAGTGAATTAAGCTTAAGGAATTCTTTGCCTCTGTTTTACTGACTAGGGGGTAAAAGAAAAAAAATCCAAAACAACCATCCAGATGGTATTCGGTGATGGCTATAAAATTTACACTGCTAGAGGCATTTCTCTCCTCAAGCTGTGTTTCTGAGCTTTGAAAACAAGGTTTCCTCAGCCTTTGTCTGAAGAGGAGGTCCAAAACACATAGTGCCTTTTACCTTTCAGTTACAGAGGAAAAAACCAGCAGGTTTTATGGAAACTGCCTTGTCCTGTTTTCAGTTTAAGCAGATCATCTGCATGAAACAGGACTCAAATTAACCCATCCCTTCCTCACAGGAAACAAAGGTGATGCCTTCCCAACACAGCCGTGGCTCATGGCTTGCTCTGGGGTCCCTGTTCTATAGAAATTTGGTCTGTGTTAGCTGCACTTCCATCAGTCAGGGGGTCAGAACTGGATGAGCTTTGAGGTCCCTTCCAACCCAAACCACTCCATGATTCCATAGTTCTGAGCACCAAGGAGATCCATACCAGTCATCCACCAGAATGAGCTCCCCATCTGACAGGACTTTCTTGGAAGCAAAGAGAAGCAGCTGCAGCGGGCTCACCAAGGTCATGGTTTTGGCAGAGATGGCTCGTGTTCGAATCTGCAGGTGAAAGAGGAAAATGACACTTGAAATGGAAAACAGAGCTCTACACCTTCCTCTGGACACTGAAACCGGAGAATTTTGTAAGAAAAACCCCTAACAACACACAACAAAGCTAGGTATAAAGTTAGGAAATTACAAGAGCACGTGCACATACAAAATTGAGTGCCAGGCAGAGGTTTACAGGGGTTCAGCACTGGCTGGTGTAAAACCTCAGCACAAACTGTCTTCCATTTTAAAACATTAATTTTCCATGTCTGCAGTTATGCAGCTTTTGCAAGAGCCACCTCATGCTTTGCCAGCCTAAAAGTGACCAGGGCACATCTGAATTTTCTTCCCACCTTTCAATTACTGGGGCTGTGATGAAAAGCTTTAGTGGGGTCCTACTCACGCAAGTGTGGAAGTTGCCAGATGTCCACACAGTCAGCACTGTGTTATGTTACACTGACCTTGAGCTTGAATGTGAAGTGAGAACTTGGACAACCTCAAGCCAGAGATAACAGCCCTGTTACATGGCTCCTGCCCCTCAGTTTAAAGAGGAACAGAAGAGGTACCTAATGGGCAGGGAGAGAGCTGCACACAAATCCTTCCTGCACCCCAGCCTCACCCAAGTGCTGTCTAAGCTACTCTTAAGCCACCATCTTATTCACTCTCCTTTTGCTGTGTGTATTTTGGTTTAATAAAGCAAAACTTTTTGAACTCAAAAGTCTTCTGTTGGATTTAGGGGATCTCACTTGAGAGAGATGGTCAAGGTGGATCAAAGGTCTGACCCTCCTGGGATCCTGACACAAAAGGTGAAGAAGAAGCAAAGCCTCACCATGGCTCTGAACTATGGATTGGGAACCCAGACTGTCAAGGCAAGATCCCTGTACCCAAAGGATTTAAAATTGTGGTTATTACCAAACACAAAAGCATTGCCTTCCTCTGCTCCTTGAGCAGGAGTAGCTGAATTCACGATGGCCATCACTGGAGCACAGCAGATTGCAATGGACATGCACAGAATATACACCAAATTTGTGAGATGGAGGAAAAGGTCATGGAGACCTTTTGTGTGATGCTTGGGAAATGGGAATTATCCTCAGGAGATGACAAACTACCTACAGGCCACAACAGGAGCACCCCACTGCCATATTCCATGTTCCTGTTTTCTCCCTGGATTCATAAGTAGCAGAAGTGATAAGGGTAAAAATTCTCTGATGCCTAATTAGTATGGAAAAGCTCCCAAAACAAACTCTTAAAGAAGATAATGATTTAGATCTTTCTCTATGACCTGGCTGTTGTAAAAAACTCACAGGAACTTTCTGTGTACCTCTACTTCTACTGAAAGTGGTTGACTGGAAGTTGCTAGGAGGCTGAGTGACACCAGGACCATATAACATTCACTTTCAGGAAAGAAAACCAACCAACAAACAACATCCCCCATCACCCCCCACTAAAACAAGCTAAATATTGCAGTCAGGTTTCTTTTCTTATGACTTCATTACCAAAAAGAGCCTCTTGAACCATTTGGCAGCACATGATCAAGAACAAACCCAAAGTCTCTACCTTCTCTCCAAAAACGAAGAAGGGCGATGGATACTTGATGTCCTGGCTGCTGAAAGGGCAGTTGACAGATGATTTGTGGATGAGAGCATTGTGCCCTTCAGTGGTAAGAATTTTCCTCTTCTCCTTGTGGTAGCAGACGTTGGGGTAGACCCCAAAAGCCAGCAGGGAGATTACAACATCCAGGTTGTTATCAGGGCCGGTGTTGTTAAACGGTTGAGTCATCAAACATTCTGTTGGCAGAGAACAGAAGAGTGGCTCAAATCTATGGGACATGTAGGAGAGCACAGCACAGCTATTTAGGATCCTGGATCAATGCAGCACTGTTTAGCAAAACAAGCCTCAAGGTTGACTTATTAACTCAACTGCTGGATGTGATCTCCAATGACTTCTGAACTCAGAGCATTTAAGTTCTACATTCAATTTTTAATTTATTAATGGAGATTGAAAAGCTGAAAAATACTACTACAAAGAGGTATTTTTCTCTCCCAAACTCTTCAAAAACAAAGAGAGATGGGTTTTCTCAGAACGTGCTGTACCACAGTGTGTTTACTGTCATTTGCTTTGGAGACAGATCTTTTGGGGGAGGTTAGAATGGATGTTTTTATTAGTTCATTTGTTACAAACCTCCCCAGAGTCTCTGGTGGCTTGTTTTCAGGTCATCTTGCCCAGAAATAAAGTTAAGGATAAATGCAGCAGTGATCCTAACAGCATGAGGAGAAAAAAATTAAAGGAATTTAAAGGAAAAAAAAAAAAGCAAAGGAGGAGGGATAAACATTTGCTAAATCCAGGCAGACATGCCATTTCACTGAGCTCCTCAGCAACATTAGGCAAATTCAGAATGTGGTCAAGTTTAAGAATTTTTCCTCTAGAAAATGGAATAATTTGGCACACTGCTGCACATCCCTTCTGCAGCACAAACCCAGCAAGTCACAGAACAGAAAACTGTTCAGATTACACAGACTCCCCACTAAGGCCTAGGACAAGAAGGGGGAAAGCACAGTACAGCACATTCTGGAGATGCAACAAGTGAAGGAGAAGGAAAGTCAGGGAGGTAACACTCTAAGGACAACTGTTTAATAGATTTTTAATCCTGCAGCTCTAATCTCAACCTCCAAAATCTCCCTGTGTTGCACCACAGCCATCACAACTTTAGGAGAGAACACTAAAATTCCATCTGAATGCAGCTGTAAAAGCAGAGTAGTGTTATAGCAAATCCACTATACTCCCCCTGTGCTTGGGTGCTCAACACAGATTATCCTGGTTATTTATTTATCATCTCAGAATGAAAAATGCAATCATTAAATTACTGATTTTAATCAGAATCACCTTCAGGAAAGCCAGAACTAATAAGTATGTCTTTCAGCTGGACTTTTGCTTCCCAAGTCATTCTAAGAGTGGCCATGCTGAGTCTTTTGTGTTCACAAAATCTTTTCTCTGCTTCTTCACCACCCATTCTGAAACACAAACAGAGGAAATTAGAAGCCTGACCAAGGAAAGGAAAAGCTCACCCTGTTACCTGCAACTTCCCATCACCTGCTGTGCCAGACAACGTACCTTGCATCATCCCAGGCTTGGAAGACAGAGAGCAAAGCTACATGATCTGAATGCCTGGTCCCAGCAAAATTCCTATGGACATAACCCAGGCGTTTGCCTTCGTTGATGAAAGGTTCAGGGAAACAGGTGGCTGCAGAGATGGTACAAACAGCATCTCCCACACTGAAAAGAACCACAGAAGGGATCAGGATCAATCTCAGTTAATGCTGCCAGCACCTGCTGCAGGCTGCAGATACCAGGGAAAACTTCTCTGCTAGAGACCTTAGGAATCTGGCCTTTATCTGCTAGAGTTCTTTACTGAAACACTTTCCTGGAAGTGGATGTTAAATTAGCTCTATCTGCCCTCCCCTCCATCCATACACCGCCGCCTTCTGGTGAAAAGGACCCTACAGTAATGACAGGACCCTACAGCCACCACAGTGACAAAGAACAGATCTACTAAAGCAAAATGTGGAGACTGATTTTTCTCCTTATCTCATTGCTAAATTCCTTATCTCCCCACCTCTAGCTCACTCTTATACCTAGGTGATTCAAGTCCCACTCTTAATTCAGAAATATTCAGCCTCCACTGGTGTGTTGCTGTTAACTGAATTTCATGACCACTTTATTGCCCACACTGGAAGTTATTTCTTCTCTGCTCCCATGAAGGTTTAGCCACCTCTTCCCAGCTGCAGCATTTATTGCTCATCTAGATGTATTGGTTTTTCTCTCTTGCCCATGTCAAGAGGCTCAGGAACTCAGAGAAACAAGAACAAGACCACTGAGACCACTCAGCTTACTAAAAAATACAGCCCATGATCATCATCTTGCCCAGACGAGGTTCAATAGGAAGTTTGGCCAGGATTCTTCCAAGAGGTGTCAACTCGTCATTGGAATCCAGAGCATCAAGTTCTGAAACAAGATCCCTTGTTACCACAGACAGTTAGCTAATCCCAGAAATCTTTAGATAAGAAATTCAGAGTTTTAATAACTGTGTTTAAATTGAACCCCACTCATATTTAAGTTTAATGTTGGTTACACTGCTGCCAACCTGATTTTCAAAACTGGTTTGAGGTCAAACAAGTTTTACTTTAGCTTTACAGAGGTTTTACTACCTCCTCTGCAATTAGAATAATCACAATGTAATTCACATACATAATTTTCCGTTCCTTTTCAGTTTGCTTCTGTACAAACCCCTATTACACTAATAAGCCATCTATTATCTAAAGAATCTAACCTAATTTCTGCCTCAGGAAAATCAAAGCAGCCCTGTCACAACCAGCTGTGGAGTCTTCATTGCCACCGCCAAATCACAGAACCCTCTTCATCAGAAAGAGAACACTACAAACCCTCTCTTCCTTGGGGCTTCACCTGCCTTTCCCTCTTCCCATTACCTAAAAATTATCACCTGTATTCATCCTCAAAGCTACCAAAGGTTTTTACACGTTAAAAAAAAAAAGAAAAAGCAGCTTTGTAGCCTCAGCAATTAAATGGGAAAGGAAACACAAAAAGGACTCCTTAGCCACCATCAAATCCATTCTTCCTGGTATCTCTTGAACCCAAAAGCCTAAAGAATACTTTGAAGAATAACATGTTTCACCTTCCTAAGAACATACTAGCAGTGTACCTGCACTGAAAAATCACAGGTCATCCAGGAAGGGGAGGCACCTGCAGAAACAGCTATTTGGTGCTAGAGCTGAAAATGTTTGACCTTTTCCCCTGGCTCTGCAGTTCTGAGCTGCACAGTATGAAAAGTACTAATAATTTTCAGAACAAAAAGTCATTAAACCTGATTACACAGCCCCAGCTATGTTTTTTCATTCCGGTCTCCCTCCTGTATACAAGCAACGTAGGTTCAGCACACAATTTTTCCATAAAATCAACAACCAAATAGATATTTCAGTTGTTAAAAATTGTAGGAAGTGCATATTTAGTGACATTTACAAAATGTGCTGAGGTTTGAGGTCACATTTATGCTTTGCATCTAAAGCATAAATTTAGAGTTCTTCCCTGCTCTATTTTATTTATATTCTAGTTAGTTCCTTGAAGAAAGTGGGGAGACAACCACACCTCAGTTTCTCTTCTGTTTTTCATGCAGATTCATAAACTGGAGATTTAATTACCTGACAAAATCTGAGAGATTGGGTCAGCAAACTGTACAAAGCAGTAATTATTTAACAAACTTCCAACCTCTGTTTTTCAGTACTTTTATAGAAGCTTTGTGAATGCCTCAAGCACTGGACTGAGTCTATGTCAAACACAGCAGTACCACAGCTGGAAAACAGGAAGCTGGAAGCTAACACAAGTTACTGGTAAAACAACAAAACAAGCCTCAAGGTTGAAGGCTCAAGTTTCTTAAAGGAATGACACTCTATTGGGAATTCAAGTATTTCTTCAGCTGCACAAGCCACTGCCACCCACACGATGCCTGAGGTTGCTGTGTCAGCCAGAATATGTTGCTCCACCAATCCATCCAGAGGTGCTACAGCCATTTGTCAGTGGTCACATACATGGAAAAAGGCTTGGAGCCGGTTCCACTGACCCAGGATTGCCACACAGCCCCATGGGCACATGAGGATACCTCTCAGCGTGCGTTCCGCTTCAATCACCGCATCCAGAGGGGGCGGCTCGATGGCTTTGGCCAAGAACTGCCCAATCCCTCCCAGCCGCAGCAGTTTGATGCTCAAGGCAATTTCATGAAGTGGTGTTCGAAACATTTCAGGTGTCATGTGAGTCTGAAGTCTGGAATGAGAAGAGAACAAAGTCCCACTTCTCTGAACACAGGCTTTGATCACCATGAGGGGTCATTCCACCAGCAGAAACCACTGTCCTCCAAAGCAAACTCTGTCTCTGAGCCTACCCATTGGCTCTCTCTGTGCTCCTGGAACTTGGGCTCTTCTATCACAAAATTCTGTATTTCTCCATTCTCCTTTGGGGTAAATTTACACTGGGAATGCACAGGGGGAGTAGCCCTCATATCTCCACTGCCCGCTGTGGGTTCTAGCATGAGCTGACCACAGAGAACCTGGAGGGCTGGAGCACAGTTCCCAGCATGGCTGTGTCCAGCCCCACATTTGTCCTCTACAATCCTCTCCTACTCAGCTAAGGAAGGTCTTACACTCCTGAGAGACAACCTGCTTTCAGCCTGCCCTACATACAAGCACTTTTCTGGTGCAGCTAGAAAAGGTTTCAAAACACCTTGAACAGATACCCTGATTCAGCCACCACCAGATTTAGATTATTTCTCTCAAAAAACTATCTGTACAAGTCCCAAACACTCTTTCCTAAGCACCAAGGAACTTGTATATTTTGGGTTTATATTTGCTGAAGGAAGGTAACCTTAAAACCGTGATTACTTCAGCAGCCTAAAATCAGTTCACTGTCAAAAATTGTTAATTAAAGTCATTGCACTGTACTCAACGGCAGATCTAAATAAATTTGAGGAATTCAAGGAGAGTTTTTGATCAACTGATGGTTTCAAGAGGTTAAAAAAAGTTGAACATCAAAACACAGCTATGCTGTAACAGCCAGAGGAAGGGGCACTGAAACTTCCAGGAGAGAGGTCAGATTGTAACTAACATCTGTGCTGCCTTCTCCAACCAGCAAAGAGATTTCCATGGCTCTAGTAACGGAAAACAGTCTGGCAGAGAGGTCAAGTTTCAGCAGCAGGGAAGGTGCCAGAGCAGCATGAAAGGGCTTCCTGTCCATGGAATGGGGATGGAGAGAAAAGTAACATCTGCCCTCCCTGCTTTTTACCACTTTCATGACAAAATGGCCTTGTTATATGGCAGTGACAGGTGCCCCCAATGTTTGAAGGCAGACTAGAGCTTTGTCCTCATTATAAAGCTCTTTTCTGCCTTGCCTCAATTCCCAAGCAGTACTGTTCTCGTCTTGAGAGGTTTGGTAGGTTGCAGTGACACTAAAATCATCAACTATTTATCCACCTCATACTATGGGTAAAAACGTAACATATGTACATTTTTTTTAAGCCAAAGAACTGAGGTATTTCGGTGTGAACTGACATCTTCCATCTCCTCTCTGTGCCTTCTGCAATTATTTCCCCAGTATGACCAGAAGCAGCACCCAACACTTCTGGGAGAAGTCCCTGAGGGTATTTTATTTCTGCAGACCACAGCCTCACCTCTCAAAGCGAGCTCTGCTGCACAAATGGAAACAGAACCCAGCTCGCACGCGCCCAGCTCTGCCTTTCCGCTGCTCCAAGTTGGTTTTTGATGCCCAGACCGTGGCATAGTTTGTCATGTTGTTGTGAGCAGTGAACAGCTTCACTTTTTGCCTGTTACAGGAAAAACACCACTAAAGATCAAACGCCCTTCATCTTAAGCCCTGCTGAATCAGTTCTTATTTTATGGCTTGCAGCCACACTGCTTTTAAGAAGCCAACCACCCCTGAGCTTTGGCTAGTCAGGCATCAGTCTGGAAACTAAAGCATCATACTCTTTCTAAAGCAGTGCCCCAAACTATTGCACAGAATGATGGTCTCACAACTGTCCAAAAAGCTTGAAATTCTCATGAATTCATGAGCTCTCTGTGTGTAGTTTTCTCAGAGAGCATGCACAGCAAGGCAGGAACTGTAACAGACTACAAAAGTCTTCCTCTTTTCCATCAGCCAGACACTGAGGGTTTGTAAAACTCCTTTGGCAGATGACGTTTATCAAATTAGTGTGGAGACCCAGTGACACCTCACATGAATAGTGCCAGCGTGACCAACCCAGTGCCCTGAGATGCCAGCATGGTGTGTCACTGTGCTGACCAGCTAAAGACAATGCTAATTTGTCCTGAGGGAGTTAAGAGTCCTCGAGCTCAGCTTGGGGAGCATGGGAACACAAGGCACTTCTGTGCACTCCCAAAGCCTCTTCTGCATTCCCAAGGGTAGGATTTATGAAAGAAAAAGCTGCTTCATGAACTCACTTGCAAGAGTCGATAACAAAGACCACATCGTTGATGGTAATGCTGGTCTCGGCAATACTGGTGGATAAAATAACCTATAAAAACCAGGAAATGCAAAGTGACATTATTGGGTCTGAAAAAGCTGACAATCCACAGCAAGATAAAACTACAGAATTTATAAAAAAAGTCAGCAGTACATTCCCCAAAAGCCCAACAGAACCGTGCACAGAGAAGGCTCCGTACTTTGGTCACTCCAGGAGGCACAGGATCAAACACTCGACGCTGCTCCTCCAGAGGGATCTGGGAATGCAGAGGTAAAATCCTGTACTGGTGGCCTCCTACAACAGGAATACAAGATGGTCGGTAACTACTATGTGAATCTTATTGCTTCTTTCCACAACATAAACATTTCTGGCCATTCACTCTCACAACAAATTAGCTCCCTAAGCCACTCATCCAACTCCCATCCTCACACAGTCAGTAGTTTCCTTGGGAAAAGAGGAAATATAATAAAACAGCTGCTTGTACCAAAGCGTGGGTTCATTTCTAGATGCTTCTGCATTGTATAGATTAAGTTCCAGCCAGGCAAGAAAACAAGGACTGCTCCTGGGACATTCAGAGTCCTGATATAGATCAGCAGGGCCTCAATGAGTTCAAAAGAGGTTTCTCTCTCATTCAGCTGAGCCATGGAGTGCTTTGTTTCTGGGCCATATTCATCGCTGCAAATAAGGTTGCAGTTGGCCTACAAAAGAAAAATACCAGAAAGGAAATCATATAAATTAATTCAGTCAAACTATGGAGACTGGCTGGCCAGGCAAATAAGAAAATGAGATATGTGGGTAGATGCCTTTCAAGAAAAAATGGCCACTTAAAAAAACTAAAATTAAGTGGCCTAAAGTTTCAAACCTACAAATTAAAAGTTGAATAAAACTGATACTTTCTTGAAAACGTATGTAAGCGTTGACAATACCAACTGCAAGAGAAGAAGGGAGAGAATCTAAATTTTCACCCTAAAAAGGTACCACCAAGCTCATATTTCTCCATTTCTTCTTCCAAGGTTACCAACCTTCACTTTCAAAAGCATTTCAGTTTAAGCTTTAAAGAGAAGTAAGTTGACAAAACACAAGAACCTTAGCTTCAATGAAAAAGAAATTCTTCAGTGTACAAGGGCAAGAAGAAAATTCAGTTCCATTGCTGAAGTTAACAGCAATCTCAGATGTTAAAAATAGGAAAGCTGCTAGAGATGTTTCACTTCAACAATGCCAAATGAATTTCACTCAAGCTGGAGTACTAAAAATGGCACTTGTTTAATTTTTCATATGAAAATTCAAACATACATCATCATCTTCACCACTTTCTTCATCCTTCTCTTTCTTCTTCTTTTCCTTTGGTGGAGGGACAAACTGAGTCATTTGAATACAGTCTTCCAGAAAATAATCTGCAAGGACAGACACATGATCAGGACTGACAGCCAGAAGCCTGTGCAAGGGAACATAATTCTTTACACCATTTCTCAAGAGCCTCCTGATACAAATCAGGATGTTTCAGAGTATGAAGCCAAGATTGATAAAACTGGAAGCACAACCAACGATTTACCTTGGACGGGAAAGGTTCTCCCATAGACCTCGATGATGGGACAGTTGAAGAAGTATTCACAAAACATACTGGTATCGATGGTGGCAGACATGAGGACAACCCTGATTTCAGGATATGCCTGAATGACATCCCTCAGCACCACCAAGAGGAAATCAGTCTGAACAGAAAGAGAGTAAGAGCATCTTCAACTTCACAGCTATAAAAGGCAGTATCTTCCCAAGAAACCAGAAGGAAATACACATTTATTGAGCAGAAGTAACAAGTAGCACATAAGTGTTCTAAAACCAGAAACAGTTGTCAGTGCTTTATTTTGAAACTACTGCAATGCCTGGAATAAGTGATTTTTAGGACTTCCAGTGTGAGGAAGGGGTTTTCTTTTCTACAAATATAGTTTGCTTCCTTCCTAACAGGACATTACAACCCCAGGTCTTTTGACTTGGCTTACATATAAAGTAGGCACAATTCATAAAATAAATAGGAATTACTCAGTGCAGGTGTGTGTGAAGTTTGTAGTTCTGTTTAAATATGACATTTATTTAGTTCTGCCATGCAATTAGTTAGGCAGGCCCTTAGCTCAACAGACAAAATTCCAATCTCACTCAGAATTTCTAAACCTGTACTTTCCATCGTTAACACACATTTAATAGATGAAGAGATGCATCAGAAAAATGTGTGTTGCAATTTTATTCAAATGAGTCCCTAAATTCTGTCCAAACAAGCTTAAACAATATGTCAGAACTTCATGGTTTCTCTCACTCTTGGTATGACAAAGCTGAAAACTATACAGAACATTCAAGGGAACAGAAAACGTTTGCCATTTCAAATTACATTAGATACCTCTCCTAATTCTATCATCAACTTGTATTTTACTTCATGTGCACTCTGAATTTCAATGTATTGCTGTCAAGAGTGCAGGTTCTGTTAATACCACCAGTAAGACAACAGTGTCAGTAGAAACAGCACTCTGAAATAACAGTGTCCTTCAGCAGGCTCCCCCACTTGGACAAGATGTGTTTGTACTGTGGTGTTCCACTCTCCAGAGAGGACCAGGACACAGGGGATCCTAACAGGAAAACAGTCAGAGGGCAGCAAGGAAGCACAGGTCCTTGCTCTGCTCATCAGGTAAGGAATAATTAAGAGTTCTAAAAATCTTATCAAAGAAGGAAAACTCACACACTTGACACTTAGTAAGACACAGTTTCCTCTTGCATGTTGGCTACTACACACAAACACACACAGAAGTTAAACAGAACAGAAGCACAGAGAGATGAGGTCTGACATCACCAGCTAACTCACATTAATGTCTCTCTCATGGATCTCATCAACAATAACATGACTAATGCCACGGATGCCAGTCTCCACCTTTCTCAGAAGAACACCTAAACCAGAGACAGCAGGTAAATGTTCATGTAACAGTTCAACCTTCCCCCTCCCAGCCCCTGGTTTAAAAATCAGGAAGTGTGCAGGCTGCCCAGCCCCTTTTCCAACCCCATCTCTAATTGCCATGCTTTCCTTTGTACAAGTGACAGCAAGGCCATGAAGTATTACCACAAGAAAGACTCTTCCATCTTTCCCAGCCAATGCTGCTTCCCCTTCTGTCTTTTAAGGACAATCAATATATGGCAATTTTATCTCTTCATGGGATTATTTCTGTGTGCTATCAGACCTGTATTATCAGACTTCTGAACAAAAATCTTAAATCTTAATTTTTCTTAGCACAATGGCACGTCAGCAAACTTTTATCACAAAAAACCCCTTCAATCTTCTAAGCAGACTTTATAAAAATTTTAATTCAACCATATTCCTGCTTTTGCTGCTAACTCAGAGCTCAGAGCCATGATAAGCTCCAAACAATACAGACCTACAGTGCAGAACATGATGCTGGCGTGTGGCCGAGGGAGCACGGATTCGAACCGCACGCTGTACCCACAGCTCTGCCCAGGCTCTTCCCCCCTCTCATAGGACACGCGCTCTGCTACGGAAACCGCGCTGATCCGCCGGGGCTGAGGGGTGGAAAAGGTTTCTCTAAATTAATGAGGAGGTTTTATACAAGTTTATCACAACATCACTGAAGCAATAAAGGAAATTATAAACGCTACAGGTGTCCTGTCCTAAGATTTCTTTACAAAGTAACCGTTAAACACTAATATTGTAACAGCACAGGGGTTTTTTTCACAAAGGAGGGATATAAGGATATATGGCAACTACCAGCTACCATTTCCCAAATCATTTCCTTGGTCTGCTTAGAGTTTTCACTTGGGCAAGGTTCAAGCCAGGTTATCCAAACTGTAAATCCATGCAAGAGTAATACTCCAAATGAAAATACACATGATGCTGAGGTTTCTCCTACTTATATTGCTGAGGATGTATCATTATGAACCACATTCTGCAATGATAATAAGGTTCCTCAACATACCCTTCAATCCTTCAAGGCCAGGTTGGATGGGGCTTGGAGCAACCTGGCCTAGTGGGTGGTATTGCTGACCATGGCAGGGTGTTGGAACGAGATGAGCTTTAAGGTCCCTTCCAACCCAAACCATTCTATGGTGCTGTGATTTTATCTTAACCAACAGGTGATTTCTCATATCCACCACAGAACTGCAGTGGCCACACATTCCTCACCTGTGTCACCACTATGTTGCACTCAGCAGCTCGGTTTGTTCTAATGTATTCATCCAGGATGTACTGGGGCACTTGGGTGGTTTTGCCACAACCAGTGGCACCACGGATGACAACAACAGAATTGTGATGGATGGCGTCCAGAATTTCACTTTCAAAATTCTTCAGAGGTAAGGCCTCTCTCTCTTCTTGGATCTGGAAAAAAAGTCCAGGACATTTCCAAAATCTCCACAAATCAGCCTCTTCTGCTCCACATCTCTACTTTGCCTCACTTTTCTACGCTTTTCCCTTACCCAAAGGAAGAACTGCCAAAGAACAGCTCACAGTTTGTAGTTTTTCCTGGCACAGCACAACTCATCCCCACATCCACCCCAGTGGAACATCCAGCATCTCTGAAAACGTGCTGTGTGTTTGTGCTGAAATCCAGCCTTACACACTTTGTGTTACGTTCAAGCCCTTCTGGGAAATACAGAGCCTAGCGCGAGGATGACAGCTCACAGGAAGCACGCTTACCCTCTGTAACTCCTGATCCTGCTCCAGACGGTACATGAAATCACTTTTCAGATCCGCGCTTATTTGCTCCGGAGTGAGCTGGAAGTGTAAGACATTCTTTGGAGGCTTTTGGACCCCTCTTCTTACCTACATCATAACTTCAGTATCAGACCAGTCACACCAACATCGTGATCCCAAATGCCCGTAAAGGATCGTTTCCTACGGAACTCCCTGAAATCGGTTATGCCTCTGAGCTGTTTGATTTCATTCATTCCAGCGTATTAAACATTCACCTCCAAAGAAGTCTCTCAGAAAGACTTAAAACACTGAAGAAGAGCAATTGTTTACATTTAAACACTTTGACTGCTTGAGAGACATGCTCTATTCAGCAGGAAGCCAACGAGATGATGGTTCGGACAGGAGTTTTTAATGTAAGTAATGACCTAACGCAAACACAAACCCACCCTTAAAACTGCAGCTGAAAAGGGAAAAGTTTGAAGAGAATTCATCAGGCAACTTCTGTCTTTCAACTGTGAAGGGATTCTGAAGAAATGCAAATTTGTTACCAAAGGGCTAGTTACTTTTACTGCAAGTAGGTCAGCTGTTCCAGTTAGAAGTAGCACGGGTAAATCCTGAAGAGATTTGAAGCCAGCTCAATTTGCAATGTCCATATTGGTTATGTTTTATGCAGCAACAGCTAAATTTACATTAGTTCCATATATTTAAAAAAATCAATATATAACAATCAATACCAATTTAATGTAATTTATGAGAAAAACTCCAGTAGAAAAAGTATTAAATTATTCTTTTGGCCATAAGCAATCTGGCTGTTGTAGGAAAATCAAGTTCCTGCCCTGAGAGTCTTTTCTGACCAGGTTATACCAGTCAGACCAAATTACCCTCTGAACTTGGCAAACCAGTAATTCTTTCCCTTCTACATTCTATCATGCCACCTTGTTGCTTTTCATTTGTTCTGTGCTGAATGAGACTAGAAATTACAAAAAGTAAGAAAGTTGGTTGCTTGTGTAGTGGCACTGGCTTGGAGCAGTTTCTCCTCCCAGAAAAAGAGTCTGAGCATGGGAAAGAGAAGCCAGAGAATTATAAATTACATGCCCGTGAACTTACCTTGTAATTTCAATTATAAACTTTGTATGGGCTGCACAATAGCAGGCAAAAGGTGAAACAAAGCTGAGAATTGGGACACTCAAGACACTGCTGCTCAAGACCTGATAAAACATGAAGTAAACACAAAGAACTCTCTGCCTCCAAGTCAAGAAGGGAAGAAATTTTATCAGTGGACTGTCTTCTCTTTTGAAATAGCTCATACTTTAAATCCTGGTCGGGGAGAAGCATTAGAAGTTCTGGAAGCAAGGGGAAATCAAGCAACAGATCAATTTTTAAAGCTGTCTTACATTTGCCAGAGGACCATCATCAATATTGCAGCCAGTCCAAGGGTTCCAGTTGGAATGAGGTGGTGACCAGGGAACAACTCCCATATGACTTTGTCTCTGTGATGGTTCGAAATGGGCCAGCTTTCCAACACTGATGAGAACTGGATTACTGGGATCTTCAGGCTATAAATCCAAAAGCAGAGTGGGCAAAGACGGATACATGATTAAACGAGCAGGTTTGATGTTCCATACCGGAGTATCGAACCACACACTCACCAAAGGCACAGTCTCCAGGGACAGGTCCTGTACAGTCTTTCGCAGATGATTTTCTAAGTCAGAAGACAGCAACACCTCATAGGGCTCCAACTAGGAAATATTTAAAAACTACACGTCAATATGCACAAAGAGACAGGCACTGGAAGCCAGAACTGTGGGCTATTAGAGCTGAACCATCAAACACCTCGTGAAACAAGGCCAAAGAGTATCAGCAGTTCAAAATTCACATTCTCGAAATGTTTTGCCAAGTTTTCCCTAAATAAGAATTTGTAGGCTATTTTCAAATATCTGAGTTTAATTTCAGAGGAACACATTCCCAAACTTGCAACCAAATACCTGAATAACATATATTCCTTGGTATGTATATGTATATGTATATATATTTGAATTGCCAGAAAATGCTCATGTGACAGAGAATTAA
Source organism: Aleadryas rufinucha (assembly GCA_013397815.1). Classification (NCBI taxonomy): domain Eukaryota; kingdom Metazoa; phylum Chordata; class Aves; order Passeriformes; genus Aleadryas; species Aleadryas rufinucha. The sequence continues at coordinate 124,697 of VZTH01002632.1, forward strand.
TCCAAACAGCCATAAATAGAAATATTCAAGCTTGTAGAAAAATTATACTGAAAATAGCATTTGTTACAAATCCTATTTGATTTAATAGAATGTAAAATTAATTACTGCTCCAATCACATACACGTGAAGTCATATTTCTGATCCAAATCACTGGCCAGAACAGAAACAAGAATAGAGAAATAAAAGAATAAAATTTATTAATAACTTGTAAGATGTTAAATATGGAGAGCAAACTTTTAACTCACTCCTGTTTATGAGAGTGCTTCTGTGTTATGAAATGAAAGCGATAATTCGTGTCCCTCATGCCAAACTCACCGATTCTCCTTTCTTCTTCGTCTGCCCAGAGTAAGGCTCAATGACACCAAGGTGGTAGAGCTGTCTGACCAGGGAAAGGGCACAGGACTGTGCTGCCAGCTTTTTGTTTGATCCGTGCTCACGACTGAAAATCCCTGCAGCACACAGAGGTCAGAGCTGGAGCAGCAGAGGAGTCAAGCAGCTTCCACAGAAGACACTACTCTGAACTGGGCTCTCTGACTGTACACTTAGCCCAGGTTTCATGGACAGTCTCAAATCTTGATAAATCCAGAATTCCAACATAAAATCCAACCAGGCCCCTCCATCGGCCAGCTCACACTGGCTGTGTGATGTTACTTTACTGCTAAGTCCTTTGAAGTTGTTCTGCATTCAGTGTCTAAGGAAGTATGACTATCTAGCAACATCACACAAACGATCCTTTTCCTCTGCAAGTGGCTCCAACACATAACTATAATAACTCTGTACCCTCACATGTTCCTCTGTACCAACATCTATCTCTTGCCTGCTAATAAATAGAAGCACTTACTTCTGCCCAGCTGCTTCACATAAATGTTCATTTCTGCATTAAAGCTCCTGCAAGAGAAAGAAAGAACACAAAGGTACAGTTACCAATAGCTGACACTGCAAAAATATTTATTTTCCAATATTTCTAGGCAAAGATCTCTGTCCTCAGTCAGAAACTTTCAATTCATAAATGACCAAGGTAAAATATTACTGCTTTTAGTCCCTTTAACCCCACGTTAGTAGGTAACAGACCCGCCATCAACAGAACCAGTAGATTTGATAAGAGTTCTGAATATGCCACTGTTCAGCACTGGAATTTAAAGCCACATTATTAGGAAATATGCTCTGAGCTGTCCAAGTTTAAGGCAACAGTTATAAAGCAAGTGGGATGTTAATGTAACATTAACATACATCCCAATGTACCCATTAACTGTATCCCACATTAGTATTGGTATAACACTAACGTAACCCACTAATAGCCTGTGTTTAATGACTAGATGCAACATTTAATACAGTTACTCTGCTTTTTGTCGCACATTTGATCGGCTCAGAGCATAAACAAAACCAAACCAGGTCATTTAGTCAAAAACATTGAACTTATCTCAACAGGAGACAGAATATTTGAATTAGCATGAATTTCCATTCCCTTATGCCATGCTCTGGAAACAGCAGAAGTTGAGTAACAGAGTTACAGAGTAACAGAGTTACTCAAGGGTAACTCTGGTAGCAAACCCAACAGTTTGCTTAGTGGACATGTAACCAGTTCAGTTAAAGGTTAACTGGCATATTAACCACAGAATCATAGGAATGGTTTGGGTTGGAAGGGATCTTAAAGACTATCTCATTCCAACCCCCTGCCAGGGGCAGGAACACCTTCCACTAGCCCAGCTTGCTCCAAGCCCCATCCAACCTGGCCTTGGACACTTCCAGGGATGGGGCACCCACAGCTGCTCTGGGCAACCTGTGCCAGGGCCTCACCACCCTCACAGGGAAGAATTCAGGCTTAAAAAAAGAAATCCTCAACAGAGGAGGACAGAAATCATGATCAATGTTTTTAAGAATCCCAAACCTAAGCCTGCATTTGCCACATGAAATATTAAAGCCCAATTCTTGTAAGACAGGATTTAAACTGGCAAATGTGACTCAAGGCACGTGACTGGAGTTTATGGGACTGAGATCCTCTTTGGAAACTAGGCCTTGGCATTTGCACAGCTGGAGGCTGTGCCTTGCACCTGTGTCCTTCATTTTTTGCTGCAAACAAACAATAAAAGAGGTTAAATGAGTGATTTAAATTTCAGGTTAGACCTCCTTCCTGTGCTACCAGTGAACTGACCTTCAGGCACAGTGGCTTCAGGGGTCGAAGGCCACTGGCTCTCAGGGACACAACAGCCACCTAAGACACCGATGACAGTATGTTTCTCAGCCAGGCCTACAGTCAGCATTCAATCTCATTCTCCACCACCTGAGGGGAGAACAGCAACACCAGAAATCAGTTTGCAGCAGAATCCCACATGATTCCCTAGTCCAGCCTCAGAAGCCCATGTGTGAGCAGGCACAGATCTGTGGTGTCATTCTTCAGCAGGAACAGAAGGAGGCACAGGCATCCCAAAACAGAAAAGCCACATCCCATCCCTTAATATGAGCTCATGCTTTGTGTTTTAGGAGAGCCATCTTTATATTTACAACTTATACCCTCCTGTCATAATTAAAGTTTCCAAATTCAAATTTTCCAGCTATTACTAAGTTCTTAGACCATGAGTATGATTAACTGACCACAAACCTCTGAAAGCATAGCTGACATACCTGTCATAATCTGTATCTCTGATCATTACCTCAAAAAAAACCCAAAACAGATTGGCAAGATGCATGACAACTGATATCTAAAAAAACCCAACAACCTAAGCTATATTATGTCCTCAAAACTCCAAAAACATCCCTCTCCTGTTACACACACCAAAAGGACTAAATCCAGCAGTCTCCCAACAGTCCCTCAATGAGCCCTACAACACATTAGGATTGTTTCATGCCTATTTGATCTGTTGCAGCAGGTAGTGAATAGCCCATTCTGTCATTCCATCCAGGGCAATCCACACAAGCTTCCCTGAACAAAGAGTATATAGGAAACTCTGAAGTGTGCTCCAGAACAACAATAACCAGGCTGAGAAACATACTGTCATCTGTATAATTTCCTTCTGCTCAAGACTAGCTAAATTTAAATACATGGGGTTTAATGCTACAGAAGGCGTAACAAAAAAAGAGCTACACAAATATTCCCTAAGCTAGAAGATAAATGTTCAGAAGCTACACCTGCAACAAGCACAATTTAAATTCCTAGTACTGTACAAACTAACTTTTTATGTCACTCACTTAAGTGAAGGAAATGGCCTTGCCTGAGATATAAATTGAGATGAAGTGACTTGAAGACAGGTTTTAAATGAGAATTTACAATTTTCTGCACCAATACACATCTTTTAGATGTTCCAAATGAATGGAAGACTCAATAACAAAAGAATGCCATAAGTCCTGCAAGTGAGACTCTCATGAAAGGCTGTAATAAGAAAATTTTCTTGTCTTTCTAAAAATATTAACTCTCATAGAACACAAGTTTATATAAAGCAAAAATGCCCAACCCCAAACCCAATCAGGAGAATCCAGCAGCAGCAGCAGCATGCCATTGTTTCTGGCCACAAAACATCATTATATTTTACCAGAAATAATACAATGTCCTAATGTCTGGATGATTTGTAAAGACTGTTCCTAATAGGGATAAAATAATAAAACCCATCAATTCTTTATGCACAATCTGTTATGAGCTACTTGCATTTGGGAGAAGCACATGCAAATTCTCTGATGGAATGGCTAAAAGTCAAAAAAGAGTCATATCCAGCTGGTCTTAACTGAAACTTAAGACTCTCAGAACTCCTTTGGGAAGATTCTGCCAAAATGTTTTTTTTCAAAAGAAGATTCCATTGCCAAAAAAGTTAATTATAATTAATATACATATAATAATAACAATAACATATACATATATATACACAAAATATGATAAAAAAATAGAAATAAAATGTCCTTAAAGCACATTGCTACATGAGCAAATTTAAGATTTACTTAAAATCCACAAAGGCAACAACAGTCACAGAATAACTACCACAAGCAATTGAGCTCTCTTTTCATTCAAAATGACACACCAGCAGCTGACTAGAGGACAGAAATCAGTTTAAAAGCTGCATATCCAGAATCTCTCAGAAATTTCTTCAATCCCTCAGATCTTGGCACTGAGACTCCTCAGCCCCATATCAATATTTAGGGATGTTGCTGGTCCTGGCAAAGAACGCTATGGCTCTGTGGAGCACGGCAAGTAAGTATGAACAGCCACTGTCACTAAAAATAGTTTGAACCCTTCAGACACAGATGGTGACTAAAACTACCAAACCTGTTGTGATCAGGCCCCATTTCAATGTATTTATATTCTTCCTGGATCTTCTCCTTTTGGAAAAACTGGTTCAGACGTGCCTTGGCATTTTCCAAGGTCCAACCCCCATGAAGATCTGCATTTAAGTCCACTTCTGACTCTGAGGTCTAATATGGAAAAAAAGAGTATCATTTACCAGTTTAAAGATTCTTACAAGTCTTTAAAGTAACTCACCAATATGATATAAAATAATTAAGACATCACAGAAAATGCTAAAAAGTCCTCAGTAATTCCTTATTTTCAGAATAAAATGTCTGTACAAAGTCCTGGATGTTCAGACTATCCGGAGAGATTTATTTGTTCCTAGCTTAAACAAATTACCTCTATTAAAAGTCAACAAGGAAATTTGCAGCTTTAAATCTACAGCTTAAACTAACAGCAAAACATCAAAAGAAAACTGCAAGCTCGGTTATAAATGCAAATAACAAATTAAAGGGGATGAAAGATACCTATTTAAGAACTAAAGGAGAATTCCACTGCATGACTTACCTCCTGCACTTCTTGCTCCTCTTTCTTTGAATAATAATCTTGCAAGTTTGCACCCCGATCCCACTGAGCTTCATGACTGACACAGTTTCCAGGTGTTGCACCCGGTCCATTGCCTACCACACAGAAAAAAAATCAACAAAGTAACTCCCCAAAACATGTTCTTAGCAATGGAGAGGCATTGCCTGGCCATTTTGACAGGCCATAACCAGTGCCTCAGATCTCATGCAGTCATCCACACCTCTGCCTCAAAACTACGACTTTGGTGTCCTGTCTGCAGAGTGATGCAATTCGGGGGAGAAATCACCCCCAAAATACATTCAAATACACAGAAATTACAGGTTTCAGTCTTACCTACTTCACTTTTTAAAAGCAAATGTGGAGGAAGGGGTCCCCCCAGAGCTGAACTGGAACCAGTGACATCTTTAGCTGCTTCCTGTCCTCCAGTGGGGATATCAGCTGCTGCTGACTAGGGAAGGGAATGGAGGAAAACCTCAGCACATCAGTACAGAATAGGTTATTTTACTATTTAGCTAGAAACTATTGAGGCAGTTGAAAGACCTCAGGCAACATTATGCAACAGTTATCGCCAGTAAAGAAGCAATAGTTACTACCCAGTAGCAACCCCAATAGTAACACAACTGTGAAGATTCGAACACCGAACTGCCATGAACCTAACTAGCACAGCAAAACCAAAATAGCAGTCCTGTTCCCGTTGGGTTCCACCCAGGCTGATGAGGCAGGGAGGCTGCTTCCACTGAGAAAACTCATATATCCTTAATGGAGCACTAGAAGAAGATTCTTCCCTCTCAACAGGTTCATGCTTTATTTATTTTTTCTCTAAACTTGCTGTAATGACAGAGTTAACCCCCTCTTCCTCAGCCTTTAAGTGATAGTCACTGCTGAGTGTTCACAAAACATCACAAAAAGCAGTGATCCTGTTACACAGCTGAAGCAATTATGGTTTAAGAAATGCCAGATTTTTAATGTCTGGTTCGATATATCTGTTATTATTATTTTTGGGTTTGTTTTTTGTTTGTTTTTTTTAAAGCACACAGGATTATATATATTATATATATATTATAACATGGCTCTCAAACTTCACAATGTCAAGTGTGAGTACTCAGCATTTTTAAAGCCAGGCTGCACCTCACAAGGACTCTGAATTCTTTCCAGCCTCATCAGCTTTGCAGCCCAACACGCAGCTGTATTTCCCAGATCATCCTATAACATTCAGTTGGACTTGATAATCTCAAAGGTCTTTTCCAACCTAAATAATTCCATGACTCCATGATATTCTGTATGGGCCCAGCCTTCCAGCAGTGCAAGAAGTCCCTCGCATTCATCACTGCACAGGGGCACCAGACTGAACTCCAAGGGTGAAACACAACTGGGAGCATGGCACCACAATGACAGAGTAGTCTTTGGTAAGGAGAAAGAGCAGCTTACTCCAAAGGAAGGAATTTCATCCTTCTTCATTTCATTCACCCGCACTAAGTAGTTGATGAAGTCTCGGGCAGCGTTGCTCTGTGCATCCTTCTTGTTGGTAGAGTTGCCCATGCCGACGTAGTTGAAGCCTTCTACTCGGACCTGCAGGGAACAACACGCAGCTCTGGCACGTGCAGCTGAAAGGGGCTTGGAGACCAGCAACACAACTGGAACACCAAATCCTGGCTGCTGATAAGTACAGGAGAAATATGAAGTATTGATACATATCATTATATATAGCTATATATTTCTGTAAGTTTTTGACACTTTTCCGTGCCTTAATTTCACCTCCCCGGCTGGGGGAGACTTTTTAGAGTCTTTGCCAGAAGTCCAAGAGACGAATGGGACCTTCAGCGTTCTCTGCTTTCAGATAGTTGTTTATGAAGTCTTATCAGAGAAATAGAGTCACTGAAGTGACCCAGACACAGCACAAAGCAGAGAGTGCAGGAAAAAGCCAAATTATCAAGATTACACAGCCTTTTAAAGGTAAATCACCCAATGAAAACTTAAAATGAAAGATATTTTCACTTTTCCACCAATGTTCAATAAATCACTTTGTCACGCAGACAGGAACTGTGGAATTCTTTATCCAATCACCCTAAACTACTTCCACTGCAGAATATGGAGTAGCAGAAGAAGAAGAAGATCTGGAGAAAACAACAATCCTCCATTTTAAAGTTTTTGCTTTCCATCTATTTACTATATTAACAAACCCAAAGACTCTAAATTTTTCACCCTGTGACAATCTGACATAATATTCTATCACCTAGTTCACACTGGTGTAGATTCTAATTCTCCCCAGAGGGTGGGCAATTTTCCCCATGGACGAAGGTTAAAGACAGTGTTGTCCAGGGGGGCAGAACCCTTCAAAACAGGCAGAGAAATATTCCCTGCACTCTGGATTCCCACAGGTTTTGAAAAGCAAACCCCCACATTCTGAGAACTTCTCCTCTCAGAGCACAAGTGCTTCCCAAAACCTCATGGAAGAAGAAAAATCAGTGTAGGAAGGGACCCTGGCAACACACAGCAGCAAACTCTGCCCAAGATCGCCTTCCTCAACCTAAATACCAAACCCTTGGATAACAAGGACAGGAGTGACCTTGGGTCCACTCAGCCATAGCTCCATGTTCTTGCAACATAGATGTGATTTATTTCTGATTTTTTTTTTTACTTTAGCACAGCAATTTCCTGGACAATGGTACCTCCCACCATTCAGTAACCGTACTGGATTCACAGCCATCCTACCAGGCTGCAAAAATCAGCAAGAGAGATGTTTCAATGAGACTGATCCTTTCACTTGTTAAGGTTCCATGGATAATCACAGGGCATCAACATATCAAAACCAGTACAATACTTATATATTGTATAATATACAATATATATGTACAGTGTGACTTTTTACAAAAAGCATGGAGTGACAGAACAAGGGGGAACAGCTTCACAGTGACAGAGGACAGGGTTAGATGGGATATTAGGAAGAAATTGCTCCCTCTGAGTTTGGTGAGGCCCTGGCACAGGGTGCCCAGAGAAGCTGTGGCTGCCCCTGGATCCCTGGAAGTGTCCAAGGCCAGGTTGGATGGGGTTTGGAGCATTCTGGGCTAGTGGAAGGTGTCCCTGCCCATGGCAGGGGGTGGAACTGGATGAGCTTTAAGGTCCATTCCAACCCAAACAATTCCATGATTCTATGAATACATCTATTCATACAACCATTCCATCCGAGTATTGCTCAACCAGTTATAATACCTTGAAAACTTACTTTTTTGCCTTTTTAATGCCACTGTATCTTAGTTTTCTTACTGACATGAAAGACAAACAGGGGAGGGAAGGGTAAAATGATAAATTTAAGGTGCAAATCCATGGCATCACTCATGAACTGATCTGTCCTGCACATGGCCTCACACTTAGTGCCAGCTGCCTGTCAGAGCCAACCTGAACTCACAGCTCCCACATCCCCAATAACTAGAGGCAGGAGTAAAGGAGTATTAGAGCAGTGCAGAGTAGCAACCGTTCCAACAAGAATTATTTAATACATTTCATCTCAAGTTCAAGAGTGGGCCAAAGCTCTTGGCAAAGGTGACGTACGACACTCCTCGCTAACTATTTTAACTGCGAGAAGGGTCACATACGGTGCAGAGACACACACCACCCTTAAATAAACCAATCCGTTTGCCCTGTAAGAACACCGTTCCGGCTTCTTCCCTCCTTTCACTCATTTCACACTGCACACACTGCAGGACACTCTGGCTCAAAGCAGCCCAGCCCTCCCTGAGCCCTCGGCTTCCAGTGCCTCCCACCCAGGCCGGGCAGGGCCCAGACTCCGGACAGGACCCCAGACCCCCGGTGCTGACCCCAGGTTCCTTCTGGCAGAAGACCCCGGCAGCACCCCCAACAGGGCCCCAGGTCCCCTCTAACAGAGCCGCCAGACCTGCTCCCAGACCGCCGGCACTGATCCCACGTTTCCAGCGGCAGAGCCCCGAGTCCGGCCCGGCAGGGTCCTCGGCAGCACCCCGAGACCCTTGGCAAAGCTCAGACCCCATCACGAACCTCAGACCCTCGGCAGGGCCCCACATTCCCTTTGACAGCGGCCTCAGACCTCCGGCAGAGCCCCAGGTCCCTCCCGGCAGCGACCCCAGTCCCGCGGCACGGTCCAAGTTCCCTCTGGCAGAGCCCAGGCTCTCGCCATGGCCTCCAAGCCCCCAGCACAGCCCCCACACGCCCGGCAGGGCCCCAGACCCACTCAGGGCCCTCAGATCCCCGACAGAGCCCCGGCAACACACCCAGAGCCCGGCAGGGTGCGTCCAGGGCCCCGGAGGGCCCCAGTCCTCCTCTGTGTCCCCAAACCCGCGGCACAGCCCTAAGCCCCCTCACGGCTCCCAGCCCCCCACAGGGCGCCCAGCCCGCTCCCCCGACGGGGCAGGCCCGCACCTCGCAGAGGAAGGTCTGCCGGCCGCGGCCGCCGGCGGCGCGGATCTCGTAGGCCGGCATCCCCCTCCTCCTGCCGCACCAGGCGTACAGATAGTTCTTCACGTCCCCCATGGCCGGGCCGGGGGCACCGGGCCAGGACTGCCCGCTCCAGCCGGCGCCGGGCCCGCGGCAGCACCACCCGGCAGCGCCTGCGCGCGGCCGGACGGCGGCCGGGAGGGACCCGGGAGGTGCCGGGCGCGTTCCCTCGCTGCCTCCCTCCAGCGCCCCGCGACCGCGCTCCTGTCCGATTCATCATCTCGTTAGCTTCTTGCTGAATAGAGCATGTCTCTCAAGCAGTCAAAGTGTTTAAATGTAAACAATTGCTCTTCTTCAGTGTTTTAAGTCTTTCTGAGAGACTTCTTTGGAGGTGAATGTTTAATACGCTGGAATGAATGAAATCAAACAGCTCAGAGGCATAACTGATTTCAGGGAGTTCCGTAGGAAACGATCCTTTACGGGCATTTGGGATCACGATGTTGGTGTGACTGGTCTGATACTGAAGTTATGATGTAGGTAAGAAGAGGGGTCCAAAAGCCTCCAAAGAATGTCTTACACTTCCAGCTCACTCCGGAGCAAATAAGCGCGGATCTGAAAAGTGATTTCATGTACCGTCTGGAGCAGGATCAGGAGTTACAGAGGGTAAGCGTGCTTCCTGTGAGCTGTCATCCTCGCGCTAGGCTCTGTATTTCCCAGAAGGGCTTGAACGTAACACAAAGTGTGTAAGGCTGGATTTCAGCACAAACACACAGCACGTTTTCAGAGGTGCTGGATGTTCCACTGGGGTGGATGTGGGGATGAGTTGTGCTGTGCCAGGAAAAACTACAAACTGTGACCTGTTCTTTGGCAGTTCTTCCTTTGGGTAAGGGAAAAGCGTAGAAAAGCGAGGCAAAGTAGAGATGTGGAGCAGAAGAGGCTGATTTGTGGAGATTTTGGAAATGTCCTGGACTTTTTTTCCAGATCCAAGAAGAGAGAGAGGCCTTACCTCTGAAGAATTTTGAAAGTGAAATTCTGGATGCCATCCATCACAATTCTGTTGTTGTCATCCGTGGTGCCACTGGTTGTGGCAAAACCACCCAAGTGCCCCAGTAAATCTTGGATGTCTCTTCCCTCCTTCCAGCCCCCCTGCAATCATTCTTTTCATGAGGAGCACTCAGGGCATGGGACCCCTCATGTCAGCCACAGGGACCATCAGCCAGCAAGAGGTTCAGCCCAGAACACAAAAAAATGCACCTTTTAATCTGACAGCAGGTGACTTGCTCTGGTGAGACCCCACCTGCAGAGCTGCCTCCAGCTCTGTGGCCCCCAACATCAGGACACAGAGCTGCTGGAGTGAGTCCAGAGAAGGCCTTGAAGATGCACCAAAGGCTGGAGCCCCTCTGCTCTGGAGACAAGACTGGGAGAGCTGGGGGTATTCAGCTTGGATAAGAGAAGGCTCAGAGGAGACCTTAGGGCCCCTTCCAGTGCCTGAAGGGGCTCCAGGAGAGCTGGAGAGGGACCTGGGACAAGGCCTGAAGTGACAGGACAAGGGGGAATGACTTCCCATTGCCAGAGGGCAGTGTCAGATGGGATATTGGGAAGAAGTTCTACCCTGTGAGGGTGGTGAGGCCCTGGCACAGGTTGCCCAGAGAAGCTGTGACTGCCCCATCCCTGGCAGTGCTCAAGGCCAGGCTGGACGGGGCTTGGAGCCAGCTGGGATAGTGGAAGGTGTCCCTGCCCACAGTGGGGGATGGAATGGAATGATTTTAAGGTCCCTTCCATCCCAAACCATTATAGGTTGCTATGATTCTATGCCTTCCTAACCTGCATGACAGCATTCTGCACTACACCACATGGAGGTGCACAGCGCAGTTGTGGCTTTGTTTCTGTCCTAAGGAAAGAAATGGAGAAACACCCCCTTATTAGTGATCCAAAGCTTGTTCTTACAAAAGAGATTTCTATTTTAATTTTGCATTAAGGTGTATAAACACAGAGATCAGACAGAAGCAGGATTTTACATGCACAGACAATGTCCCAGTGATTCTGATGAACAGATACCAGCCTGAGCAACCTGGTGGTGTCATACTGTTGTTTAAACCCACAATGTAGTGTCCTCATGGAGAGGACAAAACACCATCCAGCTGAGAGGTGGTAGAGACGGATCTTCCTCCTTTCTAGGCAAAAGTCATCAGCCCTCTCCTCCAACTGGGAAAAAATTGCTAATTTTTTATTAAACAATCCCAGTCAGTCCCGGAACGCGCAGCACTCCAGGGGAGCAGTGTAAAATGTCAGGCTACATGTGCCCCAGTAAAGCCAGCCCTAACAGGAAGGGGCTTGGGCACACTGCCAGTTCCCTGAAAGAAATCCTAGCCCATCATGTGGGGGATGTGCCACATGGCAGAGAATCCCAGAAAAGGAACCTCCAGATCAACATGGAAGTGAACATCATAGATGTGGCACTTGGGGATGTGGCTTAGTGGTGGACCCGGGAATGTAAGGTTAATGGTTGGACCTGATGATCTTAGAGGTCTTTCTCAACCTTAATGATTCCATGACTCTCTGATCAGTCACCATCAGGCCACACAATGCTGTCCAGCTTGGCTTTGGCCTTGACGATGAACTCAATGGAGGCATCAACAAGTGGAAGCCGTGGAGGTCCCATGGGAATGCCAGAAACAAAAGTCATGACAGCTTTAGTCTGTGCAACACCAAAACCTGGGTAGACAAAAGCAAAATCAGGACATTTGCAGACCACTTTCCTTTAAAGCAGCCTCAATACAGGTGTCCAAAAAAGCAGCACCATAGGTTTTCTGTGTAATCCAGCATCAACCAGGCTTCAAGCACTTCTTGGAAGCAACAACAGTGGAACTGAAAAGAGGTAACTGTGCTTGCAGACAGGAACGACACTGCAGTAAAAATTACACCTACTTACTACATTTATTCCTATGTAGGCATCCCCCAATGCAGACTCACACAGAGCCAAGCCTTGGGAGTAAAGACATCCTGCTCTCTGTCCATAGCTCATGACTCCTCATGTACCTCTGGAAATTTAGTGTTTGCCTTTTTATCTAAAAGGCTAAAAAACAATGCAATTCCTCTGACTTTGAACCCAAGAAATACAACCAGGCTCTAAAGCTCGGCAAGATTGATCAGGGCTTGCATTTGTACAGCAAACCCACAGTAAACAGTTATTTTCATTAAATGTCTGATGTAATTTAATTTAAACATTTCCTGTTTCAGTCTCCTACACCACTCAGTTGGTTTTAATTGCTTTTTATATTTAAACTTAAATTTGTTTCTAGAATTTATTGAACTTTAAAATGTTTTGGCCTTGTACAGCCTTCAACAAAATTCCTGGTGAATTACAGCAAGGCAGGAGAGAGAAGTATCAGAGCCGTTCTTCTACTTGGGCACCACCATTTCAGAAAAATTACTGTAGAAATAAGGCTAGAAATGAGCTTTTGGAGATGGAAGGAAAAAAAACTAACAAAAAAACCAACCCACAGAAAGAATCAGGATAAGAACAAGGGTAAATCACAGAGTCACAGCTTTAAATCTGTGAGATTTCACAGCAGAAGGAAGGAAGGGAGAGTGGAATCTGTCAGGGATGCTTGGTCAGCTTCTTTGTTGAGCTCCCAACTGTTACTAAGTTGGGAAACAGCAGATTCAACAGTTTTTCACTGCAAAATCTCTCAGGAAGGAAGTTCTAAGAGTACAGTGATATGAGAGTTTGAATAGCACGAAGTTTGCACTTTTAGACATAATGAGGGAAACAGGCAGTGTTTACCCAGTTTACTCACCCAGTTTGATGACAAAGTTGAGAAATTCCCCAGTGAGAAACTACAAAAGACCGACAGTAATTTATTAACACCCTCAAATTTGAAGGTGTAAAAGCATCTAAAGCTACTACATTTATATCTTATATAACTGTTGCACAGCTTTGAGAAAAGCCCTTGGCCACCTAACCAGTCCCTGGGAAATACTAATTGAATTCCAGTGGAATAGGGGAGAGCTATCACAAATGTTCCATGAAAACACTGAGTACAGATTGTATACTGATGGCTCAGAACTCCTCGCAAATCTTCAAATTGCCCAAGACCAAAAGGGGTGAAGGCAGAGCTGATTTGGGACAGCTTTCTGCCCTACATCATGTAGGCTACCCCCAGAATATTCCTAGTCAAGGGGCTTGGCCACTGTGGGTTTGTTCAAGGAAAAAGGCCAGACCATCGCTCCTTTGCATGGATGAGATTAGAGCTGAAAGGTAAGTGAGGCAGGTCTTGGTTAAAAGGTAGTAAGGAATGGTCAAAAAAGTGAGGAGGGATGAATAACAAAAAGGGGGCTTGGAGATAAAAGAATTTTTCTTTAATAAAGCTGCATCAGTATGGATGACAGAACCACACGGAGAACAGCCACAGTAAAGCTCGAAGAGAAAGGAGGTTGCTCCCAGTGAGGCCCGGGAAGATGCTGTACCTGATACTTCTGTGCCAAGGCAAGGTCTGGCTTTGCAAAGGCTCGCAACATCAGATTGGTTTGTCGGCCCAAATAGTTGTATGTACTGTCAAAAAAAAACCAAACCAAAAATAGAATTGGTAAATGCAAAGGAGGAACTTAAAACCAGTGAAACTCAAGAAGTAACCACAGGCTTTTGCTGTTGACATTGTCATTATTATGAGAGAAATTACTGCAATCTATGTGTGGTGCAATCTACTGTCAAGCATCTGAAGTATGCCAAGCTCCAGGGAAGAATTAAGAGAGCAGATTTGTCTTCCCAGTTCTTTCCAAATGGAACTGCTTTTCAAAATTAGAAATAAAAAGACATCATTGGGCAATAAGGAAAGTCAATCACTTAATTTTCCAGTTGCTTGTTTATTTAATGGATTGCCTAGATGGGAACACAGACATCACACAGTAATTCACCCAATCAGCCTGATGTGAGGGGCAGAGGATAAATTAGAAATTAAACTCAGCACAGCCCTTTTGCTCACAAACTGCTTATGTGAACTAACAATTTTAACCTCTCTGGGTTTTGGTTCTTTACCCAATGAAGATAGAAGTGATTACCTACTTCAAAAGTTGCCATGAGGATAAAAAGCACGTTGAAACCTTTGGGTCAGCTTAGAAACCACAGCAATAATCACCCAAAGGAACATGATCTGGGATCCTGGGTTATATGACTGTCCCATCACTAAGACTGGGGCTAGATTATGTGTCTGTTTGCCTCTGTACATCCCTATCCTGCAAAATCCTCCATGACGAAGACAGTCAGGGAAATACTATGCAGATAGTGGAAGACAAAACAGCACAGTGTATGTGCGAAGGGAAGGAGTCCAAGCCATACTGACCTTCCAACTGCTCCATTTGCCCCTACTGCCAGTGCACCCAACAGTTGCTAGTTTGGGGTGGAAGGAAAAAAAAAGTAAAAAAAATTCACTTCATGTAATAAAATCAAGGAAAAAAAGGGGTGGTGGGAGGGAGCAGTGAAACTGCCTTGCACTGAGTGTCCAGGGTTACTTCTTCCCCAAGGCTGAAGCAAGAGAGTGCCTTAGAAGAAATTACTTTTAAGAGAAGTCTCTTACCTCATCCACCCCATAAAGAAATTCAAACTCCCCTGTTTCATCCTTGTTTATGCACTGTGCCAGGTCCAAGAGGTCCGTGTCACTGAACTTCACACCCTGGAAGGTGGGGATCTGTGCTTTTATCCCATCCAGCAACTCTTCCACACGAACTGTGCAGAACAGCAATCTCATATGAGGGAACACAGGCCTGTTCTGGGAAAGTTCCCTGCCTTGTCCCCGAGAGAAAGACTTCATATTTTACAAGCTGTTCACTTTCAGCCTAAGCCTAGTAAACTATACAGCTCTAAAACAATGAGTAAGACAACAAAGAGTAAGACTCTTACCAGCTCAGAAAAAAATTAGGAATGAACTGGCAACAACACATTTAAGACTAAATATAAATCCATGCATTCAGAAACACCATACAACCTGCTGTCCAGAGCAAATAACCAAAGATCTGTACTCTGTACTTACTCTTCACACCCGTCAGAGGAGGAATGTGATAGTAATAAAATGGAACCTCAGGAGCTTCAGATGCAACCTTCTGTAAGAAAGCAACCAGCTCATCTAGAAGGAAACCATCAGGTGTCTCGTAAGAGAAGGAGGCTATCTATAGGGAGACACAGTTCAGATTCACAGCACGGGGGCTGTGGAGAGGCCTCAGCTTGTGCACCACACACAGCAAGTCACACAAAACACTTCACATGTCATAAAACATTAAATGTGGCATAAATCAGGGAAAGACCTTAAGAAAGGCAAAGACAATACTTCTTTTAAACCAAACCAGTTTCAGTAGCTCACACTCAATTCTCTTACAGGTGTAACTCAGGCATGCTCTCACATATGCCAGACCTGTGTGCCAAGCAGTCTCACCAGGATCACTTGTATGTAACAGAGGACAAGGGATCAAGTTCACCTCCCTGGGGTATTGCTTGGTGAGGATGATGAGCAGGGTTTTGGACAACTCTTTTTTGCACCATTTTAGGAATCAAAGAGTTGTTATGATTGACATTCTTCCTGAGAATCTTGCTCATTGCATCCTTCACAGATTTTAGGCAATTTTCTCATTGACACAGAAGGAAGAAGAATGGCAAAAACCAGTGCTGAACCCTCACTGCCATCCTGCTCTCAGTGAGGTTTCTGCTGACTTTTGTGCTGTTCCTCTGTGAGTACCAGTCTGATTGCCACTGATTGTGTCCTGGCTGTCACTATCAGCCATTCTGGCAACTTACTCTGGTTTCTTCTGGTGCTTTCATATGAACATTTCCATTCAGAATTCATTCAGACAACTTTTAATATTTCTTTTACAAATCTCCACTTCATGTGATTCTTTTATGTTACTGTCAGGATCTTAAGGACAAAATACTCAGTTTGCAGTTTTGAGGTAACCTTAGACAGACAGAACCAAACCTGATCACCTCAGTAACAAGAGCCACACCTGTGTACCAGCAACTCCTCAATTTGGTCAGTGCCCAGCAAGGGTCAGCATGGAACCAGCTGCTTCCTAGCGTGGCCCAGATCAAGTGTGAACCCCAAACTATCAATTCAGAACACAGACTAGTTAACTAGACTATTCTTTCCAAAAACAACTCTTCTTTTTACAAAAGGCTAACAAAACGCATCCCAAAAGACATCCTTCTCACCTTTTACCAGGACAATTCTGCTATCTCTCATCCTTAAAAAATGCTTCTCGCAGGTTTTGCTTTTCCATTACAGTTGTGCAAACATTATCATCAGAATATTTTCCAAAGAAAGTAGATGGCCTTAATCCTTTATCTATGATGAAGGTTGGGAGGGCAATAAAAAGGCCTCAGCAATCACATCTACTCACCCTTGTTTGTGGGTTTGAAGAAGAAGGGGGCTATGACAGCAATGCCACCAGCACCTATGGCTGCTGCGTGTCTTGCCTACAAAAGACAGCATGGAAAGCATCTGAGGGTCCATCTGCTTCTATTTATCACACACAGAGTGAAAAATATCATATACACACCAGCTCTTGGCACTCTGGCAGATTCAGTGCTCCCACATGAATGATCACATGGTCCAGTCTGCACAAAAAAACAAATTCAGAAGATTTTGGGGAGGTTTCAGTGATGGTGGAAAAACTACCAGGCTGCCAAAATGACTCACTTCAGCCCAGGTAGCCACAGAACAAGAACCTAAAAAAGAGTTGAGCCTGTGTTGACCTGATGAGCAGAAACATGGGGAAAATGCTGACAGTGACAAGCAGATGGTGGTGGAAGAAAGAAAACACATTTGTAAACATGAATCACATATGACTTCTTGCTGTTGTACTTGCAAGGCTGTCAGGAGGGATGAATCTTAGCATTTTCTTAGGAAATTGAAGTTCAAATATTGAGGATTTAAGGGGAGGCTGGGAAGAGTAAAGGAAATCAAAGTATATCTTTACTTTCTAAACCTATTTCTCTGCAAACCTACCAGAAGAGTTCAACCTCACAGCAGCACCTCTGACTGCTGGTCTGCTCCTGCCAAAGGAATCCACCATGTTCCAGGCCATCAATCCCATTGCTGTTTTTCTCCTTTAAGTACACAGGAGATATGGATATAAAACCTATGGATCTGAAGGCTGTGATCCTTCACACCAGTTTATTTCTGCTCATTATCCTTCTCACCCAAAACACCTCCTCCTCAGCACATCCTCTGACCCAGCATCCAAGAGAAAGGCAGCAGTGAGGGGTACAAGGCCATGACAGGTACAAGAAAGGGAGAATGAAGCTGCAATTGGATACACAGCTGCAGATCCAGATGGAATTCTTTCTTCTGTCACTAATTTTGCACCTTTAGGGAAGCAATTAAGCATTTGACACCTCAGCTTCAGTCACACCAAATAATGCAATACATTAAAAGGTTCAGAAATGCCCTTTATTTGCATTTGTTCTCAAGACTAAGCAAAGGGCACAGCCCTTCTTTTCCAAGCCCTTTCTCATTCCCCCATCTCTCAGTGTACCAAAGAGGACCCTCACAAGCTCTCTAAGCAGCAGAAACAGACACCAGCTAAGTGGCAGTGACAGAAACATACTTCTGTGATAAAGGAGCTGGGGAACAAAGCCCAGCAACAAAATACTAAAAAAAAAAAAAAAAAAAAAAATACCAAAAATAATTTTCGCAATTATCNAAAAGCATCAGCAAACTTGGTTTTGCAATCAGGCATTATCAGAACATGAGATATGGAATCCCCCATTCCCTCTCAGTTACTTACTTGTCTTTTCCCTGGGACATCCATTCTTCTGCCAACTGCTTCCTCTCCTGGATGCTAAGGGACAGGCCTTCTCCTGTTGTGCCATTCACTGTTTCAACACAACAAAAGACAACACACTGGCTGAGGCCTCACCTACACACATCAGTTTCACTGAAGACAAGAAGTAACATTTTTGAGTTGGGAAGAATCATTCAGACCCGTCTTCTCTGTCAACACAACATTATCCATTCATCTCTGGGAATGTCAGCTTATGAAGGCACCTTATTCTAACCCTCACAGAAATGGGGTGTGGGTAAAACCAGATGCCTTAAGTACCTCTTGCACTCTCTCCACTGGTGAATATAAATGGCCAGGATGATCCCACATCCACATTCATTCCCACTACAGCTCCTACCAGGTAAGATATCACAGGATTCCCATCCAGGCAAAAGGGCTGTAACGAAGTTTCTGTCAAAAAACACTTACCAAAAACGTTCTTCACATTCTGCTCATTTACCAGATAATCCACATACTGACGAATCACTGGCAGGTTAATTTGTCTGCAATAAAAGGAACCACAGCAACTATTAAGTCCCCACTCACAGTTATTTTAAACTAAGTGATTAAGAAACCAAAAAAACCCCATGTATTTTGAAGCCTTGCATTTGTACACACACAGATTACCCTGAGGTAAGAAACCTTCAACAGCAATTTAACATCTGAGGTAGCAGCTTAGCCTTCAATTCTCTCTTCCAGTTTCTCTTCCTCCTGACAAGCAGTTCACTGTCCCAAACTTTTATTGGGAATTGTTGCGGGCTTGTCACAGCAAAGAACTTTTTTGGGAGATGTGAGAGAACAGGAAGAACTAAAATTTTTTCCTCTTTGGAGGGAAACAGGAGTCCTCCCGAGAGCACAAAGTTATTTGTGCAAGTGCTGGCAAATGGTTAAACTGATGGACGGTTGCAACTGCTGGATACAGAGAGTGAAATGGCATCCGCTGGATGTGACTTTGACCTCTCTCTCTCATTAAAAGACAAGAAGAGTGTTGGGGTTTTGGAGTTCTCCTTTTATTTCTTTCTCTTAAAGAGTTTTCTCCCATTTTTTGCTGCTAAGAAACAATAACGACCGGGTACTTAGGAGAGACAAAAAAGTTTCCCCGGGAAGCCTGCGGCCGGCTGCCCTTTTAACTGAGGGGTTTCTCTGGAGGGGCAGAGATACCTCGAGAATTGGGTTGGGGAAAAGGGGTTGGGTGCAGCTCCTAGCTCTCTCTTTCCTGTCTCAGCATTCCGAGGGCAAGGAGGCTGCAGTCGCTGTGGGAAGAATTCACCACCACTGCGGGGTTCTGCCTTCCGCTGCTTTTCTTCTACCGTGAGTGGAGCTCTGCTTGTGGGAGCGGCCGTGTCACTGGGACCTTGTTTACACCCTAAGTCACCAAACAAAGGACCCGTCACCATCTGCTGGGGTGCCTCAGGGGAAACCCCGGGATCCCCGAGCCCCTTTCCCCTCCCAGGGAGTCTCTCTCCCGTGTTCAGGAGCCGGGCTGCCGCTGCCCAGCTCCCCCTCCCCTCCCGCCGTTCCTCTGCCACTGTTCCGGGATTTTCGCTACGCTGCGGTCTGCACCCCCTGCCTGCCGGGACACCTCGCGGTTCCAGCTACACCCGCCGAGTTTCTGCTGCCTCTTGCTTGCTGCCCCGGGTGAGCTCGCCCCGCCGTTCCAGCTTGCTGCTCCCGAGGGCCCTGCTGGGGCACGGGGATCGGCTGTCCCTGAGGGTTCGTAAAGCAAAGCCCCTTTCCCATCCCCTCCCGGGATCCCGAGCCGCCATTGCCGCGTGAGGGCCGAGCCCGCGCCACAGCGCCCCCTGCAGGCGCGGGGGAACCATCGCCCCGCCCTGCCCGGCCGGGAGCCGCCAGCGCCCCCTGGCGGCCGCGAGCGGAGCTGCCCAAGGGGAAAGGGCCTGAGCGCGGAACGGACTGGTCACGGCGTTTGATGGGTTTATTTGTTGTTGCTGCCATTGCTGCTTTTGCTTGCCTTGCTATACATATATACTAGTAAAGAACTGTTATTCCTTTTCCCATGTCTTTGCCTGAAAGCCCCTTAATTTCAAAATTATAGTAATTTGGAGGGAAGGGGGGGGTCATATTTTCCATTCCAAGGGAGGCTCCTGCCTTCTTTAGCAGACACCTGTCTTTGAAACCAAGACAGAGAGCAACAGAATTCCCTGGCAAACAGGGGAAATAGAATTCTTGGGTTATCTTCCCTGCAAGACAAACTTATTTTGTTTACTAGTGTATAATATTTCACTGTTGTTTTTATTTGTCAAAAATACAGACCAACCCTATGATCTGAAGTCAGTTCTGATGCCTTGATTAGTTTTACACAACACTCAAAAATCCATAGATGCTGTCCCAGAACGTATCTGACAAGGACCATGCAGTCCAGGCAGAGAGCTCAGGTCACTCTTTAAATACCACGTTGCAATAAATCTGAGTCGTAATAAAAAATAAAATCAGAAATAAGTTTCCTTTAAAGCAAGAATCAAAGCAGTGACTGCAGTGGAATGAGTTCCCTGACTGGGATGGAGCCATGTTTTCAAACTTAAAGTTCACTTTTGGAGATCTGTACTAACAAATCTCCGCTGTCTCTCTCAAAAGCGTGCACAGATCGTGACACATCCCCCATGAGAGCTCAGGGTTCTTTGCTGACTCCAAACAACTCGGTCTTGCAACACCAAAATGCAGCGAGGAAGCTTCTGTTTGCCACCTCTGCTCTGAAGAAAGCTGAATGTCAAGTTTCAGTTTGATGTTCTTTTCAAAACTGTGCTGTCCTTGCAGTATTTTCTTCAAGTTTAGACTAATTCCATGCACACATACACACACGTGACTGCATGCATGACTTAGCTAAGGAAGAGAGAAGTCCAAAAGGCCTTCAGATTCTGACAATTATTTTCTAGCTCTCAAGAGCTCTTTTTAACTAGGACTGCAATTTCCCTTAACAAACGTGAAAACGCTGCAATGCTCTACACAGGTAACTGTACTATGATTTAATTTGCACCTACAAAGCAACAGAGCAGGAGATATGAGGCTGATCCAAACTCTCCAAACCCAGACCCACAGCACTCGCTGGCAACAGAAGGAAGCAGAGACAAGGGAATCTCACTCGAGCCCTAGTAGGACCAATTTAATACTTCCCCCAATCCCATCAGAGATCTGATTAAAAGAAAAAAAGAAAAAANCTGAGGGCTCTGCACAGCCGGCCCTGCTTAGCCCAGACTTCCCTCACGGAGCCCAGCCACACCCTCCTCATCACCCTCCCCATGCCCACCCCGCCTGCCCTCGCCCAGCTGATCCTCTGCCTGCTCCGCAGCCTCCCATCGGCCGTCAGCGCAGCCGCGACCCCCGCGGGCTCCTGCTGCCCACGCTTTGTGCAAGACATAAGGCTGGCTTGGGTTATTATTCATCGTTATCTGCGAACTTGGAGATAAAAATAAATAAATGAACCTTTAAGTGTTGATAAATAGCAGGATGGAGACAAACAGAAAATCTTGGAATGATTTGGGTTGGAAGGGACCTTGAAAGGTCACCCTGTGCCACCCCCTGCCATGGGCAGGGACACCTTCCACTAGCCCAGGGTGCTCTAAGCCCTGTCCAACCTGGCCTTGGACACTTCCAGGGATCCAGGGGTATCCACAGCTTCCCTGGGCAACCTGTGCCAGGGCCTGCCAACCTTCACAGGGAGGAATCTTTTCCAAGTATCTCAACTAATGTTGTCCTCTCAGCCCTGCTGAGATGCTGGAAGCACTCCCAATAACAGTGCAGTGTCCCTGCTCTGGGATATGTTAGGAAAATTAATCCACAAACACCAAAGGTTTATGTCCAAAAAGGAGACAGAGGCGTCCCGATACTTTATTTGAATAAAGGGAGAGGCCATGGGGCATTCCCCTGGGGTCTCTCACATTTTTGGAGGTCTCAGCCTCCTTTTTATCCCAATTTCCCAGCTGCATTTCCCTCTCTCTTTCCCCATTGGCTGAGGTATTCGAGAGGTACAGACTTCCCGGAATGCCTGATACCTAACACCTATACCTTCTAATGTATAACCCCCCTTTTTTTTTAGTTCTTATTGAATTTTATTATTTTCCCATTGTTTCTTTCATTTCTCAATATCCAGTTTCATTTATCAGTAGACCTACAGTCTGTNGAGACAAGGGAATCTCACTCGAGCCCTAGTAGGACCAATTTAATACTTCCCCCAATCCCATCAGAGATCTGATTAAAAGAAAAAAAGAAAAAAAGAAAAAAAGAAAAAAAGAAAAAAAGAAAAAAAGAAAAAAACCGAGCAGATCAGTTCCAAATAAGAAGGAAAATAGGGGTGGAAGGAAACAGTAATCAGTGCAATTTTGACAGCTCACCCATCCGGAGTCATTGGAGTGATGGCAGCAGCTACAAGACCCTCTAACTTCTTTCGGGGTGTCATTGAGCTGTTTGGGGGAAAAAAGGTATCAAAGCGATTACCATCTCTGTTCGAGTGCTTCGGTGAAAGGGTGAAAACTCCGCGGGCTGTGCATCCGAGCCCGCCGGGCAGCGAGGGCAGAGCCGCGGGCTCGGAGCCGTTCCGTAGGGAGCGGACAGCGGGGGGTCGGGCCCGGCTCCCCCCTCACCTCGATCGGCCGCGGCCGCGGCGGCGGCTCCCGGGGCCGCNCTGAGGTGCTGGAAGCACTCCCAATAACAGTGCAGTGTCCCTGCTCTGGGATATGTTAGGAAAATTAATCCACAAACACCAAAGGTTTATGTCCAAAAAGGAGACAGAGGAGTCCCGATACTTTATTCAAATAAAGGGAGAGGCCATGGGGCATTCCCCTGGGGTCTCTCACATTTTTGGAGGTCTCAGCCTCCTTTTTATCCCAATTTCCCAGCTGCATTTCCCTCTCTCTTTCCCCATTGGCTGAGGTATTCGAGAGGTACAGACTTCCCGGAATGCCTGATACCTAACACCTATACCTTCTAATGTATAACCCCCCTTTTTTTTTAGTTCTTATTGAATTTTATTATTTTCCCATTGTTTCTTTCATTTCTCAATATCCAGTTTCATTTATCAGTAGACCTACAGTCTGTTTGTAGAGGTAAATCTCTTTTCCATTCATCAGTCAGTGGAATCCTTCTCATTGTTTCCTCTTACCTCAGTGCTAATTCCATCTACCAGCAGGCCCAGAGCTTGTTTGTAAAGACAATTCTCTCATTCCTTTCAGACACACGGACGGATCCATGTCCCTGTGTGAGAAAGGCAAATGGAGTTTAGGCTTTCTGCTCCTTGCATGCAGCCCAACCTGTGGTTTTACCAGATGTGCACCATGTCCAGTGTGGAGTGTGGGTTCCGTGGCAGTCGTGCACAGCACAATCCTCCTCATCCCACCAGAACCACAGCTGGGCCAGAATTCAAATCTGCTCCCAGTAAATCTGACCAATGGACTACTAGCATCCCGTAAGACAAGGTGCTGCCCTAAGCAGTTTCATAGCACTTAACTTGCAAAAAATATTTTAAAAAACCTGTCTTCAATATGCACTTTCAGATCTTCCATTAGATCTGAAAGCACCCAGTGCCTACAGAGAGAACAACCCCCTGTTGTGTGATCCAGGAGCACATTTTTCAAGCATTCACATCATAACCTTAGGAGTTTGCGGCTGTGGTATTCCTCCTCCACTCCAAAATATGCTCACTGTGGGCTGTTTGCATGCCCCAGTTTCTCTGGGGTTTGGCCTTATTAGCAGCTCCTCACAAAGCATGTGTGTTTCCCTTTTCTTAGAGGGTCATCTTGTTCTTCCAGAAATCCCATTTCTCTACACTCTTCCATTCCCACGGGTAACTTCTCTTTCTCCAGGCTCAATAGTTCCAGCTCTTGCAACCTCTTCCAACTCCCCAAAGCACCACTGTATTTCTGGAAGTTCACAGACAATTCAGTGCTCTATACAGCCATTTAGAGGAAGCCCACAAGATTTTCTGAGTATTTTAAGGCAGTTTTAGCACTACTTCATGGTTTTGACAGCACAGGAGAGAAGCTTTACAGCAGGCTGGAGAGCTTTAGAGCTACTTAGAACTCTGTCGGAGTCACAGATTGGCATAAAAAGGTTTTAGAGATGCTTTGAGCTCTTCAGAGTAATTTTAATAACTGCCTGGAGGAGTTGAGAGTTGTACAGTAGAGATTTAGAGACATTTTAAATGCATTTAGAGACATATTAATGCTTACAGCAACACAGAGCAGCTTTAGATTAGTTTGGGGGAGCTCTGAGGTGCTGAGAAGAGGTTTAGAAGAGCTAAAGGAGTTTAGTACTTTACAGGAGTTCTGGCACACTTCACAGGATTTAGGGCTGCTCAGAACTGTTTATAGGATGTTTAGATCAACTCAGAGCAGTTCAGAGTGGTTTTAGAGGGCTTCAGAAGAGTTTTAGCACTGTCTCTAAGCAGGAAATCCAGAACTGCAGAAAAGAGTTCTAGAGCAGTTGCAAGGAAACCGAGAAGGGCTTGAGATCTGTTTTGAAGCATTTTACTGCTACTTTAAGCACAGTGGTAACAGTGTTGTTGAGAGAATTTCCAGAGTGCAAATTTTAGAGGAATTTATGACTTCTCACAGTTGTTTGTAGCCAATTAGAATAGTTTTAGAGCTCTTGAGATGGATTGTAGAGCAGCGTGGTGCATTTCAGAGCTCTTTAAGCTTTCTAGAGTAGTGTGGAGCTCTTTAAAGAAATCCACACTGATTTAGCACTCTGGAGTGTTTTAGAATCGGGTTTTACACTTAGGGGGTGTAATAATAGCTCTTTGAGAGCTCATCAGAGGTGTTTTGTAGCTGTGTAGTGGTATTTTAGAGGGGTTTAGAGCACCTCACAGCATATTCAAGGAGGTTTAGAGGTCCTTAGAGGAGTTTAAGAGCCCCAGAGGAAATTCACAGATCTTCACATCAATGTAGAGGAGTTCTAGATATGATCAGAAAAAAGCTCCTTAGAGGAGGTTTAGAAAGATGCTGGTGAAGTTTAGAGGACTCAAGCACTCTACGAAGGGGTATTACAGCTCCTCAGAACTACTTAGTGTGCCTCTGAGTAGTTCTGGAGGAATTTGGAGCTATTTTTCAGATCTTTAGAGCTGTTTCAGGAAGTGCAAAGGTATTTTAAAGGTGGCAATGAAGTGTTAGAGATGTTTAACACAATTCAGTGGCAGTCTAGAGCTGATAGAAGAGTTTTATAGTGCTTTAGAGACTGCTTAGAGTTGTGTAAATCACATCTGGTTTGAGGCAATTGCCTCATTTGAGAAATACAAAGTTCCCTACAGCTCTATAGAGCTGATTAAAGGATTTTAGAGCAATTTAGAAGATGTACACAGTAGTTTAGAGATGCCCAGAGGTATTTAATATCTTACAGTAGTTCAGAGACGTTTTGAGAAATTTTAGAGTTGGTCCAGCCAATCACCTCCTCACTTCAGGGTTGGGACTGTCTTCTCACATCTGGTCCTTGTTTGACTCCCCTCAGTGCCCCTGTCCCTCTCCCCCACTGTCACACACTAAGGGTTTCCTGGTTCAGGCCAGTCGTTGCTAACTTATGGAAGGAATGCAATTAAAAAACGATTGTAAAAATTCTAAGACTTTCTGAATTACCAGAAGAAAAAAGAACTGTGCTTTAGCCAAAAGGAATGCTTCAATGGCTAGAGGAATTTACATTCAGGAGAACCTGAATAATATGAACTGACATTTAGGTTCCAAAATTTGCACTGTAAATTCTAGGCAAGGCAGAAGAGGAGTTCAGGCTGTCTGCAGCTGCAGCATCTTGTGCAGTGACTGGAAAAGTGTCTTCCCACTTGCCATGAAATAAGCAGTACAGTGTCAGTGGTGCCAAGACTCAGAGGATAATAAGGACACCAGTGAAAGCAGCAACAATCAGTTGCTATTTTTCCAAAATAAGTATAGCAATAAAAATACAGTTTTTAATGGATTTAAGCCATTTTTCTATAAGGAAAAGCACATGAATGTCAAAAGCTTATCCAAATAACTTTGCAAGGTAATTTCAAATAGGGGAGTTATCAACTTGTTTTGCTGCCATGTGCCAACAAGGTGGATTCATATATTTAATAAGAACTCCATTATTCAAGTAACTGAAGGACCTTAATTACTAAAGCCAAAGGCCCTGCAAGTTTCCTTCAGCCTTTTTGTTGTCGCTGTATTAACTTTTCCATTACTTTCCAATACACTGACTACAACTTACCACTCCTGTCATTTACTTCTGCTTTCCCCAAATCACAGTTCTCTCTACATAGATACAGTTTTGACATCCGAGCTTCCACATTTCTCGAGGGGACTTCTGGTTTGGCATAATTACACTATAGTCTTGCCTCTTTTTCTCTGCAATAAATAAATGTATCCAGACATAACTTCTTTTCAAAGACAGACCCAAGTCTTATTTTCAGAAAAATATGAAGTACTAAAGCCTAAATGAATACTCAGAAAGACAGTACCTGTGCAAGTGATGAAATTCTGTTAAATATCATCATGGCTGGCTGCTATTCAGAAGTACATCATCTGGGGAGTTGATGTGATGTCATTATCTATCTATCTATCTATCTATCTATCTGCCTACCTACCTACCTACCTACCTATATTTACTCTGCTCTAAATCTAAGGGTGCAAAAATCAAAATAAATACTGACCTCTCTGATATTAAATTTTCATTTTAAACTATTAAGTTTGCTGTTGATTCTACCTGAAAACTTGCCAGTTTAACTGTTCTAGAGTTAAGCATAACCTGGAGGATTTTCCTAACTTAGCATTTTCTTACTGTCTTACACAGACATTCCCTGACAGGGAGTGGGAACTATAAGCTCTTTAAAGTCCCTTCCAACACAAACCATTCTGTAATTCTCTGATTCAGGCTGCTGTGTCTGCTGCATAAAAGATGTTTAACATGCCAAGCTGTTAATGTTTTAGATGTTAAGATGCTTTCCCATTAGCAGTCAACAAGAGTATAATCCAATTTATGTTTCTGGAAATAGAAAGAACTGTCAGGGTGCACTGGAGCCAAAGTGACCACTGGCAACCAGGAGACTGTGACGTATGTTACTCTTCAAGTAAAGCTCACCTCTGAACACAGCCAACAGTGCCATCTGCTGCAGAGTGCAGCACTGGCTCGTTCTGAGAATGGACAGGAAGAGAGACCAGGTTCTTGAAGAATCCATCTCTGGAGACCTTACTCACATCATCTAAAGAACAAAAGTGCCCATCAAAACCCCACACCCACTACCAATATCCCCAGTGTTAGAAGATGGGAGAGTTCTGATACGATCCACACTCATGCCAGTAAGATAAGGAAAAAGCTTAGGAGACAAACCCTCAGTTCCAGGTACCTCTTCATGCCTTTTTGGAAGAAGTGGAAAATATTATTTGAAGGAAAATATTTTCATCAACATGTTAATCCCCACTCTCTGGGCCTGTTTCCATCATCTCTGGACATGTTCTCGGGTTCTTGGGACTACACAGGGAAACCCTGAGCTCTCTAGGGCAATTTCTGTGTATCACGATCTTTTTCAGGCTCGTGGGGCTGTTCCCACCATTTCAGAATAACCCTTCACCAGAGTCAGGAGCTTAACTCAGGTCCTGGACAGTGGAGCTGCCAGGTGGACTCACTCCATGACTGGAGTAGGCTGAGAATGAGAGGAAGGGAGGGAGGAAGGGAAGGAGGGGGCCAAAGCAAGTGAAGAAAAAGAGAAGGAAAATATCACTTTAAAACTCTGGGAAGGGAGATCAAAGGAAGGAAATGCAGAGCCCACCGTATTTCTGCCCAGAAAACTGTTGCCTCTTCAGAGTTATGTTTGCAAATAAGTCATATTCTCTCACACTTCAGGCTTAAGTCTCTGCTAAACACCATTTAAAAAAAGCAAAACCAGCAATGCAATAAATTTGTGTCTTTTTTTTCTAGCAAGCACTGTTACCTCTTCCCCTTAATGAGACATTCCTATCTGGAAGATAAAAATTTACTTCGTTTCATATTCTTGTTTCTGAGAAGAATCTGTCAATAGCAGAATGTGGATGAAATTGTAGTGGAAGATTAATTCATTTCCTCTCAGCACACAGAGGAAGTTTCTGTGGATCTACGTCACTTCTTTAACTGGTTAAAATTTGCTGAGACAACTGCTTGTGGAGTTCAGTTTCTAGCTAGATCCCAGAACAGATCCATATTAAAAATAAGCCTTCTTGTGGAAATAAACCAGTGAATAAAGCAGTATATAAAGCTGAGATAGCTTCTCTCTGGGCTCCATGCACAGAAGACAGGAAGGTTTTGGAATGTTTTTTATGGCAGCTGGAAGCAAGGATTTATTTTGGATTAATTCCCCAAACCTGGAATGGTTTCAAAATGTGAGCTTCAGCAGAGAAATCTTGGAAAATGTCAAGTCAGGAGTGCTCTGGAGTGGTGTTGGGTGTAGGAAGCTTTTTATTTGGTCGAGAGCAGCCAGTTCCATGCCTTCTCGGATGAGGTGAGCACAGAATCACTCATTCAGCAAGATTTAGGTAACACTGTCACTGAGTGAGCAGGGAGATGCAGTAGTTTCACATGTCACTTGTAACAAACAAGCTGGAATCAGGCAAAAACATGGACAAAATCCACATACAAATGTCCAGAAAGCAGATGACTTTTGGCAAAAGGTGAATCCAATGGTAACAAATTCCCCCGCTGATATCAAATGTGTAGGTCAGAGCATAAGGTCTAAATACCACCTCTAAATATGCAGGTATGGCATAGATTTCCTTTCCACAATTTCTGAGGATAATAAGGACCCTCCTTGGAACAGTACTAAAGTAAATTCAATTGCTTCTTTAGAAGATGGTGTGCTTCTGCTTCATTTTCCATGCTGGAAGTGAGAATATGATATAAAATGGAGGCTTTCTTTAGAGCAAGGAGGTAACAGGCTTCTTTTGGGAGATGAATTTGCAGTGAACCACAGTTCATCTAACAACATACAAGGACACTTTGATGCCATGATGCTTTTTTGCTTTTTATATATACCCCCTCTATATACTCTTTTGTATAACTTTTATGTATTCTTAAGGGCCTTTTAGCCCACATACTTCTCATTCTTCAGGTTTGATAACCAGCACAGACCCAATATTTCCTTAAGCCAGGAGACCAAACATCTCAGAAGCCTCAGACACCGAGGTCTTCTCTGGAACACATTTTGGAAACTGAGATAGGCCTGTCCAGCGGGGGAAAGTTCCTCGGGGAGGGGGGTTCACTCAGCCTCTCACTGGGGAATCTTTGATAGATATGTTAATTGGTAAAGCCTATAATTTATATCTGAACTATTGTGGGTGTGCATTTCGGGGGTGCTCACGGGGGTGCATTTGGATGTGCATTTGGGTGTGCATTCCAGCGTGCTCCACCTGGACAGGGTGCACCAAGGATCCTTAAAATAAATACCGAGGTAAAATCCCTTTTTTCCCTTCTAACCGTGTTTGGCTCTTGATTTTAAGACCAAGAAAAGGCATCAAATTCTGCTGCCCTGGACAGTAACTACAGTAACATCACATGCTCAACTCCTTTGTTGTAAAGTTTCTGCACCATCAGATGAGCGTATGTTTACAAAAGTAAAGGCCATTTATATGTGAAGAGACTCAGTTCTTTTACATTAAAATCATTGTCAAAGATTTTCTGACAGGCTTAGGCAGCAATGCAAAACTGCTTGGAGCTTTGGGTTGAGACCACTTGATAAAACATGTGAGTGGCCACACATCCCTGTCTGTCCCTCACACCCCCATTCTTCATATTACACTACAGGCTTGTCAGCTACAAGAACATGACTCAAAGTTGTCATTAACCACACTGTAATGACACACTTTTTTTCCTGGGTTCCTCCAGTCCTGACACAATTAGGTCAGTGGAAAAGATTCCTGTTTTTTGTGCAAACAGTCTGTGCTTGCCTCTAGGGATAAAGGTAACTTACAACACAACTGCCTGGATGTGACAGCAGCGATTGTAGTGCTGCCACAGAGCAGATGGAAGCAGTTCTGCTGTGGGGAATGTTGCTTAAGGTCTTGTTACAGAGAGGAAAAATGGAAATCACAAGTGATCATATCACAGGCTTGTCCTTGTCTTTATCCAGTCGAAGTTATTATTTAAATACCAGTTCATTATAGTGTTGATGCCTTTTCTTGGTCTTAAAATCAAGAGCCAAACATGGTTAGAAGGGAAAAAAGGGATTTTACCTTGGTATTTATTTTAAGGATCCTTGGTGCACCCCGTCCAGGTGGAGCACGCTGGAATGCACATCCAAATGCACACCCAAATGCACCCCCGTGAGCACCCCCGAAATGCACACCCACAATAGTTCAGATATAAATTATAGGCTTTACCAATTAACATATCTATCAAAGATTCCCCAATGAGAGGCTGAGTGAACCCCCCTCCCCGAGGAACTTTCCCCCCCTGGACAGGCCTATCTCAGTTTACAAAATGTGTTCCAGAGAAGACCTTGGTGTCTGAGGCTTCTGAGATGTTTGGTCTCCTGGCTTAAGGGAATATTGGGTCTGTGCTGGTTATCAAACCTGAAGAATGAGAAGTATGTGGGCTAAAAGGCCCTTAAGAATACATAAAAGTTATACAAAAGAGTATATAGAG
Source organism: Aleadryas rufinucha (assembly GCA_013397815.1). NCBI lineage: Eukaryota > Metazoa > Chordata > Aves > Passeriformes > Aleadryas > Aleadryas rufinucha. The sequence goes on from VZTH01002632.1 coordinate 155,298, forward strand.
GGGGTATATATAAAAAGCAAAAAAGCATCATGGCATCAGTGCTCCTGCACAGATGAAGACAGTAAAATTAAGGTACAAACCACATGCTTTTATCTGCTTGTGCCCTCATCTCTGTTCCTTCAGGCAAGGGAACAGAAAAATATTGCTTTGTTAGCCATTCTAGAAAATGCCAGCCAAGTCCTAGACACATATTTATGACATTACACAGAGATCAGAGGTCACAGAGCCTCTGAGACTTAATGGCTGCTGTATAGTTGGATTTTCCTCTATTTGGAGGTACTAGTTAGACTGTGTGTCAGGTTGCACCATAATCCCATCCCCATTCTCTAAGTTTTGGAATGTCTATAAACAGAATACATGTCCCTCCCCATGCCTGCCCTACTGTCTCATGCAGCTGTTGACATGTTCTTTCAATGTTTATGAGTAAAAACAGAAGTGCTGGAAAACAACCTCTCAGGGAAACACTGAGGATTGTTCTCCAGCCTGGGGGTGCTCCACCAGGAACAGTCAACTCTTTGTCATGGACATCAGCTGGACACATACAAATTCACTGGGGGTTTGTTCTGGGCCTCTCTGCTTCAGAAACCAAATGAGAATCCTATGTGGGCTTGTCTTTTTCTACAGTTATTGCTCCCCTTCCAAGGTAATACTTCTCAGTGCACACCATTGGGGTAAATTTGTGGAGATTTGCCAAACTATTGTTGCTGGGTATTGTTTTTCATATGGCCTTTTCCACTCTGGAGGTGTTCAAAAACACTTCCATCCCTGGGGTGACAGGGTAAGGTGACAGCTCACCTTACACCAGCCCATGCCTCTGCATGCCTGTAGCTTCCAAGCAAAGACCAAGCACCTTCTGCTCCTCCTAACACCCTCCTGATGTTCCTGTTTGACCCAAGCAGAGGACAGGTAAAATGTAAAAACATTTTACTCCATAAAATAAAAAGTACAAAGCATGCAGAGAACTGGTTCTGCATTTCAGGCCTCAGACTGTCCTAACAAACTCCAGTAGTAAACGACTCTGTACACCACCCTCTTCTGTGGCTCTGGAGAGGTTTGTGGCTTTGGAGATAAATTCACAATTGCTATTTGGCATGGTTTTACTTCCCTTTTCAGAACAGGAATGTATCACACAGCATCCTGATGAAGTTCCCTGCAAGCAGAGTGTGTTTCCTGTTAAAAGCCATTCACAGATACTGATGTCAGATGTCCCCAAGTTTAGCTGAATTTGGCTGCAAGGAATTTGCACAAACCATGACGAACTGGGAGGTGTTCTCACTACACAAACTGCAGTGTTTAATCTGCCCTATTGTGCTGGTACAGAACTGTGTCTGGAGATGCAGCTAGTTAAATGAAGTGCCCAGCTTTGCTGCGTGTATTATAAGCAGGACAGGATTTCACAATAGCTTTGCATAACCCCTTTGTGCAGATATCCAAGGGCTAAGAGGGCTGATTAGCCTCAAATAGCGCTCAGAACAGGCAGCCATCAGAGAACACTGCCTGCCTTTCATAGCGTGCCAGCAAAAATCTCGTGAGGATGGTCTCAGCAGAGTGTGCAGCCAGATTTCTACCTACCCTTTAACCCTGGCATAAAAAGGAAAAGTTGGCATTCTGTATAGCACCATTCTCCCATAATCCAAGCTGGGGAGGGGGGAGACACGTTATTTACATGAAATCCTTTCTCTCAAAGCACAAAACCTGCCACTGACCCTGACTAAGTGGGCTCACAGCCATGGCAAACGGGGGAAGTTACACAAGGGTGCAAAACTGTTTACGGAGCCAGATCACACACTAGTCCCAGTGTTGCCTCGTGGGTAGTAGGTGGGGCTTTTGGCATTTATGTGGGAGCTCTCCAATGAGAGCCAGAGCAGGACAAGGCTCCAGCCCTCTGGTTTTCATAACACCAGCCCCCTCCAGTAGGGCTGAGGCATGGGTGGAGCTTGCCTGAACTCAAATAAACACTGACATGCAGCATCTTACGAGGATGTGCAGCCTCCGCAGGACACACTGCAAAAGCCAGAAGGACAAGGACAGCTGAAATTGTAAGTATGTCTACCTTCTCCACTTCTTTAATAGCTCTAGTAGTTTGTGGAGTGGCATGTTCTGGCTGCACTTACTTGTGCTAGCAATGTCCCTTTGGCCCATGTGTTAACAGTTGCAGAAAAAACCTTAACACCCTATAGATGTATTTATATGAATAGATGAACATTTCGAAGTTCAGCTTTCCTGTACATCTAAAAAGAAGTCAACTGTATCTGGAGGATGCTTCTGTTTGTCTCTCCCATCCCAAGGCATTGTTTCATATAATTAAAAAATATTTCTAACATGCAGTCACTGACAGTACTGGCCATAAAGTTATAAAATCCAGAGCTGTGAGATCTACCCAATAGTTAAGGAGAGGTGTGTTGGGAGGGGGTTGGAATAAACCAGTGAAGAGAAACTAGCTCATTCAGTAGCTAATACAAGTGTTAAGCAGCATCCTTGTCTTTGAAATGGCAATAAATTGTTGTAGGAAGTTTCAGTGTAATTGCTAGTATTTGCTTCTAATTATATGCATTCCTGCTAATAAAGCTTTGTTGGTTTGCAAATACCATGGACAAAGTTTATTAACAGAGCACAACTGTGAAGCAGTCCCTGCTGACCACCATTCTGGTCAGGTCTGCTGGAGATGATGTACCTTCAGGCTGGGACAGGGAAGGGAACAGCACCTGCCTGTACTACCAGCAGCAGTATCCTGCTGTTTTGATTCTGATCTTCCCTTGATCCGTGGTGACAACTGAAGGAGCTGCTGGAAAAAGCTCAACACTCAAGTGGCTCCATATACTATTTATTTTAGCCACCTCTAGGCAGGGTATGGAAGGGGATGAATAGAATTTAAAAGTAGTCCAGATATTGAAAGAAGATGGAACAGGCAAGAAAGTAGTTAAGTAGCACAAGGCAGTTGATTTCACAAAACTCACAATGTTACCTGAGAAACAGGTAATGAAGTTATAATCTGAGAAGACAACATTCTATGACCTAAGAATCCAGATAATCACTGAATTCTGGGCTCTTTGCAACATTAAGGGCAAAGGACATTGGAATGTTACAGAAGGCCAAGACTGTCAGAATGCAGGTCACACACTACAGTCTGCCTGGGTAACAACAGAAGTCATCTATGAAGGCCACTAAAATTTCAGCATTTAACCAGATCTGATTATTTCAACAGCGGTTTTGAATATTTTCACTTGCTTTGTTTGGGGTATAGTCAATACCAGTTCACCCATCACACCACTACTGCCTTTTCATCCAGGAGTAGACTGAAGTTCTTTTCACTTACGGATTTCCACAAAACGCACACTTGCAGAATCTCACTTTGCTGTCAGGAAATACCGTTTTTGTCGTGGAGAAGCAAGGGCAGCATATCCTGAAAAAAACACTTCCTCCAGTAGAAGTAGTTTCTCGGTCCTGGTGCTGTTTCTGCAGGGCTAAAAGGATTTCAGCCTTTTTCAGGCCTTCCACCAGTTCAGCAACAACTGAAAAGCCCTAGTGCCCTATCAATTTAAGAGATGCCAATGAACTGTGTCTGCCTTCCAGCTCTGGCAAGATGATCAAGTCCTTCAAGCAAACATTTCTGTCCCTGGACCTGCAGTCCCCTCGGTGGAGCTCAGCAGAGGCAATGGTAACTGCAGCAGCAGTACTTGTATGCTGATTTGGGAAAAGTAGCTACTGTTTCAGTCAACACCCATCTCATGGTTACTGTGACTTTTGCTACCTTGCAGGCGAAGGACTATGAACTGCGTCAGTATGAGACGGCAAAGTGGGTCAGCACCGTCATTAGGGGAGAAACCCAGAAGGAAGCAATGCGCCAGGGCTTCTGGAAACTCTTCCACTATATCCAGGGAAAGAACGAGAAAGGTAGGACATGCTGCTTTTGAATGGCAAGAAATACAAGTAGATAATGAACACAATAATGAACAGTAAAGGAGCTAGGAGATGCAGCTTTAACAAGTGGTTTTCCTTTCCTCTAGAAATGAAGATGGATATGACTGTGCCAGTGACCTGCCTGGTAAAGTCAGGCTGCACAGACTTCAAGATCTCTTTCTTTGTGCCATTTGAACACCAGGACTGCCCTCCCCAGCCCACTGACTCCAATGTGTTTATCGAGGAAAGGAAGGCAGCAGCTCTCTTTGTCCGGTAAGCAAAACCAGCACAGCTGACACCACATGAATCCAGGTCAGTAGCTGCCCCCATCTAAAACAGATGATAAAGTGTGGATATACCCTGCTCTTCAGAGCTTTAATTGCTAAATCTTATGCTTGGGTGTCTTACCACGAACAAAATGAAGTGACCAAATTGTAAAACACATGTTTTTTAGCAAGCACTTGAAAATTGCATTGAGTTTCATAGAGATGCAGCCTCCAGAATCCTCTTCTGAAGACAGTTTGTCCTACAAAACATCTAAACCACTCTTCCAGCACCTTTATTTGTAGTCCTGGACTGCCACAACACATGCATGGCAGTTGTTACAGGAAAAGCACCCCAAGCAACACTTGGCCGTGTTAACACTCTCAGGAATCGAAGTCAGCTTGGGTGTTTGGTTGTTGTAAATCTTACCGCTGAAAATAGCATGAATACCCATATGTTGCCTCACTGCTAGTTCTGCATGGGTAATCTAACTACAAACTGCATCACACGTGCTCCAACTTGCTTTGCAAGTCAGAGGTTTCCACCTGTGAAAATTAAAGCCAGGGGGGCTTTAACCAAAAAATCTGCCTTTTTCACTTCTACCAGGTCCTTTGGTGGATTTGCCTCCCCGGAGAAATATGCTGAGGAAGCTGCCACCTTGGCCAGAACCTTAAGAAACAGAGGCCAACCATTCCACGAAGACTTCTTCTATACTGCAGGCTATGACAGTCCCTTCAAGCTCTTCAACAGGCACAATGAAGTGTGGTATTTTAAAAAGTAACATGATGGGGGAATATTAAGAGGCTACTAATCAGCTCTGGATGAAAACAGACCCTATTAATCACTTTTGCTTTAGTGCAGAAGAGATTTCGTTTGCATGTGGACACAATGTCTAATTTATTTTCTCTAGGATGAAATACTATTCTGGCTAAAAACATTTCAAAATGTAATTCAAGATCATACCAGGTAGAGTGGGCAGGAGATATAACAAACTTACTCCTTGTATTGAAAGGTTCTAGGCAACACTAATAATCTGAAAATAATCCTGCTGAAGTTTGGGTATCTATCTTTACTTCTTATTACAAGTGCTACAGCACGAGTTGAAGTGTTATGGAAATGGAGTTCTTCATAAGCTGACTTTCCTCATATTCACATCACCCCTGAGACCAGGGAGGAATTTAAATGAAACTTTTAAAGAAAGCTTCCACTAACGAGCATTAGGAAGCAGAAACATCTTAGCAGGCCTTTGTAACTCATAAACGGTAACTGTTGGTAAATAGTATTATCAAAATCTCTTACCTCTCCACTGAACTTTTTTCCCTCATGAAGGCCAAATATTGTGCTGCTTGAATTCAAAACCCTTGGAAAAGGGTTACAGAGTCCAAGCTGTACATTTGTTCTGAAAGATTTGCACCTGCGCATGTAATACCAGGATTACTGGTGGCCCATTATTTTAGTAGCAAATATACAAGTAGTAAAGTTTAGCTCTCACCTAAAGCATTTGAACTACTCCTTAAATTATTTAGCGTTGTCCAAATTGGTCAGGTCACCTACAGCCTGCACACCAGGAGTATTTGACACCTCAGTTAAGACACTTCCAGGACTAACATTTAACCTAGTTTAGTCCCTGCTCTAAATTAAGCATTTTAAATTGTAAGATAGTAGCCTGGAGCTGTTTTACATCAAGTTGTTCCAGCCAGAAAGGAGGTCACAACACCAGGTAGAGTCTGCAGATTTTTATTTGCTCCAATCAGTGTCAGGCAAACATTACCAGTGAGGTAAAAACACATCAGCTTTTTTAATGCTGTTCATGCAAGTGTGACCCATTTCTCAGCAATCTTCCACCTATTAGGACAGACATAAGAGCCATTATAAGGTACCAAACCAGCACAACACACTTGCTTGGAACATCTCAGACCTTAGAATTTCATCTCTGTTCAGTAAGAGAGTTCAAGCCAAGGTTGTCATCACTTGTTCCAACAAACACATTTCATGATTACAGCAGTTACACTCACCTTCTCAATTCTTCACAAGATAGTTTCAGAGTTGCCTCTTCACCTAAATCAAGAAAACACAGTTAGCATATGCAGCAGCACAACTGCTAAAAAAATCCACAACAGCTTTGTAACCTCAGATGAGAATGGAACGGAAAGGGTTAATATCACAGTAACTCATTTGGCAGAATCAATTTCATCAGTGGCTACAAATATTCCCAAAAGTTTTTAATACAATTTATCTGTTGTGTGGACTTACCCAGTGAGGCTGCTGACAGCACAGTCCCTTCCTGAGGAGGAGAGAAGTACTTTCAGAATGACAGCAGCACTATATGCGAAGTTTATTTATCTATGAATTTCTAGTCACCCAACTATTTTACCTAGAAGGAAACTGACTTTCAGCTGGCATCTTGTGAGTTCAACTTGCAACACTCAAATAGGATACATGAAGTTTACAAATCCTAACTGAACTGGAAATACAGAATTACTACCATTGGAAGGATCAGGGAAAGTAAAAGCTATTACACTTAGTTTTGTGATACTGTCTCTCCCAACAATGTTGTATTTCATGATTTTAAATACCCGAAATACAAGTCCCATAGGTTTTCAAGATGACTTGAATCTTTGAGAGTGAGAACCAGTTTGTTTGGAAACAAGTTTGTACAGCAATCATCTAGAACTTGAGCTAAATTTGTGTAGAGCCAATAGAAAGATTAGTAGTAAAATCGGCTGAGAAGTGACAGCCACAGCACACAGGTTTTTTATTTTAATTCCAGAGTGCAGTGTTACAGTGGTGCCCACAGAACAGCCAGATATAAAAAAGGGAAGAGAAATCAGGTATCTTATAGGACTAACTTTAGGTACCACTATCTAAGCATTCAGCACAAAGACAATATTGCAGAAATTATTAAACCCCATGTACTCTACACTTACCTCAGACACACCCATCTTGTTTTTCACACCAACTCCATGCAAACTTCACCCTGTAAAGAAGTGGAATTGTACTAACAACTACTTGTATTTGGCAGTGATTTTAGAGTGTGGGTACTGTTTCAGCACAAGAGTTCTCCTCAGCCTCTTTCAGAGAGATTCCCATTGCTTAGAATTCATCACAAACAGTACATGCTTAGAGCAGCTTAATAGATCACTTGTTTCTCCTTAAAGAGGGATCTGACCTTAGAATTTCAGACCTTACTTGCAACATCTTCATTCACATCACTCTAAGAGTTCTGATCTAGCCATCGAGAAACAATTCACCACATAAGCATTCAAGATCAGTGCTACTGCCTGAAAGAGTCCACTTAATTTAAACAGCAAAAAGTTCAGTAGCAAATAATTGTAGTAGCAAAAAATTGTGCATTTGCCCAGCCCAGAATATGTTGCAACTTGGTAGCACAGAGCTTTTCTTGTTAAGTGGGAATTCAAATAGTCCATAGCAGTCATACATTTAAAATGATCCCCACTATTTCTTCTTAGCCACAGAAAGCAGTTAATTTCAAGTATGAGATATGCAGCACCTCGGGTGAGTGAATCCTGCAGGCTGCTGGCAGATCTGTGGGCTTTTTTTACCTGGTAAAGGTAATAAAATCATCAAGAACCCTGCTTAATGCTGCAGCTACATGGTAAAGGCCAGGACCTAGTAACTTCCTCATTCCCTGTATCACCCAGTTCTGACCAGTCACACTCACGTGTTAGCAACTTACTTTTGCTGGCAGCACTACCAGGTGCATCACTTCCCAGCTCCATCACACCTGGAACAGAGCAAACCCATCAGGCCAGTACAGAAACAAGCACAGGAGGATGAAATCCAAGTCAGGTGCCTGCAGTCAGATAGAGCTAATTACAGACCTCCATGATTGAAGTCAAGGCAGTCACATCTCATCACACAGGCAGCTTAAACTGTCAGCCCCTGCACAGCCCTGCTATAGGGCTAGGCTGCTATGGGCAAGAGGGCAAATACCCAAATAGTGCCATCACAGCCAATTCAAGCGCTCACAGTGAAGAGTTTAGTACACACCAGCCTGTCAAGACTGGGCTCCAGCCAGCAGTTCCCCTTTAAAACATCCTCCTGTTTTGGCTGAGATGCAAGCCACAGCCAACGGGCCCCTTGCCCCTTTTCCCCTAGTTGACAAGCAGTTAAATACTTAACTTGTAGACATATGTTGAAATCCTAAAACAAGTACTTACCTCACAATGAGAAATATTTGGAAGCCTGCAAAGAAAAATTTGCAATTAGGCAGCGTCCAGCAGGAAGTTACAGCATAATAACAGTTCCAGTAAAATACTGTATCAGAGTTTGGTCAAGTTTTATCCTCATGGGAATCAGAGACCTGATTCAACATCATTTACAGTAGGCTGCAACACTCCCATCATCCCCTTCTGAAGGCAGGGTGTAAAGCCATTTCCCAGCACTCTTCAATACTGTGAGATGTTCATTCCCCAACTCCAGGGAGTGCTGAAATTGCACAAAGGAGCAAACCTCGCAATTGCAGAGCTCAGTAATGTGACCTTTGTGTAACCAAGCTGTGCATATCCAGGAAAACCATTTCAGACTCTACATTCACAGTACTGTGGCACTCACCATTTAGTTTTAACAGGAAAATTCTAGAGATCCTTAACACCACAATTATTTCATGCCCTTATTGTGAAACACAGGAAGCTGAAGGCACACTTAGGATGCTGATCTTTGCCTCACACTTTCCAAGAACAAAATGAATTCGCCAACATCTCCAAAAGCAAACTCCCAAACTCAAATGCATCACAGACAAAAGCAGCATCCATGTAAAAAATAAAGGTTTATTAATTACCTTTAATTAGGAAGGCCTTGTCTTCACCAACAACAGTAACAGGTGAAATAGGTTCTCATGGAAGAGGAATGGGGCTCCTCTGTCCAGGGCAGCCTGCAAAGCAACAAAACACTTTTAGAATCTGGAGCACTAACACCTGATTAATCTTGTTCTGCTGTATTTTTTGCTTGACTTCACAAGCAAATCCTACTCTTTCTATTCATCCCACTGAATTTTTTTATGTTTAACCCACTTACTGGACTTCTGAGATAAATTTTCAAAACACATTCATGGAGCAAAAGGAAGTGTTTCACCTTCAGCTTCCAACATGATTTGTTTGAAATAGCCTAAGCTACAGGAGGCTGCCTCAGACAGGAGGCGAAAGACAGTAACTGTGATCACCACGGGTCATCTGCTGAACTATGCAGTCATCACACAGCAGCCTTCCAGACAGCAGGGATGAAACGAGTTTTCACAGATGCCAGCAATGCAGTATTTACCTTGTAACAGCTTATAGCTTCATCTCCCAGTGCCTGCAACAGAAAACAGAATCAGATCCCTTCAGCCTTTGTGGCCAAGGACAGTTCCTACTGAGAGACCACAGCAGCCAGATACATCAGATAGGGGCGAAGCACAGAAGTGTTCATCACAGAATATTCTGCTGAACTATGCCGTCATCACTGTATCTGCTTTGGAAACACAGTACAAAGCAACTGCCTCTCGTGACTGCTTTGACAAGCAAATTTTCCCAATAAAAAAAGAGAAATATTTAAAAGTTTGAATACTAGCAAGTATAAATTGTTTCTGATCTTAGTGGAAATTAATCGTAAAACACATCCCATCCCTCTTACTGCAATGTTTTAATAGCCCCATGGAAGAAACCTCTATATAAAGTTGATATTTCTTACCAGGTGATGTTCCTTCTGCATATCTCCCAAGTGCAGGATTGAAATCCTGGAAGAAAAAAAACTTGTGAGTAGTATATTCAGCAGTCAAAGCATCGAGGGGAATTCTAAGTTGTTGTGCCTCAGAAAACTGTTATGGTGGTAAAAGTGCTCATCACTCTCTTGGTCAAGAGTAGCAAATAAGTGTCATCACTGTGGCACCAGAGGGACAGCTTTGCTCAAGGAATTAAGCTGCTTTCTGATATTATCAGAGCAGAAGATGCTGTCTAGACAAACGGTAAGCACCATTTTATGTCCCATTTGCAAGAATCACATTTTTTACCTTGGGAAGAAATAGCATCAAGTCTCCACATCTGGGGGCCGATCTGGAAGAGATAAGAGTTGGAGATTTTTGCAGAACTAGGGAGCTTCTCTGGCAATCACACTAAGCACATTAGAAAGCCTCAGCATGGAGTTTTCAGAAATCACTTCTGCCCACTACTCTTATACTAAAACCATCATAGGCTTTGGGACTTACTTAACATCAATCCCCAGAGCTACACATTTTTTACAACATACTCCAAGGAGTTTTTCCAAAAATATTACTTATTGCTGTGACCAAAGAAACAGCAGTAATGAAGGAAAAAAGGAATCTGGGGGTACTCTTGCAGTCTGGTTACAGGATGAGCAGTGGTTCTCAAACAATAGGAGCCTCATAAACACTCTCCAGGACAAATAACAGGTGACTTTTCCCAGCAGAAAAGTGAGGCCTGCCCAAGACACTACAGGCAATGCCTGAATGACAACTGCTGATCCTGTAACTCCCTGATACAACAGTACTCCAGTCTAGTCGGTGCACACAAATCCAACATTTGTTAATTTAAACTCTGTACTTCAGAAGCAGCATTTACCTGTATTGAAGCCACAAGAAGAGTGTAGCTGATACATGTTGAACTGAAAACAAGAAAGCATATTAGGTTTTTTTGTACTCAAAAGGATACCATGTTTACAAATATTACTTTGAAAAATCCAAGCAACATCCAAAATACTTTAAGCCTTAAGCTCTTCCCTGATGCCATCTAAATTTCAGCTCTTTGAAGAAATGAGGCCACAAAAAGTAATTGCCATTATGTATTTTTAACCAGGACATTATCACTAAACTACTTTGCTTTCTACAGCTTCGATTCTGGCGTTTAATTACTGCGTCAGCCAGGCAGGCCGCTGCCATCAGTTTTGGACAACAACAAGGCTCTATGGACCAAAGTCCTCATTTCATGCCCCCCTTTTCCCTGCACTCCATCGTCAGGCTATCAAGTCATCCTTTGTCTGAGTCCAAACTTCTGGCAAAGGCTCTGAGATCCACAAAAGAGGTGACCTTTGGCTGCTTAGAAAGGCCCACGTAGTGTCTCGGCCATCAGAAGTATTCCATGCCCAGCTCAGATATGTTGGCATTCATCACCCTCTCAGATGTCCCTACCAACATAGTTTTCATCATGTGCAGAGCATACGGAAGTCAAGTGAGCCACTTCTCTTTAAACGTGCCGAGTTAAGACCCGCAAGGACCAGGGAGTCCAAGTCTTAGACTTGTACAGGACTATGGCCGAGAGTCACCACACGTGCCCGAGAGCACTGTCCGAATGCTCCCCAAAGCCCGGCAGCCTTGGAATGCGAAGGCAATCCTTAACCCTTTTACACTGTATGCACATCCCAGCTGTGCAGGGACCTTTAATCCTTCCATAACGCCATTACTGCATTTTACACAATGTTCCCCATTTATCTGCAAAAATAACCTCCTTAAAGCCCAGTGCAGTTAAAAAAATCCAAACCCACAAAAACCGAGACCTATCGGTTGTATCTACCGCGGGCACGTGACCTCGCCATATTCCACGACCACATCTTACGTTACGTTTAACATGCCAGTAGGCAAGACCCCGCAACTCAACTGAGGTATTACCCTGAGCCGTCACCCTCCCACAGCCGTGTGGGGCTCTACGGGGGCCCCCCCTCACGCATCCCCGGCGCCGCCATGAGGCAGAGCCCCCGGCGGTTTAGGCCGCGGACCAGGCCCGGCCGCGCAATCCACTTCAATCCTCCCTCGCCACCTCCCATCGGCGACCGACCCACACCCGCGGGGCCCCTAGGCCATGCCCCGGAGCGGTACCGCCGCACCCCGGGCCCGGAATGGCCCCCCACTCACCGGCAGGGCCGCGCGGAGCACACCCGCTCCCCAAGCGCCGCGGGACCGGAAAGGGGAGAGCTGATGGTGCCGGTCCCTTATATAGCATAGGTCACGTGGTGCGAGCGCGGCCACGCCCACCGGGGTGTGTCCCACGGGCAGCGGCGGGGCGGGGGTGCGCGGTCCTCACGGCGTTTCCTTCCGGGGCGCGGCCGGCGCTGGCGCGTTTCGGTTCCGGGCCGGCGCTGCGGGCCCTTCCCACCCCCGGCAGGTGAGGCCG
>VZTH01002633.1:0-259816 GCA_013397815.1 Aleadryas rufinucha
CTTAACTGCATTAAACCACGACAGCTATATATGGGGAAAATTGCATCCGTGACTCCTTGGCCTTGTATTGCACTTCACGTCATGGTAAAGGTGCAGTGCTATGTTAAGTCTTACCCCCACTCTGCCCTCCATCCTACTGGGAATTTGTCTCTTCTCAGAGAAGCCCATGGACTCATCTAACTCCTTGACCCCCTATTACTGATGGAAGGGCAAAAAATGCAAGAGGACCTGCAGCGCCACTCAGGGGAAGAGAGTGTCTCCATAGGCACTGAGGGTCAGAGTTATGAGCTTGTTGTCCAAGAGCAACAAACCATGGGAGCTATAGGGTCCACAGCATTGTCCATCCAGGTTTGATGTGTTCCAGCAATGACCATGACCAATTATTATTAGCAAATTCAAAGAAATTTAAATTTCCCTGAATTACTTAACATTTACGTAGTCTTTCTGATGACATGTACATCCCAAATAGATATGGGGAGGTTTTTTGTTTGTTTGCTTGCTTAAACCTTCATTTGCTGTTGTTGTCATTGTCAGGGTTTTTGTTTGGTTGTTTGGGTTTTTTGTTATGTTCATTTGCTTGTTTTGTCTTCATTTCCATCCCTGCTTTCTTTTTTTCTAGCACTGGGAGACAGTTCACCCTTGCAATATTTCTGATGTGACTTACACCCAAAGGAGCTGGCTCTATATGATGGAGACTTCCAGCATTTGTAGGCAATTCAGCACATGAACTACAATTTTCACATTACCTTCCCTTGTTAATCAATTGCCCAAGAAGTCCCAGCATTCGAAGATGAATTCTGTACAGGTTGTCCTAGAGAAAGGGAGAAGTCCATGCAGGGATACTGAGCAGCCCTCTGCATGGAGTCTGTTGAGGAGACCAGCATCACAAACCCAAAGATGGGCCCATCGCTCCAGCTTCTCCATCCCCAGCAGAATTGGTACCATCCTCTGCACCACGTGTATTGACACCTAATAACCTGATCCTTTAGTACTCTGACAGCTTGGGAAATCTACCTGTGGTCATCTTCTGAGCTTAGTTCTGAGGATCAAGTCTGTCTGTATGTGTCTTTGTAAGACTTTAACACTAGTGTTTATTTTGCCTCTGTGTGTGTGTGTGTGTGTGTGTGTGTGTGTGTGTGCGCTTTCTTTTTTTTTTTTCATTCTCTTTGACCTTAGGTATAAATTTCTGGAGGCATAGAGAGGGAAAATTCTTGCATCACCTATAGGCATGAAAATCACCTTCGCAAATGTCATGTACAAACAAACAGACAAAATGGTGGCACCCTCTGTCAAACTAGGCTTTTCCAACACAGCCAAGGGCTGATGGGGGTCTGGGTGGGAGGAATGGACATGTGACTTTCTACCTCTGGCCTGAACTCCTGCTGTGACGTGTGAAAGAAATGAAGGAAGGGAAAAGCATCCAGCTGTTTTATTATATTTAGACGTCTTTTGTCTTTCTCAGGCTGGTTGAAGCATCTGCATGTAGAGCCACAGCCACTTGAGCAATCTGGGTCTGGGACAGCCCTAGGGATGTTCGTGACCTGTGCATGCTGGGGCTGTGTGACCAGGGTTTGCACAACCTGGGCCAGACTGTTCCCCCGTGCAGAGCAGGGTGAAGCAGATGTTGTGAAAGTCAGCTGGGTGGCAGTAGCCTGAAGGCAAGAGAGACCCTCATTTCTCATCCCTTACCTCTCATAGCTCCCAGTGCCCACTGCACTCCATTCACATTGGGGTTTACCCCTGAAGAATTGCTACACCAAACCCAGCATGCAATGGGGTCAATATGGCAAAACCAGAGCCACTCAGCTTCCCCTGCAGCCCCTTCTCCCCCTCTTTCATCACCCATCAAGTGCTAGGCAAATGTCTGTTTTCTAAAAATGACTTGACCATTCATTCTTTTCATTTCTAGAAATCAATGAGAAATTGAGAGTTTGGAGGGAAGCTGTGGCCACTTCATGCTACTGCCAGCAGCTGTGGTAAGCCACTTGGACCTGAAACAAGCACAAGGACATCTGCTCCAGCCTCCTCATACCAGAAGCTACAAAAGTTCCTGCAGGATGCTAAAACAACGTTGGAGACTCCAGTAACAAAGACTCAGATCCTTAGAGACTTCACTTGTACCACACCCAGAAAGCAGGAGGGCCCTTCTACATATTTGGCCCTTACAGTGCAGGTAGGTCATGGCCAAAGTTGCTGAGAAGTAAAAGCAGTCCATTCCACTGTCCAATAGCCAAAGACAATATGAGGGCCATAGAGATGCATCTCAAAGATTTGGAAACAAGAACTTTCTCGTAAATTAGACTGACAATTTTCCTGCAAGAAGTAAACTTAACTTGTCCTCTCCATTGGCAGCCACAGCTCAGGAAGCTTCCCTCATGTCTTGGTTTGCATTGTGCTTTCTTCCAGGGCTGAGTAGAAAGGTGTATTTTAAACTGAGATTAAGAAAGGCAAGACATCTGAGGTCAAGAAGATTAGCAGTGAAATTTTGTTTAGCTAGACAGATCACTAACTGCACTGTGCTGCAAGAGTTCCAGTTCAGCTGGCCTGGCCCAGCTGTTGAGGTAACAGGCAGTCTTGCACCTTTCAACAATGCTGTGGGTTTATTTCCCAGCAGAAGTACTTGAACTCTGTCCAAGTGAGTGACTGAACACTGCCTCTCACTTTTCCCCCTTGCACAGGAGGACAAGCAGGCCGGCTTGGAAGGGAGCTCGCATTTCTTCCTGCCTTGCTCTCTGAAGGCATGTGAGCTCAGCCGTGTCTTATCACTCCAGTCTCTGCGGGCCTGAGCCTCTGGGGTTAAGAGAGTTCAGGACCACACAAGATCAGATGCTACATTAGATGGATAACATGAGTCCAGAGCTGAGGCTAATACTGAGAACTGTGCAGTGGGAAAGCAGATACTGCATTAGCTGAGTTCCTTGATGCTTTCATTCTTTGATACCATCATGCTGGGTTTTGTATTTTGATGCATGTGCTTTCTATAAGCACAGTTTGAACACTGTAGTGAGATATATTGCAAAATTCTGCTAATCAGTTGTGGTGTCACCTATGTGTTTCATCTTTTTTTAATCAGAATGATACCCTGCCGTTTATTTCACCATAATGATTCTATAAAAAGGTCTGGAAAGGTTAAATGCACTATTCCGATGTCAAGGATCTTGGCAATGAAACATAATTTTACAAGTTGCTGCCAGACAGTGAGTTGTGAAAGATTCACCGTGACCAGCAAGGAGACTGGATATGGCCTTCCCCAAAAATCTTTGGAGTATAAATATTTTTTATCAGCTGTGTAAAATACCAATGCACTGAGTGTGTGCAAGAATGCTGACCAGGCTGCAGCATGTCTGACTGACCACAAAAGCAGTCTGGGACTGAGAAGGCTGTGATGGATATAGGCTGGGAATCTTCTGCTTGGGAGAGGCAGCGACAAAGGGTTTCTAGGATTTTTCAAGGCAGTTACTTCTCTGACCTCTGA
This sequence comes from Aleadryas rufinucha, assembly GCA_013397815.1. Classification (NCBI taxonomy): domain Eukaryota; kingdom Metazoa; phylum Chordata; class Aves; order Passeriformes; genus Aleadryas; species Aleadryas rufinucha. Next base: position 3,476 of record VZTH01002633.1, read on the forward strand.
ATGCAGAAGGACACTCATAGCAGTCATGCCCCCTAAAGCCTGATTGTTACTGTTCTGTTTACTTAAGCATCTCCCCAAGTTCTAAATAAGTAGCAGCAGATGCCAGGCAGCACTAAGGCTAAGAAATGGATTATTGGTAGCTCAGAGAGATTCTCCCAGTGCTGGTCACCTCCCGTGTGGGTCCAGTACTGCTCCTGCTGTCACCAGGGAAAAAATGCATTTGCTGGAATTTTGTTCTACATCCTCTCCCTGCCTCCCCCACAATGTACATTATGGGAAAAGTAAGAGCAGGCAATACCCTACATTCACTGAAAAACAGAAGTGAAATCGCTTTACCAGGGGGATTTTCCAAAATTTCAAGGTCTGGTTTAGCATTTCATTTTGGCACTTGTTTGTCTTGATTTATCAGGGGGAAAGGGGACCAGCCAGCTGCAATAATCCAGAAGGTTTTACTCAGTTGTGATGATGGTGAGAAGTGTGCCAAACAAATAACAGAAGGTTTGGTGATGTTTTCATTCAGTAAATAATCTGGTAATTGTAAGATATAAGGCAGGTTTGAGCCATACATGCCCTGACCAAAGCTCCCTGTACCTCAGCACCCCATCCCCGCTAGTGCGAGGCCCAGTTCCTCAGCGAAAGTGGAAAATATGAAGGCACTTCCTCAGATGTACCTTCCCAAATTCCAGCTGTCTGTGGCTCAGGGAGCAGAAGCTGTCCTTATTCATGTCCTCCATGAGCTCTTCCTGTATGAAGTGATGACAATTGGTTTACTCGTGCTCCCCCCCCCTCTTCTCTTGTATCTCAAACTGAAGTACAAAACACAAAATTCAAGACAGAATGAGGAGTTCATGGCTGTGGCCTCAAACCACAGCAGGAATGCTGGGAGAAGGGTGAAAAAGAAAGGAAACCAAAATAGCTGGCTGTGCAACATCATGATATTTTTATGGAATAGTAATGTCAGATGCAGCTTCTTCTTGCAAGTTTCAAGAGTTTCAAAGATTATGTTTTCAAATATTGTTGTTTCAAAGAAATATTATTTCCATCAAACATATATCTATGTATTTCATAGCTGAGTGCCATCTCTCTAAAGATGGGGTAGGACAAATACTGCATGACTTGAGTGACTGATTACGCTTCATTACGAGCAACTATTGTATATCTAAAAATCCAGTGCAGGAGCAACCTACAGGAAAGCACATTCCTGTAACCCTTAAAAATAATCAACAAATTCCCAGAAATTAGGGAATGATTGGAAGGCTATACTGATTGAATAATTAAGCCAGAACAGATGATTCACTTACTCTAATCAGCAAAAATACTGGGAGAGAAACTTGAAAACCACTTAACCGCTGAATTGCTTGGCCCAGCAGTAGTTGTTGCTTGTTTTTATTGGCCATTAATTAACGGATACATTTAAAAAGGCTAAATATGAAAAGGCCCCTTACAAAAAACAACGGCAGCAAACTGAGCGCTGTTTCACCGTGACAGCTGGAGTAAAGGTCTCCGGCTGGTTATCGCCGTCACTCCAACGCACTCATCTGGAGCCTCTGATGCTGCTTTGCCTCTGCCTGCTCTGGGCACAAGTGCTGTTTGTCTCAGGGCTGCATGTTCCTCGGAGCCACGGTGAGCGCCAGGAGCAGCCCAGGGCCGTGGCTGGGATGTAACCCACCCCTGCACTGCATGCGGCTTTTCCCCGCTCCGGCTGCGGAGGTGATTTAATTTGTCCATGGAGTTTTGGTCACACTTGTCTGCGCTTCTGAGCACTGGCAACTGCGCTGCCTGGCACAGGGGCAGAGCCCATGGCAGGCAGGTGGTGGGGTGGGCTTCAGGCATCTCTGTGTGTATTTATAACTGCGCCGTGTTCCGCGACCGGAGGCAGCTGACAGCGGCAGTCAGCGGGGCTGTGCCCAGGACCCTTGCGCCTGCTCCCCGATCAGCCACTGTCAATCAGCATGCTGAGATTTAAATTTCATGAGCTAATCTGGCTCTACAGTGAAATGTCTCTCAGCTGGAAAATGCTGGTTCCATTTAGACAATTTTTTTTAAAAAAAAATTTTGATTTCTTCCATGGAAGTTGTTTTCAAAAAAATTGGTCAGAAGCCATCAGTCAAAAGCATTCCTGCTCAGCCTTTTTGAGATTAAATTTGATTTTCCATTTCAAAGCAACTTTTCTATTTTGTATTAAGAGTTTTTCAGATGTTCTAAGTCCCAGAAAAATACAGTATTTTCATTTTTTCCTAAAAATTAATCTGACCCGAAGCATTATTTTTCTCTGTTCGACATTGTCTTCTAAATAGTTTATTCTTTTTGCTGTCTTTTCATCTTGTGTTCCTAAAAAGAAAAAATTTTTGAATCACCAACTGTCCTTTGAAATGTAAAAAGTTACTTCCCATAGAGCCCTTTCTAAAAGAGGGAATGTATTTCAGCGAATGTTCCTACCATAAAGAGCTTCCAGACAAAACTGATTTAAAAGTAATTTAATTTAAATTTCCTTTTCTGCATAAGTTTCTGCTGATGCTCACTATTGTTTCTAGATCTCTGTTCTTCATTCACAGCAGACTCATTCTGACCTCAAATCCCGCTTCCTACTAAGCCTGGGAATAGAGATGTGTAACTTCACTGGGTACCGAATACCATGGATTTGGTATAGATGATGCCTTTCCTTGGTCTTAAAATCAAGAGCCAAACACAGAAGGAAAAAAAGGGATTTTACCTTGGTATTTATTTTAAGGATCCTTGGTGCACTCTGTCCAGGTGGAGCACGCTGGAATGCACATCGAAATGCACATCGAAATGCACCCCCATGAGCACCCCCGAAATGCACACCCACAATAGTTGAGGTATCTCATTATAGGCCTTGCCAATTAACATATCTATCAAAGATTCCCCAATGAGAGGCTGAGCGAACCCCCCTCCCCGAGGAACTTTCTCTCTGTATCTTAGTTTGCAAAATGTGCTCCAGAGAAGACCTTGGGGTCTGAGGCTTCTGAGATGTTTGGTCTCCTGGCTTAAGGAATATTGGTTCTGTGCTATTTATCAAACCTGAAGAATTAGAAGTATGTGGGCTAAAAGGCCCTTAAGAATACATAAAAGTTATATAAAAGAGTATATAGAGGGGGTATATATAAAAAGCAAAAAACCCATCATGGCATCATAGATACTGCTTTTACAATATTTCATAATCTTCCTATCCTCACTAAAGTCTCCCTGTCCCATAAGCATACATGAGGAAACTGTCTCTCTTTTCCTGCTAAAACTAAGGCTACTTCACAGGTTCCAACAACCTCCTTTCCAATCCTCTGAAAAATATCTGATTACACTCAGGGCATTTGTTCACAAACCCTATTTAACTTCGAAATCTGCCGCTTCTCTATCAAGCCTGCAAAATGTCTTGTCTACCTAAAAGCTTGTCTGCTTTTTCAAACTACATTGTTTTTCCAGTAAGGGAAAGTATCTCTACCTGCAGACTTTACCCTGCCTTTTGTTGCAGCTCTATTTTACAACAAACATAACTCTCGGGGACAGACACCATGAAGAAGAGCATGAAACAGCAGGAGGAGAGCAGAATATCATCATTATGCCAATAGCCCATGTTGTAGGTCCTGGAATAAGATTCAGGGGACCAAATACAGACATATCTGCTTGCATCCTCTGTCTGCTGAGATGGCTCCACTCTTGGTGTCAGGATAAGGCCAGGCTACTTCACACAAAGCCTGCTCTTCCATAGGAACACACCAAGTCACTTCATAGGGAACAACTCCCTGCCATGCACCTTCCAGCTTGAAGACAGTTGCTAAAATAGGGCAAGAGGGTCTTCTAATTTGGAGAAACCAATGCAACTAGAGATAAAAGCCCTTGTCCAGTGAAGAACAAAGCCAAAATCCAATGGTCCTTCCAACATCGTAACGTACAATCCTGCTTCCAATTCCTCATCAGATAAGAATATCTTGTGTACTTTGGGCTAATTTATTCTGGAGCAGAAAGCCTGTAGCTGCACACAGCCCACCCCACTGTTTCCTGTGGGAGTCACTAGAAAAATCTTCTGTCCTTCCATTCCCCTGACCAAAATATTTCTAAACATTCTGGGAGGATCTTGCAGGCAGCCATGTGACTACATTTAGGAAGCAAGCAGACAGCAGCAGGCAGTCACCAGGGGATGCACATTCATTCCTTCTGTATCTCTCTGAAGTTTTTATGAAAGAGAGCTTAACCTTTCTTTGGCTTGCAAAGCCCTAACCGATTAACTGCTATTTATACAAGATCATTCCTTATAATTGTAATAGGAAGAAATTCCCCCATCCAAATCCTTAGAGGCCATAAGAAATGCAAGAACTATAAAGAGTATCTAGCCCTGAATATTTGACCTCTTCTACTAAATTTTAGAATCAGAGTGGAGTAATTATTCCAGCATAAATTCCCTTCTATTTCAGAACACAATGTGTACCTAGGGAACTATCATGGAATCGTACAATCTGTTGGTCATTTCCCCATGTAGATTAGACCTAAATCTTATTTTCCTACAGTTCCTCAATGACAGTCTTGCTTCAGATATAGTTTAAAGAAAGGGAAATTCATCCCATATGCGTGAACTGTTCTGCCAAATGAAATTCAGTCGGGTATTCTGTTTGTAAATCTTAAAAACTATTAAGTGGAGTAGATTATTCAGCAAATCTCAGAGATAATGAATTAACTTAAGAACTATATAGAAGATAACACTCCAAATAAGAGGGATTACCAAGCAAAAATTTTGTAACAGAGGAGATCAAGCTGAAATAAAGCATGTGGGGAAATCTTTTTCTCATAGTTTGAGTTTTCTCCTCTTCCTAAGCCTGTTTCATCATTATAATGGGATTACTGATTAATGGCTCAAGTAAAAGATTTAGTATCCATGAGCTTCTTTTTAGGGTGCACCAGGAAAGGATCTGGGTTACAAGAGAGCAATGCCTGAACTGCCTCCAGCTCTGTAGAAAGTTCCTGTGGGCATTTGTTATGAATGGAGATGAGAGCTTAGACAAGTCCTGCCTTTGACTCAGATTTCTGGCAGTAGCTCTTTTTGGGGCGGCCTGCACCCCAGATTGCTCTCGTTTGCAAGTTCTTAATAATAGCCAATCAGGTCTATTGCAAAATGAATTATTTATTGAATAGACACAAAATAAACAGATGTAAGTAAGACTTTAAACAGGCTGCTTACTCCACCCTTCAGGTGGTTATCATAGATATAATAGTGGCCCCTTTCCACTGCAACCTAGACTTGCTTGCAACAGCCTAAACCACTGGCAGTAGTGTCAAAATTTTGTACACTTGACAGGCAGACTAAATCCCCCATGGGTTTTTGTGCAGGAAGCCCTCAACCCAACCACAACAGACTATTTTCTTCTCTTTGGTATGTGGCTTTCCTTGCTGCGAACATTCAGCGTATTTGTCTCCAGAGGGGTTGTGCAGCTCTCTCAATTACCTTGGTCAACCTTGCCCTTTCCTACAGTCCTGTCACAGCCATCACCTGCTCCTGCTGAGCTCCTTTTCTGCCTTCCCACCCCTTGTCCTTTGTGCCTCTAAAGCAGCCTGCCTGCAGCCAGGCCAAGAAAGCTGCCGTGGCAGTGTAGCTCTGCTGCAGTGGCAGTTTTGAGCACTACATGGGTTGAGCAAACTTACAGAAGAGTTACAGCAAGCTTGGAGCCACGTTGTAGGACCTGGTGGATGATTAAATGATGTGATGTGAATTGTTGTAATTAAAACAATCGTAAAACCAGATTCTGAATGCTCTGAACTGCAGCCAAATAAGTTGTCCTGAACACAGTATATAGAAAATATGAGGATTGTCATGCTAGTTTCACATTATTTCATGATCTTCCTGAAAACTCCATCCTCAGACAGGCACTAGTTTATTCACAAGTTAATGCACAGAATCAGATGTAAGACTAGATATAACAAAATAATTAATATTTCAGAGAAGTACTATGTAGTACAAATACCTAGGGTACCGCAGGGTATCCCAAAAAAGTGGAAGGAGGTCACCTGTGAAAGTCAGAGAGTTTTTCTATTGGCTTAAAAGAGATCAGCATGTATAACCTTAAAAAATGCAGAATGTTCAAGAAGGAAATCAGAGGTCACTGAGTTTTTCTCACGTTTTTAAGGTGCTTCTACTATAAAATAAAGCCCTCTTTGCTGCCATTAAAACACCATCCAAAATATGATAGCCTTGATATTGTTGAGTCTGCAACAGAATATAAACACGTTCTACTGGCAGCGTTGCATGAAATAACTCTTTTCAAGTGACCTTCAGAGTGGTAACACAACAGATCATATTCTTCATTATTATTATTTCCAGGCTATTCACCATAATATGTGAAGTATGAGCCAGACAAGTAAAATTGCATCTCACTGAGCTGATTTTTAATGTCTTGATTTGTCAAGTAATGGGGTGACTGTTGGCATACATGATTCTCATTCACATACATTGGTGATAATTGCAGGAGAGTATCCCAAGCAGCTATTTTTCAAGCACTCAATACTGACGATTATCGTGAAGAATTTCCCAGCCTGTCCTGGATATAATTAACAGCTTGAGCAAAACATCTTATTTACTGCTATTGCTAAGCTCTTCTGAATACACTTTCAGGGTGGTGAATTGACTAGTGCATGCAATCTTTAAAGGATCAGATTGATGGTGCGTGCTGAGAAGACAAAAGGCTCTCTTTTGACAAATAACAACAAGTCTAGTTTGTGGATTTCACTGAAGAAGGGCTTCAGGTATTAAGAGGAATAAATGGCGCAGTGTGGTGGGCTGTATTTTAACTCTGTGCATGGACTTGATCAGCAGCACTGGAAAACTCTTTTGCACAGTAATTTACACAGTTTGGGAGGGGAAAAAAAGCTTCTGTTCATTGTTTGCACATTAGAGTAAATAACATTTGATGACAGGAAAAGGAACATTTGGCTCTCTCTGCCCTAGAACTCTGAATGTGTCTTTTAAATTGCTCACTTATGGTTATGCAGTGGATTCCTTAATGTCTTTTTTGTAGCATCCTGTGTTTGGAGGTTGCTGTATTTTCTTTTAATTAGTGCATGCCTGGCCCACCTTGGGATGCTTGGCAGGGACTGGGAAAGGTACAGTGGCTGAATTGATGTCCGCCTCTGCCCCACCAGAGCTGTCTGTTTTTAAAATAACCGTGCCTGATTACAGGATGGCCATGGACTGACTGACTGCAAGGGCTCCGCTCATTAAAATTGGACTTGAATAATGTAGCTTGACCCACTTACGCAACCCCAGTGATCAGTCACTATTTTTACAGAGAAAAACGCTTAAGGAGGCTGAGTGTGGTCTCCAAAGCACTGGAGGGTTATTCTCCTCACCACTTTCTCCTCTGCCTCTCATAAACACTGGGAGTGTCAGGTTTAACGTACCGGTATCTGCTGATGAAAGAAACATTTTGCTGCTGCAAACCCTGGGCTGCTGTCACCCGTGGCTGTCCCCAGCAGACCACGCTGCTTTCTGGGGGCTTGCTCAGAGGTCACATATTCTGGATAGTGCTGCCTGCACAGTGGGCTCAAAGCCTAGGGCTACAGCTGGTTTGATTGTTATTAACAGGCACCCAAATCTTATGCTTAAATTTCACTGTAAAAGCTCCCCCTCCCTTCTCCCTTGTTTCTCCCTGAGGAGAAGGTGGCTGGTAGCCAAGCAGCTTTTTTAAGACATGTTTTTCAGACAGGTGCCTATAGACCTATTTTTTGGGGAGGGAAGGAGAGGTAACGCCAGAGGAAGCCATAGCTGCTGAACCTGTCCTAGGTCACGTAGACTTTGCAGTGGTCTGCATTCCAGGAGGATCTCATCCCATGGCTGGGGAACCTCTGCACCAACACAGAGCTGCAATGTGAGTCCTGGTCACCCCTCCAGGAGTGTTTGCATTCTCATTTTCCTTAACCATTTTTGTTAAAGTTGAAAAACAAACCAGCCGTAAATCTTTCCATTGGTTTTGGTGCCTTGTTTTGTTAGCTTTTTTTCCCAAACCCCAAATATAGAGTGGAATTGAACCTGACAGTGTTTTCTTTATGTTCATCATAATCTTGCTACTAATTCACCTCATGCTATGCTGGAAATATGCCTGACAAGTGTTGTTAATTTGAAGGAAAAGTAGCAGAAAAAGTTATATCACTTGCAAATTGATGAATGTATTTTTTTTCCTTTTTGAAAAATGATCTGCTCTCATTTCCAACACCCTGTTCTTGTAGATGTTATCAGTATGAGAAAATCAAGGTAATGCTGGAGTAGGCTGTTCACAGTTCAGCTAAGAACAATTCCAGCCCTTGGCATGTTTGTTTGTTTGGGGTTTTTTAAGTGCATGAATGGTTTACAAATTCAGCAGTATCTCAGGTGACTTTGGATAAGATTCTGCTACTTTGTCTCCCGTTATATACTGTGGTACTGCACAGCTCCAGATACCATACTCCGTCTAGACAAGACTGTCAAAACCATTTAGTTACCTCGCTCCTGTTAGTGATCTGGGCCCTTGATCTTCCTGAACCCCAAAGTGCCCTAAACAAAGTTCCCACCTGTTTTCTCAAAACTGTGGATTTCCACACTCTAGATCAGTTCCACAGGGACTTAGGAGGTCAAGTGGAAAGACAAAACTTTTGAATTGTTGCAATAAGGTAATGACAAAAACTTGTGTTTGCATCACAAAAGAAATTAAAAAAAAAAAAGAGAAAACAGGAAGGGGGAGGAGGCNTGTTTGCATTCTCATTTTCCTTAACCATTTTTGTTAAAGTTGAAAAACAAACCAGCCGTAAATCTTTCCATTGGTTTTGGTGCCTTGTTTTGTTAGCTTTTTTTCCCAAACCCCAAATATAGAGTGGAATTGAACCTGACAGTGTTTTCTTTATGTTCATCATAATCTTGCTACTAATTCACCTCATGCTATGCTGGAAATATGCCTGACAAGTGTTGTTAATTTGAAGGAAAAGTAGCAGAAAAAGTTATATCACTTGCAAATTGATGAATGTATTTTTTTTCCTTTTTGAAAAATGATCTGCTCTCATTTCCAACACCCTGTTCTTGTAGATGTTATCAGTATGAGAAAATCAAGGTAATGCTGGAGTAGGCTGTTCACAGTTCAGCTAAGAACAATTCCAGCCCTTGGCATGTTTGTTTGTTTGGGGTTTTTTAAGTGCATGAATGGTTTACAAATTCAGCAGTATCTCAGGTGACTTTGGATAAGATTCTGCTACTTTGTCTCCCGTTATATACTGTGGTACTGCACAGCTCCAGATACCATACTCCGTCTAGACAAGACTGTCAAAACCATTTAGTTACCTCGCTCCTGTTAGTGATCTGGGCCCTTGATCTTCCTGAACCCCAAAGTGCCCTAAACAAAGTTCCCACCTGTTTTCTCAAAACTGTGGATTTCCACACTCTAGATCAGTTCCACAGGGACTTAGGAGGTCAAGTGGAAAGACAAAACTTTTGAATTGTTGCAATAAGGTAATGACAAAAACTTGTGTTTGCATCACAAAAGAAATTAAAAAAAAAAAAGAGAAAACAGGAAGGGGGAGGAGGCAAAATGACTTTGAACACATAGAGTAGCAAAATAAAAATTCACTAATGGAGCTGGAATGAACATTCCAGTGAAGACCATTTCAGAAAATAACTGGGAAACATAAACATATGCTCATCTCATCTCCTTCAGGCCCCTGTTGGAGAGGAAATGCAACCATGGAGGAACTTTTAAAGCAAAGCACAGGATTTCTGGTCCCCCTCCTGTTTTTGTCTCTTGGACACAGACCAGAGCAGCACAGCAGTATTCACAATAGATATTCCTCGCTGGTCAATGCCAGCAGGAGGAAGAATATGGGTTCAAGCCAAACATCATGACTGACCTGGCGTGCCCTAACACCCAGAGCCCTCTGCTTGGGGAGGGGGGCAACCAAATGTCACCTACCTGTGTGCTGCTGCAGCCCCATGCAAACCAGAGGTGCGACAGAGCACTCCTTGTATCAGTGTATCCCCCCTACCTCTGATGTGTTTGGGCAGAAATGTTCCTTTGGATCAGATTCCCAAGACGGAGCTTCTGTCACAAGCCAGGCTGTGTCTATAGGGCACAACAGAGACTAGAGGGGTAGGGAACATCCTGCATGCAAGGGAACATACTGCATGAAAATACCACATCCACCCCAAATCTGGCAAGGGGTTGGTGAGCTATACATTTACTAACACACAAAGTAATTTTAAATTGAAAGTCTGTTATATTTTGGCTCAAGCACTCTGATTGTATACAATAATAAAAACTGCTGACACTAAAAATTCAGTTCAGTAGTTGCTGAAAAAACTGATTTCAACCAGGAAAAGAAAGATTCTCTTACCAAAGCTTGCAATTACTGCACTACAATGAGTTAATACAGACTGCAGCTTGTTAAAAGGACAGAGATGAACCAGCAGATATATGCAGGGAGGTTTATGCTAGCACCTACTCCTACAGGGTATGAGTCAGGCCAGTGCTGTTGCTCTTTCACTTTTGTAACCATTAAACTTCTTTGCAAGCTTTTGAGCCGCTCCAAAATTTCAGGTACAGTTTTTCAACTGACTAACCAGCTAAAATGTCTGCATGGGAATAGAGACAAGCTTTAAAAAAATTTAACACAAGAAAAAGAAAAAGAAAAAAGAAAAAGAAAAAGAAAAAGAAAAAGAAAAAGAAAAAGAAAAAGAAAAAGAAAAAGAAAAAGAAAAAGAAAAAGAAAAAGAAAAAGAAAAAGAAAAAGAAAAAGAAAAAGAAAAAGAAAAAGAAAAAGAAAAAGAAAAAGAAAAAGAAAAAGAAAAAGAAAAAGAAAAAGAAAAAGAAAAAGAAAAAGAAAAAGAAAAAGAAAAAGAAAAAGAAAAAGAAAAAGAAAAAGAAAAAGAAAAAGAAAAAGAAAAAGAAAAAGAAAAAGAAAAAGAAAAAGAAAAAGAAAAAGAAAAAGAAAAAGAAAAAGAAAAAGAAAAAGAAAAAGAAAAAGAAAAAGAAAAAGAAAAAGAAAAAGAAAAAGAAAAAGAAAAAGAAAAAGAAAAAGAAAAAGAAAAAGAAAAAGAAAAAGAAAAAGAAAAAGAAAAAGAAAAAGAAAAAGAAAAAGAAAAAGAAAAAGAAAAAGAAAAAGAAAAAGAAAAAGAAAAAGAAAAAGAAAAAGAAAAAGAAAAAGAAAAAGAAAAAGAAAAAGAAAAAGAAAAAGAAAAAGAAAAAGAAAAAGAAAAAGAAAAAGAAAAAGAAAAAGAAAAAGAAAAAGAAAAAGAAAAAGAAAAAGAAAAAGAAAAAGAAAAAGAAAAAAAACTGGGTCCATTTAAGAGTAACTGAAGGTCTAAACCTTGAATGCTTGAGGCATTATACAGATGTATACTGTTTTAAAGGTGATTTGTTAACTTGACTCAATCAGGGATTTACTTATTAGCTGTAATCCAGTCCAGCCTCTTTCTTAATTTGAGCTCTGATCTGTAGTGTTTAGAGTATGTTAATTCAGAGGGTACCACTCTCCTTTAGAGCAGACAATCAAAAAAGCCCAAACAAATCCCCTTTAAGACATTGACTGAAGCATGGGAACAAGCAGGGAGGTGGGACACATCATTTAACCCCACCGCTCTGAGGAGACAAGTGACAGCTTGAGGGTGAGACCAGAAGGTGAGACCAAAGACTTGTGTTCGAATCACTTTCTCAATGTGGTTGAAGTAACTGACTTCATTAATTCTGACTTCTTTGACTGTGAAGAAGCTGAGAAGAAGCCCAAAAGTCAGTCTCTGTTTTCACGTTTCAGTATCTTTTTCCCCCAACTCATTGCAACACAATCTATGCTTTAGAATTTACTTCATTTCCACAGGTTTTTTTTTCCTTCAGACAATTAAGTCTCATGAGCAGTTTTTATTTCGCTGTTTTTCCATACTATATACAGCTAGAAGCAATTTTTTATTCCTCTTCAAACCCACACATACATGGAAAAAGCCAGTTTAACTTCAGAGGTATATCTGTATCTGAACCTAGTGGTTATGGCACTTCTGAAAGAAGGTGGGAATGTGTGCTTTCACAGAGTCTTTAAACCTGGTTCCCAGAAGTTACATACCCAGCTGGGAGTTATTTGAATAAGACAATCTCATCATGTTGCCAACACTGAACTTCTGCACAGCCAGGAAAGTGAACACTGAGCAATCTGTAGAAGCTAGCAGAGAAAGTACAGGAAAACAAGGACAATATCCTGATGAGCTGTGGTTGAGAGACATCCTCTAGGAGGCTCCTGCCAAGAGAAGGAGGGCCAGAGCTGTCATTCCTGGAAATTTTAAAGGAGGTACAAATGTGCAGAAAAACCCAGAAGAGACCTTTGACGTAAGAAGGGCCAGGACTTTCTGAAGAATTTTCTTTCTGACACCGTTTGTTTTGCTGTACTCAGCCATTTCCAGTTTTGAAGTCTTTGTGCCTTTCTTCCTTCATATATAAAATTTAAAGTAATAATACTTTAAAAAGTCTACATGTCTGACAAAATTCAACACCTCTCTGGGTAAATACATCCCACTGCACCCTGTAGCTTTCATTGTGAATCAGAAGAGATGACTAATGCCATAACTGCTTATTAAAAAGAAAATTATTAATTTCTTTGTGAGCTAAAGTCTTAGAATTCTTTTTAACACTTTAAAACCACGGAAAATTAGTTTTAAGGATATAAAGCACAGGCATTTGGAGTTTTTGTAGATGTGAAAGAGCATTTTTTTTCTCAAGAGCTATTGCTGATTTTTCTTTTTGCTTGACAGATGAGCTTATCAAGTGTCACTGACATTTTTGCAGTACTGTGCTAAAATATGCTTCATTTGCTACTCATCTGAGCACTTCAGATATGTGTCATTCAGATGGCACTAAAGACTTGATCCAACAATCATGTGGGCTGGAAATGCCTCAGTTTCCTAGGGACCTCTTGGTTTCACTCCCAGTGCCTAAACCAAGAGTAGCAGATAATCTGGTGAGCAGAGCTCTTTCCCAGGCAGTGGGAAGTGATGATTTGAGCCTCCTCAAACTGGTCCAGAATGCCTTTCACCACCTTTGGGGCACTTTGCTCAGTCTGTAAGGCAGCTGAAGGATGTACTTAGGCATTCAGTGCTCTTCTCGGCAAGAATAAACTTATACAGTGAAGAGAGGGCTGTATCCATTGCTTACCCTCTGTTTCTGTGAGCACTTCATCCTCAAAAACCATCAGCCATTTGAAACAATACTGTAACTGGGGCCTCAAACAACAGTACCTGACTGAAAAATTAAGTAGACATTAATAGAAAAAAATTGAGTGATAGAGACCACTGCAGTGACCTCATCCAGCCCTGTACTGAAAGGAGAGCCAACTTCTAAGCTAGATATGAGGATAGGGGTTCCTGTGCAGTCAAGACCTGATTATATCCAAGGATGTGGATTTCCCCAGCCTCTTTGGATGACCTGATCCAGTTCTACAGAAGCACTTTCACAAGTACCAAATGTAGAGGAAAATAACTTCCCTGACCCCACTGGCATCTGCTGATGCAGCTCAGGAGCCTCCTGGCCTTCTTCACCCAAACTTGTTGTCCTCCTGGACCCCCAGGTTGTTGTCTGTAGAGCTGCTTTCCAGGCTGTTTGTCCACAACCCGTAGTGCTGGTTGGGATTATTACCCATTTGCACTCATCCTCATTAAATTTCATGAGGTTTCTGAAAGCTTGTTTCGTCAGCTTGCTAACACATGACTGAATAGGAGCCCTACTTTCTATTTCCTCTCCCCACTTTGGTGTCATTGGTATACTTGCTGTGGTTTCACACTGTTCCATCATACATGCTATTAATAAAGATATCAAACAGTATCAGCCCCTTTATCAAACACTAAAGATTGTCACTCATAACTGGTGAACAGTTCAAGCTATTGGCCTTTATTCTTCCAGTGGGAAAGCTCAGATAGATTTTTTCACCAGCTTTGTGGTCCATCGACCAAGTCCAGACCTTCCCAATTTGAGCACAATGGTGCTATGGGACAATGTGTTTAAAGCCTTGCTAACAGGCTTCTGTTTTCTGAGCCAGTTATCTCACCGAAGAACACAATCAGACAGGTCAGACATGACTTGCCCTTGCTAGTGGGGCTTCTCTTTGAAATCATGTCCAGGCACATGAATTGTGGTTGTCCTGTACAGAGCGGGGGTTTGGCTTTGATGATCCTTGTGGGTCCCTTCCAAGTCAGGATATTCAATTATTCTGTGATTAACTGGTGACATTTCTATGATCAAGATGCTAGCTCAGTCATCTTTCTCTCCTTCATGTGTCTGGATATGGCTTCCAGAAGAATTTGTTCCATTGTCTTCCCAGGGACTAGGATTGGGATGATCCTGACCAATAATCAATTGACTGGTTCGTTACTCATTTCATAGCAAAGCTTCATACCTCAAGCCACTCTTTCAACCAAAGTGGAAGCCCCCTCTCCTCACCTCCTCTCTCTGACCTTTTTAAAGTTAGTCCATGGCACTAGCCATCGGTCGAACTCTCTTATTGCATCCCTCTGATCCTAACTAAAAGACTGTGGCAGGGATACATTTGTTACTGGAGATTTCTATTTACTTCTCTCTTAGCAGCAGATGCAGGCTCAAGAAGAAAACATCCAAAGGGTGATATTTAGTTCCAGAAGTTATACTTGTAGTTTCTGTTATGAGATTACAGCACATAAGCTCCTTTGATTTCCATTATTGGTTTTAACATGCTTTGCAGAATTTGAGGACTTGTAAATGCTGGAAAAGTCTTAATGTATTGTGCCTCTGACAGTAAATGTATCCTTTCATTGAAAAGACTTGGTTGTTAAGTTTCTCTATTTTATGGAGATTGATGAGATTTACCTTACACTTAGGGCTATGCAAATAATTGATTTTGGAGTTCAATGGCAGAACACAGTTAAAGCCAAACCCAATATTTTGAAGGTTTTCTTGCCAAAATAAAAAACTGAAATATTTAATTTTCTTTTTGAAAAGAACATTGAGCTCAGTCAGAAATCAAATGTTTCACTTCGTTTTATATTTAGTAAAACAAATTAAACAAAACAAAAACAACCCCCCCAAACCCCAAAACAGACACCAGCAAAATGCCAACAACTAAGGGGTAAAGTCACAAAACCAGCATGGGGAAAATTGTCCATTTTACCTGGTTTCCCAGTGTTTGGCAGACTTTTCCAAATCACAGAATCATCACTGAATCTTTGAATTTTTAAGGAACCTCTGGAGATCCTCCAGGTTAATCCTTGTGCTCAAAGTAAGGCAGTTGAGAGCAGCTTAATCTGCAAAGCAGGCTCCACGTGAATCCACACTTTCCACAGGAACTGGCTGGGGACAATCCCTGCATCCTTCATGCCACGTGTTTGCAACGTCACTTTACTGGCACCAGCCTGAGTGGCTGCAGGAAGGTTGAGCAGAACATGAAACATCACACAGGCAATAGGATATAGGTTGTTACACTAGTTAATGGGATGAAAATCCCTCTCAAATAATTTTTACTTTTTCAGAACAACAGAAAAAATCTTAGCTATCCCGCTAATTAATACTCCTCTGCTGCAAAGAGAAGATGCACAGCAGCGATAGGGTAAGGCAGAGCAGTTCCCACACTACTGAAGAAGCTTACATAAAGCGGGCTATTCATGTCTCTTACAAAGCAGAAGTCTTTGATTTCTTTTGCTGTTTGGTACTGATTTCCCATAGCGAGACTCTACTTAAAATGAAGAATACACTCTTGAGTGGCGGGGTCTGGTCCAGCAGGGCTCACTCTGCTGTTGCTCCTTGTCAGCAGAAGGAGAACCTTGTGTAGGAGGAGGTGGCTGCACAGGTAAGGAGGCTGGGTCATGCATTGCTGTATGGTGGTAGCCAGCCCTGGATTCAAGGCTGGCTCTAAATGGTACCCTCAGCGTTCAGGGTACCTCAAAGCTATTGTGCTTCTCATTATCATGAGTTTGGCCAGAGCTGAGCTGTGGGAGAAAGATTTGACCTTGGCCACTTTGAGGACCTGCTGCTAATACAGCTCAGGAGCAAGGTACCATGACAAGTAAAGCCCCAACTTTCACCCTGCTCACAACAGGTTTGGCTGCTCATTTGGTGCACCCTTCCTTCAGCTTGTTTGGGGAGATGGACACCCAGCAAGCCCCTGTGGTGTTACATGTACTCCACAAGGACCAGACCTACCCAGTCCCTTGCACCTGCTGAACTTTTACCTGGGTCATCTTTTTTAAATAAGGAGGTTGCATGGGGCAGCCTGTTCCCACGCCTGAATGGTCACACATTTGGCTGAAGGGTTTTGGGGGATGGCTTCGGCCAACATTTGCGAAGAAAGACAAGGAGTTCCATTCTGGTGTGATGCTGGTGTGGGAGCAAGATACACAACTTCTCCAGGCTCTGTTTCCTGTGGTGCTTCTTTTCAGCTTTACCCTGGAATCCCTTGCTGTTGTTTCTCCTTCTCCACAGCATATTCATGTCTGAAACTGGCAAAAGGCTTGTGGAGAACCTACAGCCTTTCCAAATGTCTAATATTTAGGCAGAAGGATCAGAGCAGTAGAAGATTCCTACATCCAGCTTTTTCCTCTGCCATAGTCATAGCAAACTGCTCATAGTATCCAAAATTTCTGTGTCATGTGGTGAATGGGAGAACAGCTTTACTGTTTAGGTTTGAGTTAGAGCTGAAGAGTGTTAGACTAATAGATTCCCTTTGTAAAATAGCTCTACAGGAATTTTCACCACGGCCCCAAATTTGCGCCTTTATTTATATTGAAGGAATTCTGGACACCTTGTAATCAATCCCCAGATCATCAATGATGGGGGCCCTTGAGTAAAGAAAATGAAATGACTCCTCAGACAGTGCTATTCAATGAGTCAATAGCAGGGGTGGATACAGAATTCAAGGACCCACGGTGTTGAAGCCTGCATAAAAACCACTTGTTGCCACTAGGTTGTCAATTTTTTTGGCCTCTCTTTTAGACATGACTATAGAATAGTTCATAAACAATTCTGCAGACATGAACAGTAAGACTTTAAAGCAGCTTTTCAGACAGAGAGAGGGTTAAAGCTAGTTGCGAGTTCTTCTGATAAGTGACTCAGAACCTGTTGGACTCTACAAAATTAGTCATTTATTAAAAGGTGTAAGAATAATTTCTTAATCTATTAATGAATGCACTCTACTGTAAAGTGTGACTAACTTCCCATGAAAAGAGAGCAAAACTGTGGGTGCACATAGTCACTTTGTGATCTTCCTGCCATAACTCTGTCTGTTTCTGCACTGTGCATAGTCACATCCAGGAACTGAGTCCACAGGTGCCTGAAGGCACTTGGGGAGGGCTGACAGACTCACTCCTTGAAGGGAAACGTTTTCTGGGAAAAATCTGACTTTGTTCTTATTTGGAAGACAGGGAAAACAGCAGCAGCCTCTCTCATTTGCTTCACCAAGCCCAGACCTGTTTCCAGTCAAGCTATTAATCCCAGCCACTTTTTAACTGTTGTGGTTTTACTGACCCAGCCTTTATTTTATATTTAGGCCATTTTCTTGTAAGAAGTCACAGCTGTGACTGTCATTTTACTACAGTGAAATGTGTCAACAGGACCAAGAATAGCAGCTGTCTGTCAGACCTGCACCTCGTGTATTAGTGGAAATACCAAGCATTGGAAACAAAACAAACGGCACTGAAACACAGAATGCAACTCTACAATTAAATTCATCTTTGAAACAGTATGCTTACTTCTTTTCTTCCCTAAAAGAGAGAGTAGAGATTTTTTTAATTGACTCAGAGTGGCTTATCACATCCAGACCAATCTAAGGTAATGGAATTTACTGGGATAAACCTTCTGCTGGGAGAACTGGACCGTCCAGAGTCATCTCTACCTCTTCGTCATCACGCCAGCCATCTATTCTGATTGATAATAGCTGAGATCTTGTGACTTCCAGTTTAATAGGAAAATAGATATGGCCTGGGAGTACAGCATGATACTTGAGAGGAGGTTGTCTCAGCTCTGCCACAGCTGCCTCAGTTCCAGACATACAAACTTTCACTTCTGCAGGAGCTGCTCAGTTTTGAGATGCTGTGGTCTGTAGTGCAAAGGCCAGCTCTCACTCAGTAACTAGCAGAGTCCCTAAGGGATCTGAGACCTTGTGGCACTCCTATTGCTCAGATGCTCAAATCTTTCACTTCACCTGCTAATCAGCTTCTGTGCACAGAAAACTTTTACTGAAGGCACCAAGATTTCCATGGGAAACTAGTGTGGACTAGTTTAAGGACTAGTGTGCAGTAGTAGTAGCCTACAGATGTTAAAAAATTATGATTAAGTGACCCCTCAATATCTGTCAGGAAAATTTCAAGTGCCTTGACAAATCCTACTTCCTAACCCCAAACTAACACATAGTAAGTCAGTAGGTTGAGGAGAATTAGGCATAAGCAATTAAGAGAGTCTGCCTTAGTCTGCCTGAGTCAATAGTGTTGGGACAAATTTAAAAAACTACACATACTAAGGCACAGACATAGCAGAAGTAGCTGAAAGCACTTCCTTCAGCATCTGGACTGATGCTTAAGTGGCTCACACTAAAAGGCTTTAGAACAGGGCTTCTGATATTTTTTTCTGGGAGGGCTGTTTAATGAGCTGAACATCAAGCTGGGGCCAGATAACAAACTTCATGTGAAATGAAATTTCCTTCTGTTTAAAAATGTAATGTAGCAAGCTTTACAAATTGAGGCTGAAGTAGAGCTAATACAGCAGCATTTATTTTTCCATGTTTGAGGGATATGCATGTAGGGGATTTCATTTCCAGTAATTTAAGACAACCTCTATTCAAAACCTGCCTCAGCCTGAAGGACTGAGCAAAGGTAGTCCCCAGTGCAGCTCTGCACGTGCCACTCCTAAAGGAGATTAATCCAGAACCCACAAGCATGGTGTGCCTAGAACAGACCTCAAAGAAGTTTGTTAACTCAACATGGGATAACAGGAGGGTTCAGAGGAGTGCTTAGGGACAGAAAAGTTGTAGAAGTTAAACTCATTATTGCCCTTTCCAGCAGCCAATCTGGGGTCATCAGTCTTGTCCAACACTGCAGTGTTTTATGGAAGCAATTTGGGTGCAGGGCAGGGAGAAAGAGTGGTACGGTAATTTGTACTGTGCCTTTTAGAGAAAGAAAAATATCATCAATAATTATTATCATGTTACTCTAAACCATACAAAGAAAGAGTGTACCAGCTGCAAGGACACATTCACTCTAGTACTGATGGACATGGAGTTTGTTCAGTCTTAGGTCTTAGTACCATATAAGCATGACGCACCTAGTTAAGAGATTCTGGGATTCTAAAAATGGGCAAAACCCGAAACCATTTTTGAAATAGCCTGTGTTGATGTACCTCCTCACCCTTAGGTGGGTTCAATGCTTGGATCTGGTTAAATGCTTATTTTTCAGAACGATATGTAGAGATGGCAAAACCATCACTTCTTTCCATAGCTTGTTCCACTGGTTAACCCTATTTGTCCCCTGACATCTTGGCCTTTCTGATCTGAAGGTCTCTGATTTCTGCATCTGTACATTGGCCTGAGTTCTCAACCAAACTGAAAGCCCTTTCCATATGATGTTTTGCCCTCCCAAGAGACAACAGTACCTATTATGGTCATTCTCCAATAACCAGCTTGCAGCTAAGCCTTGGTTTGGATAAGCAGACCTAGCTCTCCCTATAAAGCATTTTTCTCAGACCTCAAACCATTTTTATGACTCATGTTATGACCTTGGACACAAATACTGTGCTTCAGGGAACCTCTGGAGAGTGAGGGATGAACCCACGAGAGTGTGGCTCAGCTTCAGATACTCCTGTAAGAGATAAAAGAGCTGGGATGAAAAAGATATGTGTTCCCCAGGAATGCTGAGTGGTTCCTTGGGGGGAGAGCTTCAAAGCAATGGATCTGAAAACCAAAAGTATCTTAAGTACTGATATTTCAGCAAAGAAAAAAAAAAGGAGTTTGGATTCAATATGCAAAGAGTTAAATCAGGCAACACAGATGGATAATAACTAAAAAATGAATTTGTATTTATGAGTTTGTGTTCACAACCGCCACTGTCAACTGATTGTACCATGTGTCACTAAATAACAGGCAATGTTGAGATCACACTCTCCTATTATTAGAAATGTAATAGTCATATCTTGTTTAAAAACCTGTTTTTAAATCTGTTGCCACCTGGAAAACTAGATTAAACAGATCAAGAGTTAAGGTTATCTACAAATATTCTGAGCAGAAACATAATTAGGGCTGTTATTAGGATTATCATTTAGTAGGCAGTATAGATGAGACTGAGAAGATAAGTCACTATCAGTTGCTGTTGAGGACTAAAGTGATTATTAAGCTTGTAAGTTTGGGCCATCTGTTTTCCTGGCAAAGTGGACATAATGTTGAAGAGCTTCCAAAAACCCAAGGCAGGACTGCAGGTGGTTTCTCCCATCATGGGAGAGATAAAGTGCTGGTGTGTGCCAGAGCCTGCTTTCAGCTCTCCAGCACCAGGACAGTGGAGCAAGTAGGATGAGGTTGCAAAGTGGAGCATAAAGCTGCATGCCAAGCAGCCCCATGTGTGTGCCTCCTGATGTGACCCCCTCGGTCACTCTAGACACAAAGCACTCAGCACTGCTGCACAGCACCTTCAAGGGCAGGCTGTGATAAGAAGAAATTCCATGCTGGGATGGAAGATTGAAATAATTTTTGTATCAAACCATGGCGAATAGGTTGGACCTTTAAACAAACATGTTTCAGGATGTGTAACAGCCTGAGCACTCTACATGTGTCTGCAGAGCATGACTGGAGGACATAGAATCATAGGATGGTTTGGGTTTGAAGGGACCTTAAAAATCATTTAGATTCAACATGCCTGCCACTGGCAGGGACACCCTCCACTAGCCCAGGTTGCTCAAATCCATGTAGGTGGAAGTATTAACCTGATCTAGTTGAAGATGTCTCTGTGTATTGCAGGGGAGTTGGACTAGATGACCTTTAGAGGTCCTTTTTAGCCCAAACCGTTCTATTACTCTGTGGGAACACCACTTGGAGTGTCTTCCCAAGTAGGGAAAGCAGTCAGCTCTGCAGCACCAGGTGTTCTCCTTTGCTCCCCCTCACCTCAGTGAGACAGACAACCCCCCAGCAACCTCACCCTCCCTTGGAGCTGCATTTCCCAACTTTCCCAGGCCTTTACCACACCTGCCACCAGGGATACATTGCTGTAACTTCTTGCCACATGGAAATCCTCATGGGACTAGGTACTGAGATCTGTGTGCTTCCATTTCTCTCACCGGTAGCTGCAGGGGGAACTGGTGGCACCTGCAATTCGATGTCTGCATTGCACCAGGGACATGGGGAAGTCCCCAGCAGGGACCTTCTAACTCACAGCAAAGAGCACAAGAGGTGGCAAGAGCAGCTTGGTGTCACAGGCAGCTGGCAGAGGTCAGCATGTCTCTGCAGTGACTATAAAGGTTAACGTGGCTGTCACTTGCTCAAACAGGCTGACTAAACCAGAAGACCCAGGCACTCCCCAGCAGCCCTCTCTTTCTTCTGCTGTGGCTTCACAGAACCTAGGAGATATAAGAAGGGAGTTAGAAATGACACAGGTTTGATGGGGTTGGTGGGCTCTTCCCCAAACATTCCTATTCCTTGGAGCAGACCAAACACTCCTGTGGAACACAGCAAATCAGCAGCAGTCCCTTATTCTTTGAAGTTGCTGATGTTTTGCAGCTTGCTGGGTTGCTTAGTGAGAAACCCTCATTTTATTTTCAGAAACAGAAATAAATTGCTTTCCTTCAGATAACTTCAGAATTTTTCTTCCTCTCAAAATACTCAATGGACCTGTTTTTATCTGTGTGGTGTTTACTTTCCAGGAGGCTTTGCCACGTTTGCAGCTTCGTGAGATTTTTTCGCCTCAAGCTTCTCCATGAAATACACTGAGAGCCCAGAGCTGGTCTCTGCTTTTCGGAGGGTAAATCTGCTCCCGAGATAGAAAGGATGGCCCTTCTCATGACATTTTCTTTTCTTGGTTCTGTTTTGACATTTTATCTTCTTTCATGCTACATGAACAGGAAGCTATAGGGACAGCCACAAATCATCTTGCTGCCTATGTCCTTCAGCTCCACTATTTTTACTCTTGTTTTTATACAAGAGTATAAAGTACTCTACAAGAGGCACTCTACTCATTACAGGATGAAATGGTGATGGCAGAATGTCTCTGATTACAAATTCCATTACATCTAAGAAGACCAAGTGCCATTCTCCTTATTCAAACCCAGCCAAGGATCTTTCCTACTCTGAATTTATAGTAACCATAATTCCAGAAGATCCTCAGATACCTCACAGTGTTTTTTTCAGGACAAATAGGTTTTACAGCTGGGCGAGGTCTTACACTACAGAGAAATTTATGCCTAAACATCTGCTCTTAAATGTCCTTCACCTACCCGAGGTGGTTACAAATCTATCCACAGCACCCGCTGGAAGATATAAAAAACCTACTCCCCTAATTTAATGTAGAAAAGTGTTTGTTATTCCACTGACAGTCTGGATAGCAGGAAGGAAGACGTCAGGAAACTTTCTGATTCATGTCAGACCTCTCAGTTGTCTCGGTGATAGGGAAAAACTCTCCTCCCTTTTTTTCCCTCTTTGTACAATACAGATATGTGNGGAGGGTAAATCTGCTCCCGAGATAGAAAGGATGCCCCTTCTCATGACATTTTCTTTTCTTGGTTCTGTTTTGACATTTTATCTTCTTTCATGCTACATGAACAGGAAGCTATAGGGACAGCCACAAATCATCTTGCTGCCTATGTCCTTCAGCTCCACTATTTTTACTCTTGTTTTTATACAAGAGTATAAAGTACTCTACAAGAGGCACTCTACTCATTACAGGATGAAATGGTGATGGCAGAATGTCTCTGATTACAAATTCCATTACATCTAAGAAGACCAAGTGCCATTCTCCTTATTCAAACCCAGCCAAGGATCTTTCCTACTCTGAATTTATAGTAACCATAATTCCAGAAGATCCTCAGATACCTCACAGTGTTTTTTTCAGGACAAATAGGTTTTACAGCTGGGCGAGGTCTTACATTACAGAGAAATTTATGCCTAAACATCTGCTCTTAAATGTCCTTCACCTACCCGAGGTGGTTACAAATCTATCCACAGCACCCGCTGGAAGATATAAAAAACCTACTCCCCTAATTTAATGTAGAAAAGTGTTTGTTATTCCACTGACAGTCTGGATAGCAGGAAGGAAGACGTCAGGAAACTTTCTGATTCATGTCAGACCTCTCAGTTGTCTCGGTGATAGGGAAAAACTCTCCTCCCTTTTTTTCCCTCTTTGTACAATACAGATATGTGATCAGCTGAAGCAGTTCAGTGTTGCTGTGAATAGACAGTTCTAATAGGTAGAAAAGTGCACTCACTTATTTCTGCTTGCCCTAAAACTTCTGGTAAGATTTTGATGAAGCTCATTGCTGCAGACTGACTCTCCACACATAATAAAAAATAGTCCTTGATACAAGAAATACATAGCTGGGAGGTGAAACCTACAGAAAACTGTGTATGTGGTTTCTTTTGCTGTTGTGAGTAGCGGCTTGTTTGAGATAATAGGGCAAACGTGTAGGTAAATATTGCTGATTTACTGAATTAAGAAACAGTGTCCCTTGCATATCTTTGCTTCTTTAAAAAAACCCAAAGAAACCAACCAAACAACAACCAAAACACCAACAAACCTGGAGAGTTGTCATTAAGTAGACCAGCCTGGCTTCATATGGTTGACCACAGAAACAAGGTCCAATGGGGTCATTCTCCATGGAGCAGATCTTCCCAGTGGTTTCCCTAATTCACTTCTTAATTTAGCAGTGTATTGATCTAGACCCAATCACTGTTGTACCTCAGCATCTTTGATGTTGGTCTTTCCAGTAAGACATTCCATACAGCCTTCTTCAAAACCAATGGCACAAAAAGTCCTTGTTACCCAAAATTTTACCTTCACAGATTTCCAGCAATAGTATACAACAGCAATTTCATTAAGTCAAAGAAGCTATGTCAGTCACTGCAGAATTCTCTACATTTTGCTATAGTAATTATGTGAATTGAAAAATAGGAATATTTATAACTGAAAATGTAAACTTCCCCAAGCTGGCCTCATTGGGGTTCTGTAAAAGCTCAAAATAGTTTTTATTTTCTATGCCACAACCTCTCTTTTTCTGCCAGCACATTTAAACATGAATAGCTCTTTTACAATGCTGCTGTGGAGTTTCTGCATCTGCAACAGAGCCAGATGCAACCTCGGGTTCTCTTTGAGCATTTAATATAGTGAATTTTTTCTTTAATCAGTTAATCCAATATTGAAATAAAGCTAGCATTTTGCGTGGGCTACACATTCAGAAGAGTAGACAGATGGAATTATGCCAACTGACACCAAGCAAGGATAGAATCAAAGGATCATTTAGGTTGCAAAAGAACTCTAGGATCATCCAGCCCAACCATTGTCCTAACACCATGAAACCCACCATGAAACTATGTCTCCAAGTGCCCCATACTCACATCTTTTAAATTCTTCCAGAGAGGGTGACTCTGCTACTCCTCTGGGCAGCGTGTTCCAATGCCGGACAACCCTTTAGGTGAAGAAAAAATTTTTAATATCCAATCTAAACTTCCCCTGGTGCAGCTTGAGGCCATTTCTTCCTGTCCTATCACTAATTACCTGGGAGATGAGACCGACCCCCCCATGTTACTACAACCTCCATTCAGACTGTTGTAGAGAGCGGTAAGATCCCTACTGAGCCTTTTTTCCAAGCTAAACACCTCCAGCTCCCTCAGCAGCCCCTCATCAGACTTGTGCTCCAGACCCTTCACCAGCTCCATTGTCCTTCTCTGGACTTGCTCCAGCACTTCAATGCCCTTCTTGTAGTGAGGGGCCCAGAACTGAACACAGGATTTGAGTCCAGTGGCAAGTACAAGGAAAAAATCACCGCCTTTGTCTTGCTGACCACACTATTGCTGGTAGAGGCCAGGATGCCATTGGCCTTCTTGGCCACCTGGGCACACTCTGGCTCATGTTCAGCTGCTGTTGACCAGCACTCCCTGGTCTTTTTCCACTGAGCATCTTTCCAGCTACTCACTGGCTGTAGTGTTGCACAGGATTGGTGTGACCCAAGTGCAGGAGCTGTCATTTTGCCTTGTTGAACCTCATATAATTGGCCCTGGCTCATCAATCCAGCCTGTCCAGATCCCTCCATAGAACCTTCCCTATGGAGGCATCTGTAGAGAACAGCAGATCTGTAGAGAAACAGATCAAGGCTGATCTGCTGATCAACACTCCTGCCCAGCTGCAAACTGGCTGAGGATGCACTCAATCCCCTTCTCCAGATTTGTGGTAAAGATATTAAACAGAACTGGCTGGAGTACTGTGCCCTGGGGCACCACTAGTGACCAGCTGCCAACTGGCTGTATCTCCATTCACCCTGGTTCTCTGGGCCTGGCCATCCAGACAGGTTTTTACCCAATGCAGAGTGCACCTGTCCAAGACATGAGCAGGCAGTTTCTCCAGGAGAATGCTGTGAGAAATGGTGTCAAAGGCTTTACTAAGGCCCAGGAAGACAATTTACGGCCATTCCCTCATCCTTTAAGTGGATCACCCATTCATAGAAGGAGATAATGTAGGTCAAGCAGGACCTGCCTTTCATAAACCCATGGTGGCTGGGCCTCATTCCCCTGTTGTCCTGCACATGCCACATATTGGTACACAAGATGATCTGCTCCATGACCTTGACCAGTACTGAGGTCAGATTGTCAGGCTTGTAAGTCCCCAAATCCTTCTTTCAGCCTTTCTTGTAGGTGGACATTATATTTTCTAGCCTCCTGTCAACAGGGCCATCTCCCCATCAGGGCTGCTAATAAATGATGGAAAGTAGCTCGGTGTGCACTTTTGCCACCTTCCTCAGTATCCTCAGGTGGATCCCTTAGGTGGACCCCATAGGGCCCCAAAGACTTGTGTGGGTCTGAGTGGCATAGCAGATTGCTGACCATTCCCTCCTGGGTTGTGGGGGCTTCATTCTGCTCCCCATCCCTGTCTTCCAGCTCAGAGGGCTGAGTACTTGAAGAACAAGTGGTCTTACTATTAAAGACTGAGGTAAAGAAGGCATTAAATACCTCAGCCTTTTCCTCAGTCTTTGACACTCTGTTTCCTCCCACATCCAATAAAGGATGGAGATTGTTCTTAGACCCCCTTTTGTGGCTGATATGTTTATAGAAACATTTTTTGTTGTCTTTCACAGCAGTGGCCAAATTAAGTTCAGTTTGGTCTTTTACTTTTCTAATTTTCTCCCTGCATAACTTCACATCATTATTGTAGTCCTCCTGAGTTTCCTCCCAAAGGTGATAAGATCTTTTGTTCCCCAAGTTCCAGCCAAATCTTTCTGCTCAGGCAGGCTGGTCATCTTCCCCACTGGGTCATCTTTCAGCACATGGGGACATCCTGCTCCTGCACCTTTAAGATTTCCTTCCTGAAGAATGTGTAACCTTCCTGGACTCCTTTGCCTTTCAGGATTGCCTCCCAAGGGACTCTGTCAGCCAGGCTTCTAAATAGGTCTTAGAACCTAAAATCTCTGTAATAAAATACAGGAACCCACCTCAGCACTAATTAAAGCCATCTGGATTTTTTCCAATGACTTTACTAGTACATATATTAACCTGTCAATTTTTTTCTGCTTTTCTCTCAGCAAAATTTTTGTTTCTTGGTGCACACTGTGGGTCTCTTGTATGTGATGAAGAGCTGTGTAAGACATTTTCCACTCTTCTTTGATTCTTTTATAGCATTTTGCTATGCTGGTGTGTGGGCCTTACATGACTTGTACAAATGCAGAACTGGCAGAAGATGCAGATGTAGATGAGAAAGGAAAACAAAACACGTGACATCTTTTAGGAGGAAGAATTTCTGTATTAAATACTCACTGCTTTGCCAAGCTGCAAAAATGTCAGTGTCTGGAAATAACAGATCTCCATTTTTTCTTTAAAAACTTAGAAAATATATATAATATAAACAAACTCAGCATGCCCAGCACTGAGAGAGTCTAGGTGGAGGTTACAGAGCTTAAAAGGAGTCACTGACTTTCTAAATAAGCCTTAAATCCATGGTTAAAGCCAATTTCAGGGATGTAAAATCATACTATGGAAGACCAAAATTAGAGCCTAAATATTATGCTAGGCTGCGCTCGGTGTAATCAAATTCATTTAACCCCATTATTTTCTTTCTTGTGTATCACAGATGAAAACGATGGAGCCCTCTTGGCAGGAAGCCAGTCTGAAGCCATCTATTACCCTCCATACTGAAGTTCTGACAAGGAGAACAAGGCAGCTGCCCTTACAGTAATTGATATTAATGACTCAGGTTAGAGACCATTGTGCCAGCGTGGGACTGACAACAAAGAGAAACTACAGCCCAGCTCCATGGCAATAGGGACAGGAGTAGTCTGAAGACAGATGGATATAATGGGAGCAGAGCAGTGTAGTCCTTTTAAATTTTTTTTTTTTGTCTTGGATGTTATTTAGATGGGACATCAATATATACTAAATGAGAACAAAAATTACAATTGTAATTGTCAGTATCTGTCTGTGCCGTTTCTCTGATGTGTCCTGCACTGTGTTTGTGGGCTGGAAAAGGCAGATGTGGGGTTAGCCACCTCCCTGGAGTGAGTGCACACCAGCCAGGAGGACTGCATCCTCAGGCACAACTCAGTGCAGGGGTGAACTGCCTACAGGTTCAGCCCCAGCTGTTCCCCAGCAAGCCCTAGACTGAGCCCAGGTCCTGCCCAAATTCCATTCCCAGGCTTCTTACAACATTGATGGTAAGGTTATTTTCAGGGTTTTTGGCAGTCTGTTCTAGTTTTATCGGATGCTTGCAGATTTCACACATTTTTGCTGAAAATTAGCTCTTGCTTTCAAATTAGCTGGAGTTATTCTAGCTAGCAGAAACAGTGATTTGCATTGGTGAAAACCAAAGTGATTGTACCTACTCTGTTTTACTTGTAACATAACAGGCTCTGCTCTGACAAAACGTGTCTCAAGGTTAAAATGAAAGGATGGAAAGGCAGCCCTTACAATACAAGAGACAGTATTTACACCAGGGAACAAAAGTTTTGCAGTGCTGCTTGGTGTAGCTTGTGGCAGGCTTTGGTTTTCAGTTTATCAAGGGGAAAAGCGGTAAAAGAGACAAACATATGGGAGGGGCCTCTGTTGTATCAACCTGGGGACAGATGCTGTGTTGTGACCCTGGGAGTGATGCACCACTGTATGCTGTCTCAGGCCTAACTCAGGTTTCCCTGGTCTTCTTCATGTGCTATTTTCTCTTGCTGCCTGATCCTACTCCAAGCTTTCATATCCCTTAGCCCCCAAACTGTCTGGAGCATCACACAGATCATGTGAACAGTGATTACCACATACCACTGTTCTGCCTCTTGGGGTGTTGTGTCTTTTGGCCGTCTTATCATTGAGGTGTTGAGAAGCTCAGCATTGCAACATACGCTGTCTGTTAAAAAAAATGTAGTGTCTATGTTGTCATTGTTGTTGAGTAAAAGGCTTTCCTAAGTAGGTCCTTGAGAAATACATTTTCTTCTTGACCTAATTCTCTTCAAAAGACTGAGGGATAGAGTCAAGTGTATCACACTTTTGAAGTGAAAACAGCACTCAAGCTTGCTCTATAATTTCTGGTCTCTCATCTAAACATCTGCTGACATTCCCTTCAAACTTTGCCTGCTTTTGCACCTTTGGAGTATTTTAGCATAAAGTGAAAAGAATGAAGTCTTTCAAAAAGAAAAATTAGTCTGCATGTCCCCACTACTCAGGAAGAAAGCAAATCCCTGGGTTACTACACAAATACCAACATCTGAAATGCTCTTGCTTTCCCAACCTCTTTTCTACTGTCACACCTCCAAAGTCCAATTACCACAAGGCATTTACTCGCTATTTGTCTGGGCTGATAATTATTTAACGACATAATAATCTGAAATGTCAAGATACAATTTAGATCTGATTCCAACTGTTACCTTTAAGCCACAAGAGATTCAAAACTGTGATATAGTCTCCTATTACAGGGAGTAGGGTAAAATTTCAGGAAGCAAATACTTATCTGGTAGAGGAGACCCCATGATCAGGCAGGTAGTTTTTCCAGTAGGAGGTTCATCCCCTGCACTACCTTCCTTTTTTAGATCATGGATCAGATGATCTTTGAAGATATTTCAAAACATATAGAGGGCAGGGAGGTGATTATACAGAGCCAACCAGGTTCCACCAAGAGCAAATCCTGTATGACTAATCTAGTGGTCTTCTAAGATTAAGTGACTGCATCAGTGGACAAGGTAAGAGCTACAAATACCCTCTCTGTGGCCTTTTGTAAGTACCTTGGTAAGGTCCCTGCAACATTCTTGCCTCTAAACTGAGTGATATGGATTTGATGGATGAACTGTTAGATGGGTAAGGAATTGGCTGGAAGTCCACTCAATGACTCAAAGACCAAGGGTAAGTACTGGGTCCAATATTGATTAACTTCTTCATAAATATGGTGGTGCACTTGACACACCTGAGAGAAGAGATGCCATCCAGGGGGATCTTGGCAGGCTTGAGGGGTGGACTTATGTGAGGATCATGAAGTTCAATTAGGACAAGTGCAAGGTCTGGCCTTTCAACATACAAAGGGGCTTTGAGAAAGACTTTTCACCAAGGCCTGCAGTGACAGCATGAGGGGCAATGGTATTAAAATGAGAGTGGGTAGATTTAGACTATATATAACAAAGAGCTTTTTTTCACCCTGAGGATGATGGGACAATGGAACAGGCTTCTCAGAAAAGTTGTGGATGTCCTGTCACTGGACGTGTTCAAGGATAGGTTGGAAAGGACTTTGGGCAACTTGATCTTGTGGAAGGTGTCACTGCCCTTGGCAGAGGAGTTGGACTAGATGATCTTTAGGNAGGGGAGTGTGACTAGATGATCTTTAGGGGTGCCTTTAAATGAAAACCATTCTAGGATTCTATGAAATCCATTACATATGGGTATATGTGCGTGCATATATATACATGTGTGTGTGTGTGTGTGTGTGTGTGTGTGTGTGTAAATGAAAAAAGGTAATGTCCCAAATAGTTCCAGACATTCAGTGCCTTTTTCCCTCTTTCTTGTTCTTGAGATACTTTTGGGACCTTTCCATTGTCTCTAGGATGCCACAGCTAGAGAGTGTTAAAAGATTCAGTGGTACAGTGTGACTTCTGGGTCAAAAGCAGCCCATGAGGAGTCCATACAAGACCACAGTAAAAGACCATAGTTATAGTAAATCTGTAGAGGTGGATAATCCTAATCCCCAGATGTGAAAGGAGAAATAGGAGCACACAGTGCCACTGCCATCTCCTTATGGGAACATCTCCCGGACTATGCATAACCTCTCAGCTGTCTGAGGTCTGCTATAAATGTCTTGTGGTTGTCAGACTTGGACATCTCAACTGTGTTTTGCAGGGTAGAAAAGGTCACTATCTCAACTGTATATGATATCTCTTTTCTCACTCTTGGCAAATTCACCTTGTACAGCTCCCTCCTGAGCTTTGGCTCTCCTTTCTCTTTATATTTGCTTTTTAATCTGTATTTACACACCTTTTCACACTCTGTCCTCTAGGCTCAGAATTTCTTTCCTAGGGGACCTGACAATGTCTCCTCTCAGATCTCTCTATAGAATTCTACTCTTCTATGAATTGCCCATATACAAGACGAATTTTTTTTCAGTTCAAGCATTCACAGAGAGAACGTTCCTTTATGTCTCAAGTGAAGTCTTCTCGTCACAACAGAATTACTGATATTGTTTACAAAAGTCCAGATTGTACATTAACATGAATTCTCCACTTGTGCCAGATTCTATAAGAAGCAGCTCGTAAGACAGTTCATTTTAAAAAAAAATTAAAATATATCAATTTCAGAAACAATAGTATATACTGTCTGGAGATCTGGATCTTCCTGCTTAAATCAGTTGCTTATTTTTTAAGCACTGTGGATGCCTGAAGGCACTGTATAAACATCATCCATTTGCCCATATTTTTCTGAGCAAAGGTGAATTTCACTTTTGCTTCTAAGAGCCATTTAGCAAATACTGAAAAACTGTCTTGGTGTAAGAGATTGGTGTACTGAGTTTAAATCATAGGCAACAGTAAGCCCACCTGTTACACTATTTGTGTTCAGATATTCTTCAATTTACAGTGAAACAAATGGGTTCCAGCCTAATATGTTATCTCATCTGTGACCACAAGACAAATTCACGGTCATGACTGCCCTTCAAGCCTGGAATTCATGTGTGATGGGAGCTGGAAGAGTTGCTTGATTAGGATTTTACTTCAGATTAGGGTTGGTTGTTATTGAAGAAAAAAGCCTTAATTATAATACTTAACTGTGCTAGTCGAAGCCTGTCAAACCCTTCAGATAATGTAATGAATCTTGTAAATGGAGTAACTGATATGCCTCTCTGAGCATCACATTCCAGCTAGTCTTTAAAAGACGAGAATGACACTTATGCTATTAGTTACTAGGGACTACATGACCACAGAATCACAGGCGGTGTTCCCCAGGGCTCAGTAGTGGGGCCAGCTCTGTTTAATATCACAGAATTAGCTGAGTTGGAAGGGACTCACAAGGATCATCAAGTCCAGCTCCTGGCCCTGCACAAGACACCCCAAGAGTCACACCATGTGCCTGAGAGCATTGTTCAAACACTTCTTGAACTCTGTCCGGCTTGGTGCTGTGACCACTTCCCTGGAGAGCCTGTTCCAGTGCCCAACCACCCACTGGGTGAAGAACCATTTTCCTGTATCCAACCTAGACCTCCTCAGACAGCTTCAGGCCATTCCCTTAGATCCTGTCACTGGTCACCACCGAGAAGAGATCGGTGNTCATCCTAGGTGCAGAATCCGACACTTTCCCTTATTGAACTTCATATGGTTGGTAATTGCCCAACCCTTTAATTTTTCAAGGTCTCTCTGCAGGGCCTTTCTGTCTTTGAAGCAGTCAACAGCTCCTTCCAGTATTGTATCATCTGTGAATTTGCTTAGTATCTCTTCCAATCCTGCCTCCAAGTCATGAACAAAGATGTTGAAAAGCCAACAAGGATGGAGAAGGATGGAGATCTGCAAAATGCCACTAGTGACAGGTTGCCAGTCTGATGTCACTCCATTCACTACAACCCTTTGCCCCCTCTACTCGGCACTGGTGAGGCCACACCTCAACCCTGTGTCCAGCTATGGGGCTCTCATTACAAGGACATTGAGGTGCTGGAGTGAGTCCAGAGAAAGGCAGTGGAGCTGATGAAGGGTCTGGAGCACAAGTCTGATGAGGAGCAGCTGACAGAGCTGGGGGTGTTTAGCCTGGAGAAAAGGCTCAGTGGGGACCTTACTGCTGTCTACAACTGTCTGAAAGGACGTTGTAGTGACATGGGGGCTGGTCTCTCCTCCCAGGTAATTTGTGATAGGACAGGAAGAAATGGCCTCAAGTTGCACCAGGGGAAGTTTAGATTGCATATTAGGAAAAATTTCTTCACCTAAAGGGTTGTCAGGTATTGGAACAGGTTATTCAGTTAAGTAGTGGAACCACAGTCCCTGAAAGTGTTCAAAAAAGTTGTGAATGTGGCACCTGGGGATATGGTTTAGTAGTGAACACAGTGATGCTGGGTTAACAGATGGACTGGATGATCCCAGAATTCTCTTCCAACCTAACCACATCTATGAATTTAAGTGTAGCATTAGAAAGGTCATAAATAGCTATCAAGGGGCTTTATATCCATATCTGAGAAGATTCAAATACCATTAAAGTGAGCAGTGAAACAAAATTTGTACCACCTTCTCCCAGTAATCCATTGGAGAAGCCCTTGGTGTGAAAGGTGCAGGTTTTGCTGAACTATAATCCCCATCAAAATAATTTAATTCTAGCTGGCATTAGTTTTTACATCTGCTATTCACAGAGGTTTAGAGAGGTTACATATTGTCTGGAGAAGGGAAGCCCTCCATTCACTACTTGCCTGCCAACAAACCTACCAAGAGGATATAGGTTACAAGCATGCATTTGGGTATTTTGCAGTGTTTAAAACCCATTGTCATTTATCAAGGGTGAATTGAACCAGTGTGTAATTTGGAAGAAGCAGTTTCTCTCCTGAAGAGATGAGCGGACACTGAGCCACGGTATTGACTCATAGTTCAGTTTATTCAGTTACACACTTGATAGAGTTGGGATAATAATTTGTACATTTCAGAGTCCACATGATAATTATTTCTTTTCTCAGTGGTTTAAAATGTTTTCTATTACTCCGGCTTACTAGCAGCTCAGATGAAGCATAGGTTATAAAGCCTCAATTGTTAAGGCTGGATCTGGACAAACAGTGCAATAAATTTTGCTGATGTTGATTCGGAAAGCTTAGGTGCACAATTTTGGTTTCTACTCCCGTGGCACAAGATTGCCAAAATTACTGAAGCCCTACCAGTGTAAGACAGAAGCACAACTTTCTCCTGCTGTTTTTCATTTGGTAGACATATGCACTAGCAGGAACTCAAAGTCCCTTTTCTTGTAAAGACGTCATGGGCAAAATGTTAGGCTATAATATTACCTGGTATTATAAAGCCCTCTGAAGCAGGCAGAGTCCAGTGAGTTCTCAGCAAGATGGGAACAGTGGCTCATTCACGTCACAGCTATATGCTATTTTTGGCATGCAGTTGACTTTTTCTTATTAGAAAAATAAAAATAATTCAAATAGAAAGTTCTTCTAGCTTGGTGTAAATACCAATTTGACTGCTTTCAGCCATATTGATTTCCTTTCACCTGCAAAAACTTACTTTTTTAAAGTCTGCAGAATTTTATTTGAGGCTGGTTCTTTTCAAGCTCCCTTTGTCTCTATGCTTCCTCTCCCAATGTGGAAAAGGGTTATCCCTTGGGAATGATGATGGATCTGGTTATGTGCCCAGCGGAGAAGGCGTTAAGGTAGACAAACAAGGGGTGGTGAACGCTCAGACTCAATTCGGCTTTCTGTGAGCAAAACACATACCCATGTACAGATGTATTGTACAGATTTGGCCCCTCATACAGAGACTGCGGGGATGCCACGTCTAGGCGGTGTGTCCATACCACTCTCAGTGTTTCCCTTCTACATAACTTCTCCTCAACTTGAACTTCTGAAAACAAGCTCTGGAGCTGGCTGGGCCAAGGATTTTCAAAGAACTAAGACAGTGTTGATTTTGTGCCTTCCACAGAGATTAAGCAGAAAATTTTAATTAATTATGTCTGGAAACCTTGTTCTTTTATTTTTCTTTATTGTTCTGATTGAAATACTGCATCTGAGCATTACAACAAGGCCTGATTCAGGGCAAGTCAGTTCTAATGGCGTCACTCCAAGATGGTTTTTGCTTTATCCATACCAATCCATTTTTGTACAAAGGTAGCAACTTAATCAATTAATACTTACTGATGTACATCACCAAAATAAATAAGGTGTAAGAAAAGATGTGTTGGTCTATTTTTCATAGACTTTACTGAAGGGATGAGATTGTACAGTTGTACAACATGATTTTTCTTTATTAGGAGAATAAAATCTCTAATGTTGGAAAGCAAGTCTTGGTCATCTCCTGAAGTATTTCAGATTTTCTCCAGCATCTTCTTGCTATTTAAAAAGAATGTAATTCACATCCATAGTGGTCATGGGTTATTTTCTGGACTAGATCTCTGTCATGATGGCAGGCATATATTATACAGTAAAATCGTGCAGGACCAAGGGTAGTTTCCATTTTATTCTGAATGAATGGAGTGATAAATGAAAGATGGAAAGTTCTTTATTTCAGCCTGTGTTTATGGACCCAGCTGGAGATCAGCTCCCTTCCAGACTAACACAGGAAACGGAATTGAATTTTGTCAAAATTATCCAGGCTTTTTATACATATATATATATTGAACCTAATCTGCTTTCTGAAAGTTTCATTTGGTTTAACCAGAACTAAACAGGAGCAACTTACCTGCAGCTGAGCCTGAACTGGAACTCACCAAGAGTAGCTACTGCTTCATCTAACCAGCTTATAGAGGAGGTTAGCATGCCCTGATACCACTTGAGCACTGCAGGAAGCACATCTCTTGTGAGATTTGGAATGAACCTGGTCTTTGTTGTGGTTAATCCAGAATATAAGTATTGCTTTATTGTCATGCTCTGCCTAAAGATGATGACTTCATGAAAAGAGGGATTCATCTCATCTCAGAACTGGATGTTTGATTCAAGCTAGTTTTCTTCTCCATTTACAGTGATAACCAGAGGGATACCCAGAGGAAGATTCACGGAGAGCCCAGGTGACTATTTTGGAATAATTTCATGACTACCAGGAGACTGTTGGACAAAAATTTCACAGTTGAAATGTCTGCACGTGTACACACACCCTTTGATATTACAACCAACTGCTTCTTTGTTCCATAACTATCCAGCTGACATCTTCCCTCTTCCTGAGGCACCTCAAAGCAAGAGCTTTTTGAAGTCACCAGCTTCCATGTCAAGTGGAAAGTTCACATTTTTCAAAAGACGGCTTTTTTCCTCTGTTTTATCACAAACTGGCAGCACCAGTCTGAACAAAACCAATGGAAAATATGCACTGGAAAGTCACCATGAGCTAGGAGAAGAAGTGACAGAAGGAGATTTTTAAATTTTTATTTTAAGTTTCCATGATTGTATGAAAAAAGGGTGGTGAGAATCTATCTTCCCTCTTTCCTTAGCTCTTGTTCCATGTGTAAATAGTCAGGAAGAGATTACAAAGAAAGAATGAGTTGCTCAAACTTGTTTGTCCATGAAAGTATCTGTTGCAAGTATTACTTTTTTCTCCCAAAGATCTAAAATGCTTCATTTTACCAGCCAGACTAGATGAATGCTGTGAAGTAGTTATACAAAAACAGTTGAAATTTTTAAATGAATCTACTTTTGTTGTCTTTGCATCTGGTGTGGTTTTGCTTTCCACAAATATTCATGCAAATAATTTTTTGGAACAAAGTGTTTTTCAAAGTAAATATTAAGGACAAGCAGTCAAACGTATTTGCAAAGGAATATTTTACACTGCCTTTCTGCAAGGCTTCAGAAGCAAAAAACTCAGGAGTATTAGGTTTATTCCTGATGTCAAGAAGCAGTAAGAATACAGAGTAGCTGAAGTGGCACAACCAAACCAAGAAATCCAGGTCTTATTTCAAGGGTGAAATCCTAGTTCCCCTGAACTCATTAGTGGAATGCCAGTACGTTTCACAATGACAAGATTTTATCATACTTCTAAGGTACTGAGTCCACTATTTTTAGCCTAAGGGTTGGACAATGCTGACTTAATAAACTCAAAAAAAATCTCTTTTTATTTTGGACACCTTTAAATAGCACAGAGTGGGCAAATAATCTTTTTCCATTACTGTTCCAGGTTAATTTTAGACAATTTTTGGGCTGTGTCACTGCCAGAAAAGGTATTTTGCCAGCCCTGGCTATGCCCTCCCATTCCTTCCCCCACGCCTGGCACTCTGGTAGATTTCTTTAGCTTGACTGATGAGCTGAGACAGCAGAAATAAAAGGTTGTGAGCTGGTTTAGAGACAGATTGGCTTCATTGTGATAAGCCCCTCTGATGTGGCTGGCAGCTTGGCTGTACAAAAAGAGGAGTCTGTGGAGGGAAGATGTCAGCAACACTGGCTCTGGGGGTGCAGCACGACATGGGACTGCCTCTACATTGCTTTTAAGCCAGCTACATCATAATGAGCAAGAAGTGTGGGAAGAGACACCTTCAGCTGCTCCTCTGACTTTCTGGACATTGTGCCTCAAAAAGGTGGAAAAGTAGAGATGCTATTTCAATTTTCAGTAGCAGACAGGGGTTGTTCAGGCAGCAGGCAGCAAAGCAGCACACAAAAGCATGCCAGTTTGGAAAACGAGGGTTTTCAGCCCCATATCAAAGACAGGGAGGCACATTCTCCTCCTTCCTGGCAACATTTGTTAAGCAAACAAATGTTGGCAACGTTTGTTAAAACAAAGAGGTGGCCCCCCTCCACACCATGTGCTTTCCCCTTGGGCTGGGCCTCTGCCCCAAGGGGCCCACAAGTTCTAAACCCAGCTGGCATTCCAGAGGCTCCAGGGTGATGCACCTGAGGGGCTGTGTTGCTCTGTTCTCCTTTTCTCACTCTCACAGCACAAACTGCCAGGCTGCTCCAGCTCCTCTGCTTTCAAGGCAACGAAGGATACGCTGCCACTGAATTCATGTGGATGTTATTGGATACACAACTCTGTTACCTGTCTTGGCATTAGGAAGCAGCCCTGAACTGCCTCCCCCAAATGTCAGTTTGGAAGTCAGTGCCTCCACAGGAGCAGGGCAACGGCCTCTTTCCACTACCAGTGGAAATCCCTCCAGCATCAGGATGTTAAACCTTTGGCCTTTACCTAATCTTGTCCATCCACCCCTTCCCACCATTCACTATCGATGTCTCCACAGCTGTAGGTGTGTTTTGCTGTAGCCAAACTCAGTCATTTCAGGTTCCCACAGGAGTACTGTTTCTAGACCCTTATAATTTTCCATTGTGCCACTGTTGAAATAGAGAACACTGAAGGTCTTTTAGGGAGGAGGGTTATAAAATATGAACATCTGTTTGTTATGAAACTTAATGCTGTCAGCTTGTAAGAGCCATCTAGAAAAGTATTTAACTCAAAGTGCTCTTTTTGTGTATTGGAACAAAAGGCTTATATAGGTATATTGGGGGTGACACCTCCCTCAGGTAAGATTTATTTCAAGGTAGTGTCACTGGGGACATAGAAAGGATTCCAGACAGAGAATGTGAATTCTCTTGAGACTCCTCTCCAAGGTGCACTTAAAATGTCAGATTTTCTTGGCTCAAGACCACTATCAGACATGTTTTGTTACCTGGATATACCTGCATTTCTTTAGCTTTGGCTTTCCAAGATGGTTGCATTATGAAGTGAAAATCACTGGCATTCACCAGCTACAGGTGATGGTTGACAAGGTTGTGTGTTAATATTCTGTGACTACAAAATGCTGCCTCAGATGGGTTGATTCTAATGGAAAGTTAACCATGTGCTTATCTTTGAAGTGATACTATTAAAGTACATTTGATGTAGCTGTTGGTTTCATTCCTTGCTTTTATTTTAAACCAGTTTAATAAGCAGCATGAGAACAGGGAAAGAGTAAATAGTGAGCTTTGTTTGAAGCATTCATCAGCTCATCTGTGTATCCAAGGGGGATAAGAGAGTTACTCTTTTATAAAAAATACATCTGTCATAGTAATAGAGCAATTGATACATTGCCACATGTGAGTATCAGATATTGCCAATACTGGTGATAGTGGGATCTTAGAAATTAGAAATGGAAGAAGGTCATTAGATTTACAGCCTGCCCTTCTTGTTGATATATCCGTAAATGACTTTCTCTGGTGTGTTCTGCAATTGCATTTTAAATGAGTCCAAAGTTATACTCTGTTAGTCAGTAATCAGGGCTGAGGAACTCAGAGCCAGAGGAACTGTGCAGGTTAAGTGTCAAGTCGAAAGAATGTGTTCCTAGTGGAATTTTTCTTCCAAAGACTATTTACTGTTTTGCATTAATTCAAATGGAGCCAAGAAGACTCAAATTGACAAAGCTGTGCCTCAAAAATAAAGTGCAAAACAAACCCTGCTGGTGATGTTTTAAAGAAACACTGAAATATAGTTGGACCATATTGCGTCTCTATGTTCTCCAAGGATTATAATTTTTTTATCATGATTTGTGAACTTTTCCCCCTTTTTGCTTTATAAGCAACAAAGAAAAAGAGGGGAGAGTACAGGAGACACAAAATAACTATATCACACACACAGATAAAAAAGGGAAGGTTTCTTCTACTCTGTTTAGTCATATTATCTTAGGTGTAACTTGAAACACTAGGAGATCTGAAGGGAAACTGAACAGAGGGTAAATTTAAAAGTTTTGAAGAGATGGTGTAAAATATTTCAGCTTAAACTCTGACGAACCTTTGTGTGCACACTGCCAGTTTAAATGTATAGCAAAGTCATTCAAAGTGTACCACAGTCCATTACACATTGTCTTTCATACCATTGTATGAAATGTCAGCTTAGCAAATATTATACTTTTGTAAAATTTACCATTTGTCTCACAACCCAAGACAAACCTCTGGAGCCATGGCCAAACTCAGTTCACAGTTGCTGGACCACACATAGGCTGGCTCATTTGTGAGATATAAGTGCGTATGCATGCAGAACATGCAACGTCTCCTGTTGCTGGGGTAATGCACTGATACGATTATCCCTGTGTCTGCTTGGGCTGGCTATTATTGAGTTTCCAACATGTTACCTTTTATCTATAATTTGTAGCTTTGATAGCCTTAAATCCTTGAACACACTGAAGAGATTACTAGGGAGAGGTTCATGCTGGAGGGTAGCACAGTTAGGGGACTTCTGGAAATGCATTATACCCTCCCTCCTCTCCCAAGCCGAAAGAGCCCAGGATGTGAGGATATGTGCTCAGGCCTCAACCTCACAGGCAGCAGAACGGATTCCAGCTGTGCTCTGCAGACCAGGGCCTCAGGGCATGCAGCCGTTCTTCTGCCTCATGAATTGTCCAGAAAGGCACAAAGAAAACAAGTTTTGCAGTAGGAGACCTCTTTACCAGTCCCCGAAGCCTCTTAGAAATGCACCCCCAGTTAGCAGCCCTGTGCTATGAGCTCTATAGTTTGGCACAAAGTCAACTGTACTCCAGCATGTAACCACATTAAATGTGATTACTTTGCTCATGCTAGCACTCCTTCTAAATAAATCAGGCTTCACAAAATGAGA
Source organism: Aleadryas rufinucha (assembly GCA_013397815.1). NCBI lineage: Eukaryota > Metazoa > Chordata > Aves > Passeriformes > Aleadryas > Aleadryas rufinucha. The sequence goes on from VZTH01002633.1 coordinate 43,312, forward strand.
AACCAGAAAAATACCTGAAGCAATTAATTTTTTATTGGCATGATGCTACCAACTCCAAGTGCCAGATTAAATTAAAACTCACTTCCAGTGATCAAAAGATGCCCAGTCAGCCTACTGCTTGCAAAGCTCCACTCACTCATGATGTTTTGAAAACAGGAGTAGACAAAATCCAAGAGATTTCTTACAACCTCTGGCTGTATTTAAGGCTAAGGGGAATAGGCCTTCATCACAGTTTCAAACACAGCATAAATAAGAGTTCTTGTTACCAAGAAAAATTACAGAGACTTTTAGAATACCAGGTGAAGGGATTAAATATAGAACAAATCACATTCCTGCAATTATTCACTATACTATAGCTTATATTTAGTCAGAAAAGACTTCATGGTGAACGTACAGCAAAGACAAATTCTGAACAGAAGAGGCAACAAAATGGGTTACTGATGTCTTTCCTTTTAGAATAATCAGTCTTGGTTATTTACAAAACATTTCCCACGGACATCACTTAAAATACTACCGGAGTCACATGCTCTAACAGTGCAAATGATTATATTTTTTAACTGTTGACAAAATTGCATTAGAATGGCTGATTCTATACAAGTTGGAAGGAAATTAGGCCTTAGTCACTAATACATTGTTTTGCTTATGGTTTTCTTCATATTCTACCCTCAGTACTCAGGGAATTGGGGTTTGCTTCCAGTCCTGGACTGATAAACTCATTTTGGAGAAACAGGGTGTCTGAACTATGTGCAAATCAGACCAACACAAGAGACAATCAGGGCCAATTGGATTTCAGAGGCTTCAGGAGTATTTGCAATATACTCTCTTTCGCTGCAGCTGTGCTTGCACACATCCTAAGGGAGAGCTTGGGCCAGCTCTGAAAGGGTTTCTATTCAGTGGAAACCCTATTCTCTTCAGGGTGGCTCAGCAGACACCTGGCCATACCAAGAAACTTAACTGGAAGTTACCTGTGGCAAGTCAGTCTTGCTTCTAATTTCAGGGTGTAAACTGGGAATAATCCAAACAAAGTTAACCCTAAATATACCTACAATGATAAATGCATTGTTTTCAGAGGGTGGTCCCTGCAGGCTCCACAGTGATCCATAACAAGTAGCTGTCTTGGCAGAATCCAGAGAAACAGTTAAAATTCTGCTCGTTGAAATGCTCTCTGGGCAAGGCTCTCCTCCAAGATCAGTGTATGTCACACTCAGCATCGATGTTTTGCCTTTCCAACATGGGAAGAGCTCTCACAGTTGACAGTATCAAAGAGCAGATATAAAAGCTCAGGGGTGCCCTGCAGATCCTAGAATAGAACTTTGCCTCCCTACAGCAATTTACACAAGGTGCAATGTATACTACACATGGCATGGAAATAAACTTGTCATTTTCATAAGATTCCTTGTGATTTTTCAAACCTCCAGAACGAACACCAAGCAATATGTTTGTGTGACTGAACCACCCTTGTGCATGCAGTCTCCTTCTTTCACATATTTTTGGGCTCATTGGGTATTCCTCTTTCCAGTGAATCAGGTATTTGAATATTAAGCATCACACAAGTGGAGGGGTATAGAATTTTTTCATCTGTTCAGGACTAAGTGTGCTTTCATTTCCCTGATTTTTAATTATTTTCCCCAGACCCACTTGTTCGTCAGTGTTTCACACTGCTGTTCTCAAAACAAACACAAATTGGGTAAGACTCTCTCTGTCTATCAAAAACTAAGCCTAATCTAACTGGAAGGAAGAAGAAGAGGGGAAAAAAAGTAGCATAAATATGCTTGCAGCCATACTTCAGGGCACACTTCAAAGTAACTCCTTGTGGGGTTCCAGGAGGTACTTTGCTACACACATAGAGGCAGCAGCTCTGTGTAGAGCTACATACGTGAACATAAAAAAAAAAAATAGTTAGGCTACTTCAGTAATTTGTCTATAACTTTGATGTAGATCTCATACTGCTAACGATATGTGTGCCATGCCTTTTGGGAACTGTTTTACACTACTAGGCCAATATTCATTGGTATGTCTTCTGGCCCTTGGAAGAGGCACTTCTATGAGAGGCAAGCAAAGCAGAAAAGGAAATACTACGTATTTTTTTCATTTGAGGTCTTAGACATGCTAATGTCTCAGAAATACATCTTCTGAACACCTGTACTCACCTGAGAACCTGCTCCACAAATAATGCCTCTCACTCTGTAAAAATTCCTTTGTAATCAAATTTGATGGAGAAATGGTGTTCATTTCTCACCCAAGTTTTTCCATAATAAGCATCAGGAGGAAAAAAAAATAAAAAAAAGATTCCTTCCCAGAAAATTCTCTTTCTCCAGGCACTCACAATCCTGTAAACATATTGAACTCAATAGAAATAAAATTAGCCTCAATGGCTCTGCTCCCAATGCCTTACAATCAAAGGACAGTCCCTGTACAGATATTGCTTCTATTGTATCCTCACTGGACAGTAAAACACGTACCTAAAAGAGTAGTGAAAGAGAAGACATAAAGTTTAAAGAAAGGGTAAAAGTGAGAAAAAGCATGCAAGACATGCAGATGCAAGAATGAAGACAGCTATTTCAATAAGCACAGCATGGACAGGCTGATGCCCAGGGCAGTGACAGGTGTTGGGGAGGGCTAATTTTAGGCCTTGAACTTGTTTTGGAGTGGTTTTGCCAGAATAGTAAGTTACCATGAGCATGATGCCTTTCCCTGGTAGTTTGACTATGCAGAAACAGTTGCTGAGGTTTTAGTTCTAGCTGAGATCCTGCACTGGTCTCTAATTAACTTCACATTTATTGGGCTTGGGAGAGATCTTCCCTGCAATACAATTTGGTGAAGATGAATGGAAGGACAACATAAAATCCTTTTCTAGTTATGTTTCTGCAATGTCAGGATAACACTTTAAGTGCCACACCCATTCCTGTCCTCTCTCTTCCTGTGTCCCACTTCAGTGGCAGAGTATATGAAGGTCTCATCCTAGGATTTGAGACCCATGAGTTCTTATCTCCATGAGAAGCAAAGCATGCAGGTATCTCTTGGGGGAGGACTCCTTGGCAGATAGATGCATTTGAGTCACACCAATAGAGGTAGAAATTGCCTCAATTTCATATGCACTTAACTACACCAAACTGACACAGCAGAGACACCTCGTAATGCAGAAATCTGGACACCTTTTGTGTGTTGGAACAAAAATAGACAAAAAAACAATCAAGAAAATGCATTACATTAAACTTGGGGGCTTGATGCTGTGAGAGAGAATATTGGTGAAAACAGTAAAAATACAAATTAGGCAAACTGGGATTTCTTGATTGTTGTAGTTGAACAGGTGATTACTTAAAAGACTGAGCAATAAAGATCTCAAAAACATTTCAAATGTATCTTGACTAAGAAAAACTAAGAAAAGACTAACGTATTTATTTGTTGAGCAGAGATATACCCTCTAAAATTGCTATATCTCTTCTGTGTTGAAGTGACAGTAATCAAACTTCAAAGAAAAGATCAGGCAAAAAAGGAAAAGGGGTAAGAATTTCTTGGAGACACACAGTTCGACTTTTTGATTCTCGTAGAGTTTTAATTCCTTTTCTTCTTAAGTTGTTATTAAAGCAAAGCCTTCTTCTTCTGTGGCCTGTAGTAAATAGAGTCCTCTCTGGACTGCCTTCTTTCCATTAAGTTGGCAATGCATTTGATATACAGGAGTAATTTGTTTTTCCTGAGTTTTAGCATTTAATACCTTTTCCTTCCAACAAACGCTCATGCAATAAACTGCTGGGATTGGCAATGAACTTCAAAGAGAGCAGCATCAATCCCTGCCTTAGGCTTCTTAACTTGTAACCTTTGTCCTCTCACCTCCTTCCAAAATTGTGACAAGAATATACAATTCTACCTGGTGTACAGTATGATGTAAACAGTGTAAATAACTAAGTGTGAATAATGCAACTTAAGTCACACTTTTCCTTCTGCTAAGATTTTTCAATGCTGGCAACAGATCCACTTGCTAAAAACCCACTAAACTGGCTCTGAATGGTAGGATTTGTACAATACAATATCACTTTTCCATTCTCCCTCCTGACTGATTCTGTGAAGAGCTACCAAAATCAAAGAATGTTAGAATAGTTGGTGTCAGAGGGGAGCTTAAAGATGATCTAGTTCATGTAGTTCCAACCTCTCAGCCATGGAATCTTCCACCTGACCGGGTTACCCACAGCCACATCCAGCCTAGTCTTGAACGCTTCCAGGGATGGGGAGTCCATGATCTCTCTGGGCAACTTTTTCCAGTGCCTCACCACCCTCACAGTAAAGAATTTCTTCCTAATATCTAATTTAAACCTTCCCTCCTTCAGCTTAAGTCCATTCCCCCTTGTCCTATCTCTACATGACCTTGTGAAAAGTCCTTCTCTAGCTCTCTTGCAGACCCTCTTTAGGTACTGGAAGGCTGCTCTAAGGTGTCCCTTCTCCAGGAGGAACAGCTCCAGCTCGCTCAGCTTGTCTTCATAGGAGAGGTGTTCCAGTGCTGTGATCCATTCAGTGGCTCTCCTCTGGACTTGCTCCAATAGAACCATGTCCTTCTTATGCTGGAGTCCCCAGAGCTGTACACAGACTCCAGGTGGGGTCTCACAAGGGCAGAGTAGATGGGCAAAATCCCCTCCCTTGGCCTGCCGGCTTTTGATGCAGCCCAGGATGCACTGGATTTTCTGGGCTACAAGCACACACTGACGGATCATATTGAGCTTCTCCACCACAAACATCCCCAAGACTTTCTTCCCAGGGCTGGTCTTGATCCCTTCTCTGCCAGCCTGTATTGGTGCTCAGGATTACCCTGATCCCGGTGCAGGCCCTTGTACTTGGCTTTGTTGAATTTCAGGAGGTTTGCACCGTTCCACCTTTCAAGCCTGTCAAGGCCCCTCTGGATGGCCTCCCTTCCCCCCAGCATGTTGACCACACCACACCACACAGCTTGACAAACTTGCTCAGAGTGCACTCAGTCCCACTCTCCATGTTACTCACAAAGATGTTAAAACTTGACAATCCCAATACCAACCTCTGGGGAGCACCACCTGTCGCACCTCTCCACTTGGACACTGAGCCATTGACTGCAACTCCTTCAGTGCAACCATCCAGACAATTCCTTATCCGTCGAGTGGTCCATGTGTCAAATCCATGTCTCTCCAGTTTAGAGGCAAAATGCTGTGGTCTAGAAAGAAAAAGAAGGAAGAGAATGGAAGATCAGCCCCATACTCCACCAGGAATTATTCCAGATCTATGCAAGTGTAGTGGAAAGGTGGGGATGTTGAAATATCAAGCAGAGGTACACAAATGGTAGGTACACAACCATTGGTACAAAAAAAAAACAGGAGGGAAAAGCAGAGTGGTGATCAGTGGTGATCAGCTGGTGTCAGCAAGAACTATCAGTTTTCTTCTGCTGAGATTTACGTTTTGCTGTGAAGATAGTACACACAGAGATGATTAAAAAGAGCTGGATGAGATTTCCAGCACTCAAGACATATCAACCAGACGTTGATATGTCTTGAGCATGACTCAGACCAATGATACCATTTAATCTCCAAGTCCCATTAAATGATATTGATAACAATTTTAAGAACTATGCCCTCACAACAAAATTTCCTTTCCTTCCCCAGCAGCAGATTTTCACCTGTACCTTACTGATATTTTCCTGTTCTTCTCCTTATCAATTTCCCAAACTTTCTGCTTTTTCTTCATCATGCACTTACTTTCCAGCAGGTTTCATGTGGGGAAACAATGCCTGCACCATTCCTCTCAGAGAAAAAATAATATGATATACTTCTGCATATCATATGAAACAAAATTGCATTTTTGTTTCCTTATACATCCAAGAGAACTCATTAAAGAATGAGACAAAGATCTCATTCTCCAATCAAATAAGCCAAATCAAGTTTAGCACAGACCAGTAACTAAAATGCCGCATTCTGGCTCTGCTGCTCATGCAGGCAATAAGGACATTTCCGATAAAACAAATATAAACAGTTAACACAGAGTTGTGAACTCTAACAGGCTTTGGCTTATTGCCTTTGCAGGAGCACACTGTACCAGTGAAGTACAGAAATTAGGCATTCAGGCAAATGATCTGGGGGTTGGTGACAGAGTGCGATCTTCCAGACCTTTGGAGCTATTTAGCTGCTCTCAAAACACACACACAACAACTCTGATAATTACACTCACTGCAAAACCTAGGCATGGTGCACTGGAAACCTTTTAGGGGCTCTTCATAACTTCCTGCCTTTGCCAGAATAAGGCCAATTTACTCCTATTTCAGCAGGCTTGGGCAGAATGAGAAAAGAGAGACTTGGTTGTCAGCATTATTGAAAAGATTCATGATTAGTCACACTCACTTGAAGGCAAGTTACTTGCCAGACACTACACCACTCATTAAAAGACCCTCAAGCTGTCAGCCCTCCAGCAGCTGTGAAACAGCTCCAGAGCTGGCAGGCCCAAGAGGACCCCTGAAGCCCCATGCTGTCCCACACACTGGAGTGCAAAAGGCCAGGTCAATCATGCCTGGGTGCAATTGGCACCCCAGGAGTTTAGCAAGTAGGACTCATGTTCTACAGTGAGGAAAAATATAGAAAATATTTCATAGCCCAATTGTTGCTAATGCCAAGGTAATGCCTTTTGAGGCTAGTCTGAAATTTGCATGACCCCCATTTCTTGGTAAAGCTCATGCTCGGATGGACAGAAGATTCTTTCAGTGATATGGGAATTTGGAGAGTTTCCTAACCTGACTCAGCTCTGATCTGATTCCTGCAGGAGACACTGAGATATGTTGGAAATACCCTGCTAGCTCAGGCCCACAAGAGCCAGTGGGCCATGTGCAGTGTCATTTCCATGCCCTTGACTTTGCCACTGCTTTTATGTGAGAACAAAGCACAAACAATTCACATCTCTCCTTCATATGCTTGTTTTGGATTTACCCCTTCTTGTTCAGTGCCAGCTCAAGCCAGACTGTCCCAGATTTTCCAGCAGTGATGATGAACGATGACTTCCCACCCTCATTCCAGAAGCATCAGAAGAAACAGATGTTCATGTGTACCTTACTACATGTCCAGGCTGTTTTAAAACGGGATGTAAAATGCAGCATTAGCAACCCATGTTTAGCTCACTTAGCCCAGGAACTTCGAGGGATGCATGGGAGTGAGGGCTGGTGAGAGGGCCAAGCCAGGCCAGCAGCTCCCTGGCTATCAACAGCACAGTCCTTTTCCTGTCTCCCTCTCATCTCACCATCACCCAGTTCAGGTTTCCTACCCCCCCTCCCAGCTACACTTCTTGCATTCATCCGATCCCTCAAATATTCAAAAAGCTAATTAAGCCCTGCTAAAGCCCTGCTAGCTCCCACAGCAGTCCATACAGAAAGGGCAGGTGGCTCCAGAGAGGTGGTCAAGCCACATCCACCACAGTGAAGGTAAATAGTTGTCGCTGTTGAGCGCTAGCCGAGTGCAAGAACCAAACTGGATCGGGTGAGGCGGAATTCTGATTTTATTATTTAATTCTAAAACTTATATAGACTTTTAAAAGTTTCTCTGGATTGGGTCAATTCAAAACCTCCCCCTAGGCCCATAGGCCAGGTAGAACTGTCCATCTTTCCAGAGACAGTTTCAATAACATCCAAACCTTATCTTTATTTATAGAACACAGGGAGAAGAAGAGAAAAATTCCCATGGGAAAGAATCTGTGCTACCACAAATAGTCACTGCTGTTGACACCTTGGAGACATCCTTGCAGCCTGGTGGATCAACATGCACTTAGGCCAACATGTGCTTTATCCTCAGCTGAGCCAGGAAAGACCACTGAAAGACCTAATCCCAAATGGAGAGCAGCATGTGCAAGTGTGTATGGGGAATGACTTCTCCTAATAATCTGAAGCAAAGTAGTGTTCCCAAGAGGAAATGTTCTTTTTAGTTAATCACTCTTGCTTTTCACTACCCCTCTTATAAACAAGCTTTTAAGAGAAAACTAGTGCACAGTATGCTCCTATTATGCTAGATTTGTATATTGTATATAAAGGGATTGTTCATCTTAATATTGAAGAAATTAAACTGCAGTGTATGAAGAGCAGTCCCCATGGAGAAAAAATAATCCTTCACTTTTTTTTCTTGATGGGTAAAAAAACCCATCAGCACCAAGTTTACACCTTGAGTGGTTGGTTGGACTTAAGCTTTTTTTTCCTGTCTGCAGCAGTGACACTGTGTTTGTAATATCTCTGCTGCACAAACACCTCTGAGGAATCCTCACAGCATGGCAGGGATGGCAGGGCTGATCTTGTCCCCTCTGTCATCGCAGAGCTCAGAGCCAAGCCATTCCCCAGCAAAAGGCAAGGGATGACTATTACCAACACAGAATCCTGGATGACATCTCTTCCTCTTTTCCTGGCTGCATTGTAGCTCTGAGGAACTTCTTGTTAGTTTGCATATGATGGACACCAAGCATTATGTGTTCCAGCTTGGGTTTTTATATACTTGGTGCTTGGCACATTCTCTGGGCCTGTGCAAGTTCAGGAGCCTTGCTGGTCACACCTCATCTATTCCAGCTATCTGCCCCCATCCTCACTAGAAACAACCTGAGAGTGCTTCTAGGCCTAGCAAAAGGTTGCCTTTGCTTTCTCCAGTGGTCCTCATTTCCACTCACTGGGATATAAATCCATGTTTTTCCCTCCATCCTTGTCTTCCAGAAATACTGCTCATGGGACTGCACTCTGAAGTGACTCAGTGAATCAATTTGAACTCAAAGCAAAACTAAACTATTCCTCCCTATATCTACCTATCCCTTTGTGTTCAAGAAAGGACTGGATGTGGCACTTAGTGCCATGGTCTAGTTGACAAGGTGATGATCAGTCTAAAGTTTGACTCCATCTCAGAGGTCATTTCCAAGCTAAAAGATTCTGTGATTCTGTGATTCTGATTTTTTTATCTGCAAATCATCTCTTTGTGGGCAGTACGATTTTTTCAGCCTTATCCTTCCACCATCACAGCTTACTGCCTGTGAATGCTCTGGCAACAGCTGAGGAGAGGTGAGCAATAGGCTGCGGAGACACCAGAGCACAGGAAACTTTAAACTGGATTAAACCACTGAGGTCAATATATACTGTGTAACAAAGTTATCCCAGCCCAACTGCAGGACTCTCCTGGCAGCGTGTGCTACCCTGTTCTCTGCCCCATAATTGCACATTCTGACTTTCCATGACAAACCTGACTAAGATCTTCCTACACCTGCCCACTCCCAGCTGCTCGCCTCTGTGTCCTTCCCAGCTGCCTCCCCAGTGTGCAGATTCAACTGAGCATGTGGCTACTATCTAAAAATGGATGGGTGTTGTTTCTTTTCTTTTTTTTTCCTTTTCAGAAGGAGAGGAAGTGATTTGGGTCATTATAAACAAACATGCCAAGCTGAGAAGTGATAAAATTGGAACTGAGAGGAAGGGTTTGGGGAGACAGGACAGAAACATATGATTAGGACACAACATGGAAAGACACCTGGAGAGGCTTGACCTTCTGTATCTGTGCAGAAACACAAAAGAAATTGGGAAAATCCTGGTGTAAAATATAATGCTTTTCTTTCCATTACTGGAATGTCTTTTGACACTTTTATTCTGTTTACTGGCTGAAATTAAAGTTGTGAAGGCTTTGGATTGAGCACATAATCCTTATAAAATGTTACTCTATTTCAACATGTGAAAATTAGCTGCTTCTCTCTCTTGTTTCTGATCTACTCAAAAGCCTCATGGGTGAAACGTGTAAGGTACAGCAGCCTGGACCCCTTCAGCTGAGAGTGGTCTGATTTACACCCTGTGCCCACAGCACTATCCCTGGCCTCCACTGCTCCAAGAAGCAGCTTTTAAAAATAAAATAACCTACTTTCTGAGGAAAATGAAGAGTCAATACAGAAGCTTTCTCCAGGTAGAACCTACAGGTGAAAGATTGTATCCTCTTCCTTCGAGCATACTATGTTACAGAGATCTCCACATGTGGGACTCAGGAGTGTGGTTATGGGAGCCAGGGTGGTGGGTAGGGCCCATTCACTTCTGAGATTCTATATTCATGCACATGTCCAGGGTGTGCATATTCAGCACATATTTCAGACAGCTGTTCATGCTGGTGTGACTTGGACAACGTTTTAAAATTCAGTTTCTCCCCTTCCTCACCACAGATGCATTCAAAGCACTTACAGTGGTAAAATTTCTGACCATTTCCCTGAACAAGAGACCTTTATCACCTTTAAAAATCCCCTTTTCTCTTCCATCCCCCTTGCTGTCAGCATGGATTCTGGCCATCTGCCTGTTCCCACACTGCCATGCTGGACTTCCCCTGATCAGCAAGGACCCTTTCATTCTGTATAGAAGGCCTCACTGGCCAAAGCTGAACCTCTCGGTCACAGGTTCATGCCCCAGGTTTTCTAGAAACTTCTGGAAACACTATGAAGCCTTCCACAGAGCTGCCACATCCCATGGAGTGGAGAGGGAGCATCCAGCTCATGTTGGGTGAACGCTGGTACGTTTTCAGTAGGCGGAGGGCAGACAACGAGCGTAAGAGCGTGGGATGTGTGAGCTGAGGCAGAAGGTTAGTGATGAATACCAAAGAATCCCAAAATTATGAGTTGTAACCCACAGGCGGTTCCAGGGGAGTTTCCATTCAGGACTGTGATTCAGCAAAGCTGCTGTCACAGGCAATAGCATACCAGCCTAAAGTCGCCACTAAAACCATCTGTGACAGTCAGCCTCTTCTCAGATGGGTGGTTGCCTTGCCCCCATGGTTTTTCACTAGCTACCATTTTGCTCTCACATAAAACGTTGACAAGGCAAGAAACCAGAAAACTCTAGGCTCTGGCAGATTTGGTCGCAAAGTTAAAGCATAAAAGCCATGGCAAAAGACATCAGCTCCTTCTGGAGCTGCAGATGGGGCTCGTTGAGAGAAGTCTCCTCGGCAGCAACCTGGCCTGGAAGCGGGCAGCGGGGAAGGTGAGCTGAGAGCGCTGGAGCCATGCGAGGCTCACCATGAGATGGCAGCCTTCCCCGCCGCCTTTGCATGCCCCGCAAGCCGGCAAGATGTGCCAACACCGCTTCAGCACAGAGCACTTCTGTCTTCCCAGCAGAGATGTGCTGCCAAGATTTTAACAAAGGGCTCCCTCAAAAAAAAACCCAAAAAACCAAAAAACAAAACAGCCTTGCTTTGCAATACACAGAGCAATCCCTTGGCGAAATCCTTCTCCTTCGTTGAAATAAAACCCCAATCCAGTAATTACACATTTCCAGTGCATGTTGTCCCCACACAAATCTACGCACTGCAGATTGGCCCCACAAGTGAAGTCGGCAGTCCCGGGCTGCTCCAAGCTTGGGTTCAGCAGGCACGTCGCCCTCTTCCTGGTACTGCTTTGCACGTGGCAAAGGCCTCTGGGTGCTGCCAGCCACATCTCAGAGAGAAGAGCTCTGTCATGGGCTGAGGGGCAGCAGGAGCTGGGGCAGACAGGCAGCATCCCGTTCAAATATTCCCATGTCTCCAGTGCACTCTGGAAGCACATTCAACATGATGTCAACAGAAAGTGCTGGCATGAAGGAGTAAGAGTACAGGGCTATTGGGCCCATGGCAATCCACTCCAGGAAAATGGCTTGTGTTTCAGAGCCCAGCAGGATTCACAATGTGGAGCAACCTGTGCCGCTCTTTCCTTTAAGAACACAGGGAGACCAGTCAGAGCTCTACCCCATGCTGGTCTCACCTGTGTGTTGTTATCACAGAGAGGATCCAGACAGATGTGGAAACATCAGGATATCTTTTGACTCTCCTGGTAGGAGTTAACCCAGGGGACAGAGACACTGCAAACCTACAAGGGAATAAAGAAAAGCATTCATCCACAGAGCTGACTTGTCCTTTTCCTTAAACAGATAGAGTCATTCCACATGTAGGATTGTGTCTATTTAAGCCCATTTCAATGAATTTTGATTTGAAAATGCACTAAGGTGAACCTGGAGAATCAGCCTTGCCTTGGGTGAGTCAGAGAAACCCTCATGTGTCAGATGCTGACTTCAGTCACACCGCTGTGACTCTCGGCTCTCACACCTCTGCAGGTAGCAGTGTGATTTCAGTGGGAGAATTGTGCAACCATGCTCAGAATCTGCCTTGCTCACCCCAAGGTGTTGTACTGGTATTACTGACAGCAGCATCTGACCTCTTGCAATTCCAGTCTTCCCTGGGTTTACACATGAGCAGAGGTCAGCCGCTGAGCACACTGCTGACAACAGGAGGTGGCAGGATAAATGAGCAGGACTTGCCTCCAAAATCAGCTTCACGTATGCCACTGTACAGCTGTGTCAGCAGGGATGCAAATGTGGCACAGCCTGCTCCCCTCTCCAGGCTCTCCAACCTTCATTTTCAGAGCTAGACCCAGAGTAACTTCATAGCCTTCAACAAAGCCATTCCCAACTCACCCTTGTATAAAGAGAGGCTGAATCTGTTCCTTTGGTTTTTCATTAATGCCACACTTGATGACTATCTAATTGCACTAGAGAGTCCCTATGCCTTTCACAGCCTTCTTCAGGCTATAAGTACAGTGGGCAACTTTAAAATCGTGGGCAGCAGCCAAGCTTGTATACAGAAAACATTCAAATACAGATGACTTCTCACCTTTACTTGCCAGAGACCAAATCCTTTCAAACAATGATAAACCTTATTTAACCAGGAAGTCTGCAAATTCTGGAGTGGGCCTAAAGGTCACAAGGTCTGAGATGACCTTGAAAAGTGACTTTTATCTCGGTGGACATCCTGGGGACTCAAGGCTTAAACAAATATATTCTCATATCTAATTCACCCAAAAGCAGATCTCTGGTGCCAAAGGTTATATACTTAGTGAAATATTCTGTGCAGACATGCAGAGCTGTATGTATTTCCTCATAATTAACAGGGATTACTCCTAATTAATAAATACAGGTCTTTAGGAGGAGGATAATGATTTGGAACTTGAAGGATGTGCAGGCTTCCTGCAAAATGCATGACAATTGGTGTGATGATTACACAGGATCAGAAGATGCAAAGCCAGAGGCAGAAGTATGATCACTAATCCTTAGGTCTGAGCATGGCAATTTTGTTATTTTGCAGCACCGCAAGGAAGCAGCAAGAATGTAATTGCACCAAGGACGCTTCAGCACGGAGCGGAGCCAGGCTGAGCACAAAGCTGCAGCTACGGCTGCCCATGCCCACAGAACTAACATGAAGGCTGAGCAAACAAGGCAGAAGACAAACCAGGGCACAGGTTGAGAAGACGCCTGCACTAGGGTTGGAGATCTGAACCCACCAAAAAAATGTGGAAAAGAGAGGAGCAGCAGCAGAGTTAGGAGGCTGCAAGCCTCCAGCGACCCAAGGCTCAGCATGAGTAACAGGCTAAGCATGCAGGGCTGGGTGGAGCGCCACTGGGCAGTCTCCCAGCCAGGACAGCCCCGCTGCAATACCATTTATCTTAGGACATTTACTCCAGGGATTAATTGCAGCATGAACCACAGAGGTAGTAAGGCGCTTTTGAGGCACCTGAGAATTGCTGGGCAATCCATGCAGACGCTGACCATGTAGATATTCTGGCATTCAGAAATATCTACCTTTCGCTGGCTTTTAAAAGTGGCTTCACTTTGCTTGTAACTGGAGCATCTCACTGCATTTGCTGTGATATTGCAGCCTGAAACTCTGTGATACCTAACCCTTCATCTTCTCCTGTGTTCTTCAGTTTCTATTGAGCCTGGCCAGATGGGAGATCCCTGCAGTGCACCCAGCAGCTGCTGTGTTTCATATCCAGGGGCTGTGGGTGTCTATAAACCCCCTGTTATTCCTCACCAGCGTGGGTTATAAATATACGCAGGTAACAATCTGAGAAGTTAACTCAAGGGCTCCTTCTGCAACAATCTCCCTTGCTTCCTGCATGCTTTCTCTCCTTCGGTTAAGGTCTCTTTGGCTCTGACTCTGTTTTATCATGGTTATCTGTAGACATGTATGCGCATCACACATGTGAGCACTGGCATTTCTACTCCATCATAAATGCCATTTTTATCGTAGCCAGAGTAGGCATTTAGAAGGTGCTTTATTTAATCTTTCTTGTGTATGTTGCAAACAAAAGGATGCATTCCAGGAACCACAGGCTGGTCTCAGGAGCCTGTTCATTACTACAGAAAGTAGGGGAAAGGCTTGCCTTAAGACAGCTGTTCTGTTACTGTAGATCAGACCCAGATAATGAGTTTGATGCTGAGGGTGCCTGTGAAGTGAATGGAGGTAAAAGGACAATTGCCAGCAAGTTGCATGGGGAGACACCTTATCTCACTAGTAGGATATGCCACATAGAAAGCTGGGTCTTAAGTCCTTTTTCTGGCAAGGACTTGAGTACTTTATTCTTGTCTGGAAAAGGGATGTTTCCTTTCACTTAGAAATCACAGGTCTATTTCCTTTTTTCTGGAGTTGGTCATTCAAGCCCTTCAAAATCTCTCCCAAAGAACATCCACCAAAGATGGTGGGGTTCACATCCACATCATCCTTCTGTTCATTAGCTCAACATTTAGAGCATAACTAAATACCTCTATTCCTCAGGCAGTGGAGGGAACCAAGCCCATGCCCCTCAGGCCCTGACAGGACTGACCTGCAGGACTGACTAGGAAGAGAGAGCCAGCAGTCACAAACCTGCCATCACAACTGGTTGGGCTGAGCCCTCACCACTCCAGTAAATACTGCTGCTCTCACTGCCAAGCTGGGCTGGAAGTCAGACAACACAGCACGACTAGAGAGAACAGACAAGGCAGATCCTGAGGTGATACCACTGTAGTCAAGACAGATTCCTTTCTGAATATATGCAGGCAGAGCTGTGCTGGAGATAGGTTGGTCCCATTCGATTAAATAATGGCTGAAATCAGAGATAAAACCCAAACTGCCTCTTACAATCTACTTCAGTGCCCCATTCTTTCTTACTGCTCTTTTCCCTTTCACCACATCATTAGCCTTCATTTCAGGAGGCAGCTCCTTTTGCTCTACTCAATCTCAGATTCATACACAGATGTTGCTGCCCCGTGTCCTGCAGCTTCTCTTCATGTCTCTTCCCTTGTGTCCCTTCCCCAAGGCCTCTTTCTCCTTGTTCTGAACAAGGTGTTCTTGAAAGTTTGAAGTTCTCCTGTGTGGAGAAGCAGATCTTGATGAATCTGGGGAAATTTACTTGAGCACAAAGGTCACTGGGATGGCAGGTGCCACCAGGGTCCAGTGGCTGCACCTCTGAGCATTTGAGAGTCATATTTCTGCATACAGCATCTAAAACCTCTTGTGGCTCTAGCCACAAGAGCCTTGCCCCCTAGACAGCAGAAACCTGCTTTGGAGGGATATTGGCTGCCTCTGTCACCTGTATGTTTCCAGGGAAATTGAGTGTTATGCTGGTCCTCTGAAAAATACGGACATCCAAAGTAAAAAAATTTCTCAACAAAGTACTGTCACTGAACTGGTGAAACAAAACCTGATTATATTATTTTGTGTAACCAGACACTACCATCCCGATAGAGATTGTTAGCCATATTCAAGGCATGCAAACAGCAGTGTTACTCATCTACAAAAAAGCTGTCACAGTCGTGTTTCAAGGCTGGGATCTTTTTTTTTTTCTATACATCAGCAGATTCCATAGAAAAGACATCATTTAATGGCAAAGCTCATTCAAAACAGGTCAGTGTAAGATACTGTGTTAGTAGGGCAATAAGCGTGCCTTGTAATTCAGTATCATTCATGTGTCACTCCAAATTTATACATGTAAATTTCTCCTCTAAATTCTCCTGGCATTTCTATGAATTTTATACCCTATCAGCTCACCAGTGGGTTTACATACCCTTTCCACACTTATATTGGTCTTGAATGCCGAAGAATCCTTGAATCAGGACGTTCTCTGAAGGATGGACAGTCAAAGAACAAGCAGGCATTGCACTTGGTAGAAAATGGCAATAATTTACTTTCAGCTGAGGTTTCTTTTCCTTCAGACACACACACACACACACACACACACACACACACAGACACATCCTAGTAATAGCTGTGTCAGATAAATCTGGGAGCAGCTAGGCTAAGCAAGATTAATATGACAGTGTTGATAGGTCAGCTTTCAGTGGCAAGGTCCAAAGCTAAAAAGTTGTTTGCAATATTCATTGTATCCAGCCCTAAATCCCACTTCTGGTTTTATTTCTGTGCGTCACGTTTTCAAGGTTTCTGAGGTATGAGAAATAAATAGCAAGCTTGGCTGTGTGTGATGGCAAGCAGAACCCCCAGGCCTCAATGGTTCTTTCTTTTAACCTGTGCCTGGTGCTATTGCAGAGTCCCTGGGGCACCAGGATTGATGGAGGGGAGAGGTATCAGCGTGCTCACCTGAGCCCTGCTCCGAGGGGATGGGATGACATGGTCAGAGAGCACATGTGGAGGTGGAGGGTTGCAAGCTCTCCTGGGTTTGCTGCTACAAACCTAGGCTGTGAAAGGTGATCCTACGTGTATCTACATTGCTTTTTAGAATCCAGCTCTTATGCAGCTGACACTGTAAAATCATGTTTTGAAGAATCGATGCATATTAACACTCCTCAGCACACCACTAATAACAATAATAAATAGTAATGAAATAAGACCATTCTTTCAGGAAGGAAAAGAAGTGTATGGAGCAAGACACTGAAGAGATTTACTACCAGAATAGAAATGATAGCAAATTGCTTTGAAATCAATTCTGAGGTGAAACATTTCCTTCTCATCAGGAAAGGCTATTGATGCACTTGGGAAGGATGCATATACATAAAGTGTGTCCATTTCTCCCATTCTAACAGTTCTTTTTGAAAGGATATCACAATTCTTTACTCATTTATATACTTCTACTGCCCTGACTACACTAACTCTACAATGTGTGTTTTCATTCTTCCATGTGTAAATGGTGATTGAAAGACGTGGGGATGTGGGGTAGGTGGAATAACTGTTAAAGTTGTTCAGTCTGTCTTATTAAGACTTCCTCCTCTCCCCATAAAGTCATTTCAGCTTTATAGCTGGACTTGCAAATGCTCAGTGTCTGTCTCGAATTGACTGAACCCTCCTCTAGAGAGTGCATCAGCTTGTGGTTCATATTGGAGCTAGGAGAAGCAAGGCAGATGCTGTTCAATGCCATCCCCTCAGAAGCCCTTCTGGCAAATCCATTTGTTTATCCCACACTTAGCTTCTTTGCTGGATTGCCCTCAAAGGAATCACCACTTAATTCTGTCAGTATTTGGGAAATGGGTGTTCATCACTAGGAATTGGCTGGATAAGAGCTCATTTGGTACACCCAGCCAAACCAATCCACTTTGAGCTGGCCATAGAGTCTGTTTGGAAGTAGTCTGGTTGGGCTCAATGATCTTGAAGGTCTTTACCAGCCTCAAGGATTCTAGGATTCTCTGACGTACAGGGAAATATTTTGTTTCTCCGCTGCAACATTGTGTTAGGTTTGAAATGAAATTTCTCTGAATGAGTGTACTCCACTGATTGCTGAGGCAAAGATACAGTGTGTCATACATTCTGCCCTGTTACTAACCATAGGCAGATTGTCTTTTGGTGGCAGTAAGGCAAATATGGGCTGAAGATGGACAGTATCTCTTCCTGGCCAGTGCCACACTCTCTCTGGGCAGCTTCCTGTGGAGCCTTGGGGATCGCTATCAAGTTTTTCTGAGTGTTAAATGTTCTTGTATAAGTGCAAGTCAAAAAAATGACTCATGGAATTAAGAGAAATTCAAATTATATTCTCCATGAAAAACGCCTTATTTGTTTTGTCTCTAATCAAAATGCGAGTTAATGTATTAACATTACTTGAAGAATCTCAAGTTCCCCCTCAAACTATTTTCTAAATGCAATACAAAGATATTTCAATGTTATCTACTAAAAGAATGTGTTTGACTATTTCCACATTCAAATATTTAATTCTGTATGCCAATGCATTTCACTGACGTCCATTCAATTTAAGTTACACTCGATGCCTCAATAAGGTCTTGGTACTCCACTGCCTTTTGTTGTTCATTTCCCCCGTTGGATTGAACTTCCTAGACAAACTGTACTTCCCATAATGTGTCTGTAAGAGTTCCCTTCGCACCAGCTACAGCTCTCAAAATGCACAGACAGCTTAATGGAAAATTTCTAAAAAAAATACCAAAACAGAACAGAGGTTGATTTTCCCGAAGAACAAGTACAGAAAAAGAAGAGAGTTATGGAAAATTTAAATTTTGTAGAAACTACAATTTCAGTGGAAGTTTTCCACAGGAGCAAGAGCCATTTGTCATACTGACAGTACACTGGAAAGCTCAGGAAATGGACGTGGGACTGTCACATGCCCTGCCCCTTCCACCCACCGTGGCTCCCTCCTTATTCCTTTCTGTGGAGCACTTGCCAGCCCTAGAGGGAAATTTTCCCTTTTCCTAGGAGGAAAGCAGGCAGGTGCCTAAATTACAGGGGAAAAGGAGGAAGAGTGGAATGACTCTCCTGGAGGCTTCAATTTCCATAGCTCTGCTTCTGTGCAGTCAGAGTCAGAAATGCAAGTGAGCCAGGAGTAACTGAAGAAAATAAAGAAAAGACTGCTCTGAGTTCTTCCTTTAATCTATTCGCTCAGGCAAAGGTTAAATTACCATTTGAATGCCTCTGTAGAAGAGCTAATAATGTTGCCTTTATGTTCCAAGGATCCTCTCTCTTAATAATACACTCTTTTCAACTCCAATTAAGGCAAGCTGTGGTTCNTAAAGTATATATACAATATATATGTATAATTTTTTAAAGGGCTGCTAATTATTCAGCACAAAAATCCCCAGCTCTGCAGATTACAATGGGAAAGGATTTGCAGAGTGGTGATTCAGTGTCCAAGTGAGGACAAGGCCCAGCCCATCCTGTCATTGGTGTTTGCTTCTGACTTTCCCCATCCTCACAAGTCACTACTGACACTCTTCTGGCTCAGCGGGCCCACTGGACCTGTATTACCTCCTTCTGCAGTTGGTCCTACACTGCTTTTGACAAGCAGGAGAGTGTCCCACTCACCAGGGACTCAGCANCTCCTCTCCCCATAAAGTCATTTCAGCTTTATAGCTGGACTTGCAAATGCTCAGTGTCTGTCTCGAATTGACTGAACCCTCCTCTAGAGAGTGCATCAGCTTGTGGTTCATATTGGAGCTAGGAGAAGCAAGGCAGATGCTGTTCAATGCCATCCCCTCAGAAGCCCTTCTGGCAAATCCATTTGTTTATCCCACACTTAGCTTCTTTGCTGGATTGCCCTCAAAGGAATCACCACTTAATTCTGTCAGTATTTGGGAAATGGGTGTTCATCACTAGGAATTGGCTGGATAAGAGCTCATTTGGTACACCCAGCCAAACCAATCCACTTTGAGCTGGCCATAGAGTCTGTTTGGAAGTAGTCTGGTTGGGCTCAATGATCTTGAAGGTCTTTACCAGCCTCAAGGATTCTAGGATTCTCTGACGTACAGGGAAATATTTTGTTTCTCCGCTGCAACATTGTGTTAGGTTTGAAATGAAATTTCTCTGAATGAGTGTACTCCACTGATTGCTGAGGCAAAGATACAGTGTGTCATACATTCTGCCCTGTTACTAACCATAGGCAGATTGTCTTTTGGTGGCAGTAAGGCAAATATGGGCTGAAGATGGACAGTATCTCTTCCTGGCCAGTGCCACACTCTCTCTGGGCAGCTTCCTGTGGAGCCTTGGGGATCGCTATCAAGTTTTTCTGAGTGTTAAATGTTCTTGTATAAGTGCAAGTCAAAAAAATGACTCATGGAATTAAGAGAAATTCAAATTATATTCTCCATGAAAAACGCCTTATTTGTTTTGTCTCTAATCAAAATGCGAGTTAATGTATTAACATTACTTGAAGAATCTCAAGTTCCCCCTCAAACTATTTTCTAAATGCAATACAAAGATATTTCAATGTTATCTACTAAAAGAATGTGTTTGACTATTTCCACATTCAAATATTTAATTCTGTATGCCAATGCATTTCACTGACGTCCATTCAATTTAAGTTACACTCGATGCCTCAATAAGGTCTTGGTACTCCACTGCCTTTTGTTGTTCATTTCCCCCATTGGATTGAACTTCCTAGACAAACTGTACTTCCCATAATGTGTCTGTAAGAGTTCCCTTCGCACCAGCTACAGCTCTCAAAATGCACAGACAGCTTAATGGAAAATTTCTAAAAAAAATACCAAAACAGAACAGAGGTTGATTTTCCTGAAGAACAAGTACAGAAAAAGAAGAGAGTTATGGAAAATTTAAATTTTGTAGAAACTACAATTTCAGTGGAAGTTTTCCACAGGAGCAAGAGCCATTTGTCATACTGACAGTACACTGGAAAGCTCAGGAAATGGACGTGGGACTGTCACATGCCCTGCCCCTTCCACCCACCGTGGCTCCCTCCTTATTCCTTTCTGTGGAGCACTTGCCAGCCCTAGAGGGAAATTTTCCCTTTTCCTAGGAGGAAAGCAGGCAGGTGCCTAAATTACAGGGGAAAAGGAGGAAGAGTGGAATGACTCTCCTGGAGGCTTCAATTTCCATAGCTCTGCTTCTGTGCAGTCAGAGTCAGAAATGCAAGTGAGCCAGGAGTAACTGAAGAAAATAAAGAAAAGACTGCTCTGAGTTCTTCCTTTAATCTATTCGCTCAGGCAAAGGTTAAATTACCATTTGAATGCCTCTGTAGAAGAGCTAATAATGTTGCCTTTATGTTCCAAGGATCCTCTCTCTTAATAATACACTCTTTTCAACTCCAATTAAGGCAAGCTGTGGTTCCAATCATCTCTAGGATGAAGATCCCTGGTTTTGCCATGCGCTAACTGGTTGTCCTGTTGTTTTCTCATCGATTTCCTGCAGTGCTTTAGGTAGTGATTCAGGAACAGCTGACTGTGAGGATATGTTCCTGTAGTTAGAGAGAAGGGAACTATACTTTGAGGTCTTTATGAAATTATGCCAAGTGACTTGTGACTTTCAACTTCTGGACCCCAGGGAGAAATCTGAACCCCTGGCTGAGAGCTGAACAAAAGCCATGGTTCTGTATTAGTATCCAAGAAAGCATTTTTGGACCACGTTTAAAGGTACGGTCTCTCTCCTGATTAGGAGATCATGTTTTCATTGCCTTTTAGAATGGATTTAGCTATCTGTGAGGTTATCCTGCAGACTTTCTAGGCTTTCCCATTGTAAGTTATATGTACACTAAGGAGGAAATCAAAACAAATGCTTATTTGTCTTCAGCACTGACAATGGTGTCAAGTGAAAGACAAACACAGCCAGAGCAGCAAAAGGAATAACAAAAGTACTTACAAAGAACTGAGCCAGTATATTTTTNAGTCAATTTCTGAGACTTCTCTCTTCTCATGAGAATCAGACAGGCTGAGCACATCTGGGAGGATTTGTGGCACTTCTGAGTCAGGCCTCTAGTTTCTTTTCTCCAGTAACCCACCCCTAAAGGCAACCTGCATCCAGACACTGTTATCTCCCAAAGAAGCAAGGCAGAAGTTCATTTAGGGCCTCTCATATTTTCCTTCCATGAAGGTCTTCTTCACTGCTACGTGAGGGTACTTACATATTCTGTAATCTCATTTATGAACCCTTTATAAAGATAAAGGCAAGCAAGAATGAGACTCTAGGGACAAGTTTGCTGTAGAAAATAACAGATCCTCACCCATATTCCAGGTCCTGATGGCACGACCTCTTTCCCTGTGCTCAGACCTTACAGAGAGGCCATGGTGGAGCTGTGTTCTGACTTTAGTACATTAATTAATGGCTGGAGTTGATGTGACTTGTGGAAATGGAGGAGGGCCTGAATCTACTTACAGTCTCTGTTCAGCTTTATGTGCACCCTCTGTAATTTGGGAAACTCCTCCTATGAGCATTACCTCACTCATCTCAAAGCCCTGAATAGCTCCACACCTATGCACTGCACAAACAGACTAAGAGAAGCAGACTAGAGGGCTCCCAGTTACACAATATCCCTGAAGAGCCCTTCCACGAATCCCACAAAGGTCTTGTGGCCATAGGTTTTGCAAGACAGTTCCAAGAAAGGTCAAAGACCTCCATCTTGCAACTGAGTATGTGAAACTGTGCCTCCTCATAAACGCTGTCATTATCACATTGCAGTAGCATTGCAAATACTATGGCCTTGCACACACTAGGAGGAACTTCAGTGTCTCCTGTCATGGCTCAGCTCCACCTTTGGTAGCATTCCTGTGAACCACTGAATCAGCAGCAGGGACCCTGGCTTTTGCATGGTTAGCACGTGGCTATGTGGAGGCAAGCCCCAGAGAGGTACAGGCAAAAGCAAAGCTGCTGCATCTCAACACCTCACTCGGGCTAAACCCAGCTGGCTGCCAAGAGCTAGAGCTTCCTTTGCTGTTACCCCAGGATTGCCAGCCCAGTGAGGCACACTCTGGACATCCTCCCACAGACTGATCAACCTGGAACCCACATAAGATTCAGTGACAGCTGCTCAGAATGCCACTGAACGGAAAGCATCACTTACCTCATCCTTTTCTTATATACTTTAGCTAACTAGCTAGAAGTCTCAGCCTGGATGTAGCCAAGCAAAAGTAAATGGAACTCTCAGTTCCTCCTTTATGAAGAAAGGCTTAAACCGTCAAGGTTTCATGCATGCAGGACTGCTTTAAGCATGCTGTGTGCAAAGGAATGGATGACTGAGTTGAGGTGCAAGGATCCCCAGCCCCATGTGTATTATTCTCCTTAGAAAATGAGACACCTTTTGAAACATTTTTGGGTTGTGCGCAGACTCGCACTTGCACAACACAGCTCTCCTATGTCTAGTAAGATGCTTCAGCCATCAATGGAAAGAGTTGCTGTCCACTTCCTTTCCTGGTCTGTTTCAGTAATACAGGAAAGCATAGAAACCCAGGTTTCTATCTTTACGAGGTGGCTCACATGGCTAGCCAAGGCATCAGGCATTACAGAATTTAGCATGCCAGCACCCCAGTTGACCTTTGCATCTGTTTCCCCTCAGTGTGCATGTGACTCCCTGTTATCTGACAGCTCAGAGGAAAGGAAAGAGGTGCCTTCCCATATGGCAGCTTTTTTTTTCCTGAAGACTTTATAGGAAATTCTGATCAGAAGTTTTAAACACATTATCACAGAAATGGTAAAAAAATTAAGTTCTCTTTAGGTTTGCATTGCAGTAAAGTACAATCATGGTAAGCCCTATGGCAAAATGAACATCAGACTTTAGCTCAAAGCTCTCAGACAGATAAAAATAGCTGCGGACACTTTAATTGTTTTCAGACCCTTTAAACATGTATGTATCCTTTGGTTTTCCTGGTAAATTAATCTATGCATCTGTCAACTCACACGACAAAAACTCACAGGACTTCACGGCCAATTAAACTTCTCTGGCAGAGGAAGAGCTCCTGACGTTAGAGTAAATTGTATTAAAATCTATTATAAAGCCTTTCCACATTGTTACAATGGGGGAAAAAGGTGGCAGCTTGCATTTGGATCAAAGCCACTTGCAAAAATCTCATTTTATCCAGTGAAAGATCTTATATATCTTAGTGGTGCCTTTTCTTTCTGTGATGGGTTGAGAAGAGAAGTGAAGTAGCTCTGTGAGAATGGATATCAGTGACACCTCATATTCCACAGATCTGTGTTTTGTGGCTTATGGTAATGTCCAACTACAGTTATTTCTGTGGTTGGGGCACCTGTATGGTCTTTCTTCTTTTGCTGACAACATATGAATTCATTTGCCAGACTTCCTCTACTTAGGCCATTCATAGGAGATATTTGTGGACTTTTACACCTCCTCCTGTGTACTTATGTTCTTGAAACTCTAATGTTGCTCTACTGCATTTGTTTTCCTTCTTTATCTAGGGTTCAACTTGGCCAAGAACAGAAAAACAATTAGTGAGGGATGGTCAGACAGAATGATCACACCATATGATCCCATAATTCTCATTTCACTAGGAAATCGGGCTAAAAACGGAGCTGTTCATTAAAGCCCAGTAACGGGTTTACATTTTCTTTTCACAATATGTTAACAGCAACTGGATTTTTTTTCCCTTTTATTTTTTTTTCCCTGGAACAATGAACAGGAGTTATCTCTTACATTCAAGGGAACATGGCCCCAAAACATTTCCTGCATTAATTCCCTATGGAGAAGGCAGGATGTTTAGGAATCGTGATGTTGAGGACAAAGGTTGGTCAAAACACTGCACCAGTCCACTGCAGAAGTGGAATAATGGCTTCAGTGATATTTTTCCATTTTTTGGAGAAAACCAAAAATAAATGTAGTTCAACTTTATTCAGTGGTGAGCCGATAAAAATCACTTTCGCCTCTGACAGAAGTCTGCCACAAGTCCAGGACATGTCCGGACAAGGGTGTATTTCTCACATCCCTGATCTCCAATATGAGACTAATAAATTTTTTAAAAATCTGTGCCACAGTCAGTTAACACATATATTGCTCAGTGGCAAAGCAGACTGTTTGATCTTTGCCCTAAGAGTAAAGCACCATTTCAGGGTTGCTTGGCAGCTTTGTTTTCCTTCTCTTGGCAAAAGAGATGGATTCATTTAGAATTGCAGGCCACGAAGAAGGGAGCTCAGGTGTGGCAGAAATGGCAGGTGGCTGGAGCTGACTTGACAGCAATTAAATGTACAAATCTTTGATTAGGCTCACGGGAATGGAGTCATTAGCTACAGCGAATGGACCAGCTTGCTTTCCACTGCCTCATTAGCCATAATACTGATATTACTTTAAAAAGCCTGGAAAAAAAGCCCTCCCATATAGAATTAGGAAAGCTGAGATTCAAGGGAAAAAAATAAGCTAGTGTAAGCACTTTCTAGCCGAACAAACAGAGCTTGGCTTTTCTGGTCACTGACAAAAAAAGCCTCATGTTTGCTGTACTATGAGATAGCCCTGGATCCAGTGCCGCAAGCAACGATTCACAGAGATCAACAAGTTGCTCTTGGCCACTGAAATTTACTGAGGACCTCATCAGGCAGCGTCCTGCTGCGCTCCAGTTCCGAGTACTGGTGCCTTTAACAACATCTTACCCTGCAAGTGAAGACCTTCGGTCAGTCACACAGCGGAATTATGAGGCTGGACATAAGTTGCACATAAATCTCCAAGCTAGCAGGCTTAACCCAGGGGAAGATTTGGCTTGGACTTTATTTATCTTCCTGTAACATGACTGGTTGAAGAAGGGCTGCAATAACAACATTCTGCTGTAAATTAATAACCTCCTGTCCCCAGCTCTACCCTTGCTATTTCATGGAAAGTTCATAATGAAATAATCTGTACCCACCTTTCTCTCCCACTCTTCCTTTGATACTCTCTATCCCACCACATTAATTTCTCTGACCTGCTAAACCAGAGTCCTCTGAACAAAATCAGAAGAAACATTTTCCTCCAGGGCCCTCGTGTAGGGTTTCATGACAACAGGTTGATGGCACAAAAACCGTTCGGGACACAGTGAGGGCAGTGGCTTCTCGCCTCTTACATTGCTCAAGTAACTGGTAGCACAGATGAAGCAGGGATAGAGGGAAATAACTTTTGTCATTTGGTGACAACACTGCTGGGCCACTGTTTTGTCCTCTACAGCAAGAGCAAGACGAGAAAAAAAGATGCCACATTCTCTAGGGATTAATATTGTCCTCTCATAACATGGGACTCTCAACTGTCACGCACTCATAACATCATCCCTTGCTTGCTTGTGAAGTCTGGGTTCAGGTTCTCCTGTCCCACTGGTAAGACAAGATTGCCAGTTCCATTACTTGCTCCTTCCCAGGTTTCACAGAGACCAGATGCTACAAGAGAGCTGTGTCACAGGTGACTTACCCATACAGGCATTAGGTAGAAAATTTCAGTTTCCACATAGGTGTAGTTTGAGAATCATTACACTGTCTCCTTGCAGTAGTAACAGCATACTTCACCTTTTTTAACTGCCTTTGTTCCTCATGTGCTTTTTGATACATAAATGATAAATATTAAAAAGGGACTGAGCTGAAAGGGATATTTTCTCTGAAGAAGGAAGTTCAAGTTGTCAAAGAAATATAAAATACATAGTGCAAACTGTCCTATGGAGTATCTACCTGTAGAGATAGGTAACTCCACTGAAACAGGACATCCAGCCTAGCCTCAGTGTGTCACTGATTTCCAAGGCCAGGTGAAACATCCCATGTTAGCTGACTAACTCGCACTTCAGGTGAAAGATTCCAACCAGGATAGTCTTTTCCAAGACCCTTACAGGGCTGACTGTTTCTTTGTGGTCTGAGATAGTATCTAAACAGCTCACAGAATCAACAAATACAGATCAGTCTCATCAGCTGTGCAGCACCACTTTTCTTTCCATGATGTGAGAAATATATGAGATTCAGTCAACAGTGTCTTTGCTCTATTTCAATGAGCAGTGAACTTCCATGTTGAAAGAAAGTGCTGTGACAAAAGTAGAGGTGGTCTTTGAGGGAGAGGAAGTCCCAGCAAAGAGGGAATGAAGAAGAATAGAGATAAATTTAAGAGGAAGGAGAAAATGAGAAAAAGCTGCTAAACAGCTTCTAAATTATTCTACTGTAGAAAATACAAGCTGCATTGCTTTTGCTTTCCCATGTCTGCCTCCTCTGCATTTTAATGACAGTTGAGTGTCCAGCCTGATGGCCATTTTTACAAGTCTTCCTCGATTCCTACCTGCTTATGTACGTGTGAAATTTCCTTTGCAGGCGTGATCTTGAGTGGTTTCACCCTAGAACCAGAACGTTGATGGTCCTTCACCACACCACAGGTTACTTTTTACATGGACATTAAAGCCTCAAAAACTTTGATAGATGCAGAAAAGACCAGCCGAAGTTATTCCCACTTCTCCTGTGTTTCCTTCTCTGAGCAGTTGCTTCTTCCCAGAGCAGTCAGCAGGAGACTGACTTTGCTTCAGTCCCAGTTTATTGCCTGATTTCTTAACTGGAGCTGCTGTGGGGATGGCATGGAAAAGACTTTGGTGGGCTGCAATATCTGGAATTGTCACACAGAGTTTCCCTGGAGGTAATTTGTCAGTGTGATAAGTGATTTAAAAGCCTTGGAAAAGTTCAGCCTCTATGACTCAGTATGGCTTTTCCATCTCTAACTTCTGTGGCTCTGAAGAAAGTGCAAAATTTGTAAACAGTGCAGGAGAAACCCTTCACAGTCAACTTTTATTTTTTCCTTTGCTTCCCATTCACAGCAAATATTTTGGTAAAAAGACCCACTGAAACAGAAGACAAAGATTAAGCAACATCCAGAGCTGCAACTACGGAACTTGCAGTCCTCCACCATCATGCTCCACCATCGTGGGCACCATCCTTTGCCCAGCCAAAAGTTGTGTCATAGCCAGCATGGAAACAGGAGGAAAATGTATTTTTCCCCATGTGTTTTGACTCTGCTCTAGGGCTTAGATGACCTGTTGGTAAAAATGCCTGTGTCCTGTCTCCATAACAGATATATCAGTTGTAAATTGTCTGTCCAGTTTTGCCATTGTGAGTAGGGCCCCCGTGGGAATTGATGGTACTGTATTATTGTTGGTTTTGGCAGATAGCCTCCAAACAAAACCAGCTTTCCCACTGCCAGGGAGGGGACAGTGCTGGTGTTGGGAATATTTCTATTTTGGGGCAGTTATGTGTTTTGGGAAGAGACAGAGGCGTGGGGTGTCAAGCTCTCCAGTGGATGCCCCACGCCAGTGCAGGCAGGACCTGCCTGTACCTCTGCCAACTCCCTGCCATGCTGCTCACCGTCCTGTTACACGTGGTGCGAGCCTTGGAGCGGGAAAGTGAGGCAATTTGTAGTCATGTTACATTTCCTACTTCAAAACTGTTTCTACAACTATTGGCCCAGCCTGCCCCAGGAGCGCTGGCCTCTGCAGCGGGCTGTGTTGTTTCATTTCTGACAGCAGTGGGTCTTTTGTCTCTGCTCCTGCAGGAAGGCTTTTGTTTCATGTCTTTCCTCCCTGCTGCATGCTGTGTCAGCCAGGCAGCCTGCCACGTGCTTGAAAGCCTCCTTCCCACCCCTCTGCCCTGCACGGCCACAGCCTCCCCCTCAGCTCATCCTGCAAACACTCATTAGGGCCTTCGGGTGCAGATGCTCAGGACCTGCTCCTGTGTCTGACCACAACGTGCTGTGTGATAAGAGGGTGGATACCTGGACAACGGCCAGTCCAAGCATTACATTACGGCCCTCTCTCTTATGCTGTTTACTTTTGTGACAGTTTCTCCTTTCAATTCTCATGTCTGCAATGTTGATCTAGGAGGGTGGCCATCTGGATCCCTGCCTCCACTGCCAACCCCGTCTTCGTCCCATCTTCATCTCCACCTTTTCATTTCTCTGTCAACTGATTCTGCTAAGTTTTGCTCCAGCCGCTCCCCATGTTGGGTCTTGCCACAGCTGGGGAGACACAGCTTTCATTTCTCACCCTTGCTTTTTGTCCTCCTCAGGTTAGACTGATCACAAGGATCACCTCGGCTCTGTGCCACAGCAGTGGTTACAGCCAAATCAAGACTAATCCTCACCTCTTAACAAACTGAGACCCATCTAACTCTCGGTTCAAAAAATGGACAAAGCCTATAGCAAGGGATGTGAAGGGAATGCACACACTCACTTTATTATGAGGATTGCCATCCCCCAAGAGACTGTGACCTCGGAGACACTGCCTCCATCTCACAAAGGGTTTGAGCAGAGCACAAGTGTCTGACCTCATCTGGGACCCCAGGGTCTGGGGTACTTTCAGAAAACATTGCCGCAAGTTGAAAAAGCAGAGAAAAATCTGCATGAGTTTTTTCTTTTCTGTTTTCTTCCAAAAATTTTTTTTAGAAAAAAGAAGCAGCATTTCAGCCTGCCAGATCCAGCTATTCTCTTCAGTCCTCAGCTGGCCTCTCCATGGGTTTTGCTGCCAGGGTCCTGGGCTCATGGGAAGTGTTGGTGGGACATCTGCACCATGATGTGGAGATGCACACACTGACTGGGACCGAGCGAGAGCTGGAACCCACGAAAGTACAACTCTATCAGCATGGCTCCCTGCCCAGCCTAATTAGACCTGCCAAGAAAGGCTAATTAGCTAGGCTCAGTGCCACACTGATGTGACTATAGCACTTTCAAGAACCAGCAAGTATGATGTGCAGCTCACTTTAGCATGGAGATGCCATGTGAAGCTGGACAGAGTATATCTTCACCAGCCTTTCCTGTCCAGCATGAGCACACTGAGCTTGTAAGAGCCAATTGCACATCACTTTGTGTCCATTTTGTGGTAAGGGGTTTTACAGCACGACCTCCATGGACTGAAGCTTCGTGACACCCACGGTGAAAGAAAGAGCACTAGATCTTCTCTTTTGCTGGAGAGGAAAGCCAGAGCATATGGAACATGAGAGGCTTGCTGGAGTTCCCCGAGGGAGCCCACAGCCAGTCTTGTCTCTCAGCCCAGCCTGCCCGCCTCTCCCTTCCCTGCCCACGCCCGCCCTGCCCACCTGCCCGGCGGCGCTTGGCTGCCTTCCCTCGCCTCCGCCACAGCCGTGGCCACTCCTGCAAGTCTCCCACAGGACAGTACCGAACGTGCTTTGGGCCCTGCTCAGGCCTTTCTGAGGATCCCTTCCCTGCCTTGACAAACAGTCACACGTTGTGTTTCTCCCCTGACCTCTGCTGCCATACAAAATACTGTCTGCAGCCTCTCATGCTTTGGGGGGACACTTACAGGAGGGCACTGGTTCCACCGTGTCTGCGGTTCCCCACAGCCATAGGAGGGTGGAGAAATCTGCTCTTAAGGTGCGTAAGAAGGTAGTGAATCATAGTAAGCTCTTGTTTACCAACACCTCTCTCTATAGAGATTTCTTCAACACAGTAATTTGTGAGATAGCTAAAGTCTGGTTTCCAGGTGAGACAAGCTAAACCCTGTGCTCAGCTGGGAGAAAGGTTCCTCTTGGCTAATGTAGTGAGGACAGTGACCATGGAGCATGATGGCCCCAGCTCCTCCGGTGGATAAGACCTTGTGCAAAAGACACACACAGACACACAAACACACACAGAGACATAGACACACACAAACACAGAGAAAAGGCTACTAGAGGAAAGGCTCCAGAAGTTGTCCTTTTACTTCCCAGGTCCAGCTGACAGTTTAGCAGGGGTAAAATAAATGAGAAGGAGCATATGGAGGTAGTAATATTCCTACCTGTGGACTGTCATGTCGAAGTATAGCGAGAGGAAAGTGTGGGTTACGCACGCACAGAAATACCATGACATATATTACAGTGCTGCATAATGCAAGCAAGCGTAGCAGCAACTTGTTACCCTGACTGAAGGCTACAGTGTAATTAGCGTAATTACAATGCCGCTGGCTGAATTCACTCGAGAAGTATGGCATTCTCTGTGCCCTACAGGGTAATGCATAATCCCAAATACTTCATCAGTTGAAAGCGAGCTCTGAGACACATTTGAGCTGCAATGCAGTCTCACAGCCAGGGTTTTATTTAATGGTATTTGTCCCCAGCTCTCCAGAGGATCCAGTTGGTGCTACCAATACCTTTACTCACTTTATCACTTTTGGGGAGAGATTGTGACACTTCCTCTTTGGAGGAGTTGCAAATGGGTCAGGGACACAGGGCCACAAGCAGCAGCAGCTTCCTGCACGCAGGGCATCGTGAGAGAGCAGCAGTGCTCAGCTGGCCCACAGCTGGGCTCTGCCAAAGGAGCCCAGCCCCATAGCTGCTGTCCTGCTGTAAAACAATAACTATTCAGGGTGGCTCCAAGACCTGGTCAGCCATAATGCCTTCCTTACAGCACTAGCTGGACCTTCATCAACTGCTAGTTTTCATCTCCAGCTCTGCTCCCTCATCACCTTCCCCCCCCTCTGCCACATACTCTTCTGTGAAACTTCACCTCATTTCCCAATAATTAATTCATTCATTCCCAATAATTTTTTTTTCCTAAAGAGCAGTAGGAATAACTGGCTTTTGAATTCAGCACAGAAAGGCTACAATTACAAAAAATGTTTTGGGTTGACAGGAAATTAAACTGTATTTTCTTGGTAAAACAATAAAACCCCAAAATTCCAGTTTGGATCAAGCAAAATGTTTGGTTCAACCTGAAACAAAATACTACATTTTTGTGTTTAAACTTTTCACCCCTTTTTATTTATTGCAGGCAGGAAAACCTCAAAACAAAAACAAATGTTTCAAACTGAAAAGTTGAGCTGTTTCCCTTTGAAATCATCACACTGCATTGACTGCAATTTCTCAGAATTACCCTCTTTGTCTTTGGCTGAAACTCTTTTCTAGATTTCAGGCTTAATTCACAAAACGTTTTACATAACACCAACCAGTACCCCAAGGATTTCACCTGGCCCCACTTACCTATTATTTGAATTCACATCCTGAAAAAATTTGGAATAATAATGCCATTTTGCCAACAATATTCTTAATGCCAATGCCCTTTCAAAACCATGTTCTTCTCAAAAATTCACTGGTCTTCTCTTCATAGTAACTCATGCAGGGGTTGAAAGAGAGAAGGGGTCTTGCTTTTAGTGTGGTCCTTATGTGCCCGGAAGGCAGGGCCAAAGAGCAAATGTCAACCTCTATCACTGGTCTCTGCAGGCTGCAGCTGGGATCCTGTGGCTGAGCTGGCCAAAGTGCCACTTCACACTGGGCATGAGGCAAGTGGGATCCAGCTGTGTGGTGCCGGGAACTGGATGCGTCTGGAAATGATCTTCAGACTTTTTGTCTTCCACTGCTCATCAGCCAGTGGGAAAGTTTAACTGTACATGGGGTTTTTCAGGCTTAAAATCTGTCTATGGGTTTTATCTATAAGGAATAGAGGAAAAATAGCCTCTTGATTTGTTTTATTATTTCCATTTCTAATTGCACATGAAATAGCAGAACAGGGAATAGGTTTGGCTTTTGACCCTAAAAGACTTTAGGGCAAAGATCCCATCTGTTGTGCATTTTAACTGAACCTATTCACCATTTCTGGTAACATCTGGATATGTTAATGCTTTAAAGAGTGGAAACAGTGTTCAACACGGATCTCTCTGCCTCTAAGAAAAACCGTATCTTCCTTATCCTTATATCTCTGCTGAATCACCCAGATCATAAAACACATATAAAGCTGCCTGGTCATAAGCAGGTATGCCACAGAATGAGAGGTTAAAAGGAAGAGCAGAAGTGAAAGAGTTAAAAAAATGCTACAGCCTCTCCCAGTGTTTCCTTGGGTGGAGTGTGTAAAGGTTAACGATTTCTAAATATTCAGGAGTAATAAATGATCTGAGTAGTTTTCTGGCGGTACCTCATGTTCTCAGAGAAACAAATGCTTCAAGGATATGCACCATTTCAGAAGAATGTGACAGAGAGAGGGAGAGATTTATTTTAAAAACTCGTGATGATCCGTCTCATCACTGATAATAAAGGCACAGGTTCCTTCCGCCGAGAAATACCACCAGGTAAACAATGAAGTGCCTTGGGATATATGTTTCTGAAGGGCTGAAAATTATTTTATATGAAGGTTTTCTGTTTTCTTCACATGTATCTTCAAAATTCTTCCTTCCTCCATAGAGTCTTTCTCCTTCTCCTTGTTTTGGCAGCACACGGGGTGTTATTCCATTCAACGGTAAAGAAATCAGCTGTAGGGATCAAATGGGAGTAAAAAATCTTTCAGATATTTGAAGTGTGGTCACTCTTGTCCCCAGCTGTGGGGGACTGGGGAGGGCTGACTTATGTGGGAAGATAACTGTGTTTGCAGCTATCCCACTGCCAAGCTTGGGTGAAACCAGTCAATCACTGAAGAAGCTACTGAGGGAGTCCAAGAGAAGATATCCCCAGGCTGAGCTGTTGAAAATACTTTTTCTTACTTCCTTGACAAAAGGGAAGAAGACTCTTATCTCCTGTACACCATTTACCTCAGGAGTAGATTAAGGAAAGAGCCAAGGAGCGTGGGAGGTCAGGTTAAGACTTGGAATGGAGAGCAGCACTGGCTATCCTTCTTCTCCTGCTTTTGGATGTGAGGCTAAAAAGGGGGCAGGAAAAGGGATGCAGCCTGTGGCCAAGATAAGCGTCAGTAACATGATTCGTAAGCGATGAGGCAGCAGCAGTAGGAAGCAGAACACATGGGTAAAGCAGCTCCTGGGAGAAAGGGCAGAGGAAGGTTTACCTCCCACGATATAGGAGCAAGAGTAATGTGAAGATGGGTTGAAATATGAATCTCAGGGCCTGGCTGAGATTGTAGGAGAGGTGCAAGTGAGTATATGTGTTTATTTTTTTAAATCTGGTTGACACCTGGGCATGTGACTAATGGAAAACTCACAACCAGAGTGCTGATGCTTTGGCATCTGCACAGAACATACCCGCCTTGAGTGAGCAGGATCTGGTGACCCTGCTTGCATTCACACAGGGATGCTATCTTTTAACCAGCCCTTCTCAACCATGAGCAAGCAAGACTGGAGTTTCTTACATGGCAAAAAGGGAAAGCGGGAAAGGCCTTCTGAAGAGTCAGGGAAACCTGGATTAAGTCACTGTGGTTAATTATGCAAACATTAGAGAGCCCAAGTCAGATTAGTATCCATGGGGAAAGACCCCTGCACATCTGATCTTAGCCTCTTAACTGCCAGTTCCAGTCTTTCATTCACCTCTAAGTGCACTTACACTGTGTACATTGACCTAGATTGGTGCTAAGTACTGTGACGATGATCTGCTTCAGTACATGCTGCACCATGGGTGTGACAGCACCCCTGGCTCTGCAGACATCCCTTAAGGTCACGCCAAGTTCACCCAGCTGCTGCTGGCAAACCCTTGGCTGAAGATTTAGTGAAATACCACAGGATCAGCCCCACTTCTGACCAAACCCTTACTTGTGCTGGTATGGCAGGAGGAGCAGTGAGGGACATCAGCCAATTAGCTCCCAGCTACAGCTCCAGGGTCTTCTCATGGCAAGAGAAACAAAACCTGTTTTCAGGGGGTTTGTTGGGACAACAAATCT
Organism: Aleadryas rufinucha; assembly: GCA_013397815.1. Taxonomy (NCBI): domain Eukaryota; kingdom Metazoa; phylum Chordata; class Aves; order Passeriformes; genus Aleadryas; species Aleadryas rufinucha. Next base: position 77,275 of record VZTH01002633.1, read on the forward strand.
ACCTATGACCTCATGGATCCCTCAGAAAACTTTAAAAAAGACATCCTCTTATACAACACTGCCTTTTAGCAGAAACTGTTTGACTGGCACTGAAACGTGTGGTGGGATAAACCCTTCCCTGTGCACTCTGCACAGGTTGGTCTGCTAGAACAAGTCCATGGCTGAGTGCTCTGTGCATACCTCTCTTGGGTAACAGCTGGGCTGAGGTCCAAGGAATCTGTATAAAACATGCTCAGGACTGCTCAGCCAATTAATCTTTTGTAACTTGTGGGGGAAAAAGATGGCATGTGATCATGTAATTAATGGTTGGCTCCTAAGGTGTGTGCACTAATTAAGGTTCAGGCCTATAGTTGCTCAGCAACTGTGCTTGCAGCATTTTCTACCACTGAAATGCTTGACTTTATGGCCTGAATAAATGCTCTTTCAGGCCATTTTCGTGTGTCAGTATTCCTCGGCCAAGAAGGGCAGAAGCAGACAGAACAGGCAAATGGCACCCTCTGTCCATGTTGGCCGGGATGAGTGAGACCTCTTGACTTTCCCATCCACAGCCCTGCCTTGAGTGCTGGTAGGAAGCCATGGAAGGTTGTTGTGCCCTTCAAGAGCTCATGGTGCTGGAGAGGCAACGCCTGTCCAGTGTGTTCTGCAGACCACTGCTGACAGCAGGAGAATGGTGGTACCAAGGGTTTGGGGGTCTCTTCCCAACACCACTACTAAGAAGCAGTCTTCTGTCCGAGTCTCTTCAGGCTTGTTTCTTTTTGTCTTTGCCCATCACCTTCAGCCTGTCACTGTTTCAGGCTTGTCTTCTCCTCCCTGCTGATTTCTCTCAGCCCTCAGCCAACTTGCTGATTTTCTCCCTTGTTCATCTCAGGTTCCTTTGGCCCTCCCCTCCACACATCTCTCTGCCTCAATTCCTCAGAGTCAGCAAATGGAGAGGAGTACAGTGCACACTGAAAGAGGGCAGGAAACACCCAGAGAGACCTATGATGAGCCTAGCACATCCTGTGCCCCCTGACTGCAGGGAAGTGTGTGTTCCGCCCCTCCTTCCATAGGGAGACAAGCTCTATGTGGTCAGAGTCCTTTGCTGCCAGCAGTCTACAAATCATATTTCAAAGGTTTACAACTTGGGCAAACTTGGTGCAGATTATTCTGGGCACAGCAAAGGGTATATTTCTGCTTCAGAGGCCCCCTCCTGACAAATTTCAAGACTTTCCCCCATCTCTTGTGGGAATGCAGGCACTTCAGAAAGAAAAGGTTCACCAAGATGTAATACAGAATCTTCCCTTAAACTCTCAGAAGTCCTTGGAACAGGGTAGCAATATCACAGATAGACACTTGACATGGAAATTGCCAACTTGCTCTTTAACAGCCCAGTGGTGTAGTAAAAACAAATAAAAACCTGCATTATAATGTGCAATGTGAGGGTAGCTGGGCATTGTTATCAAGGTATCAACACACAAGATAATACCAGCTGAATTCACACTAAACAAAAAGGCATTAGGTGGAACTGAAACTCAGAATTGTACACGACAGCATCAAGGTCCAAAACGGGATGGACCTTGATGGATGGATCTGTTGATACATTGACAAAGACAGCACCTAAACTCCTCCCTAGATTTCATTTTCATTCTTTACATAATTTGTTGAAGTTTAATCAAAAAAAAGACACTTTTCTCACCAAAACCCTGAACAGCCAGAGCAACCAGTCCCCTCAGTCCTTGTGCTGGACCACAGCCAGGGACATACTGCCACTGTGGCTCCCAGGAACAAGCATGTGCCAGAGGGAAAGTTTCCCTTGTAACTGTCAACGGACTGTACAGCCAACATTTTACACCTACAGAGTTTTGTGAACTAAATAACAGTAATTTTTTGCAAAATCATTGCAAAGCTCTCAGACACTTTGAACTGGAAATTCATTGTGGGAAATGAATTTTAGGATTTTTTCCCCCTGTCCTCTTAGGTGCTGTTGGTGCTTGCCCAACTTGAACTAAGTACAGTCTGTACTTATTTTTGTTGTTGAGATGTACTCATTCAGGTTGTCTGTCAGACTGCTCATTTCAAAGGACATTCCCACGTTAAAAATAAACAGATAAAATAACCCAGGTCATTCATAATTATTTCATTCCATTCCAGTCTTCTACTCTCTGTGTTGGAAGTTTTATACAGCCTGATTTAATGGATCAGCATTTGGATCACGGAATGGAAAATTTTGCCATCAACGAGCTGATTATGATTTTGCCAAATTTCATTTACTTTGAAATGATCAGGCATAATTTCTCTGGTTAAGAATCTAATTGGATATTACAAATGTTATCAAATGACACAGAATATAGTCAAGAAATGCATCATGATGCCTATAAAGAAAACTGCCATTCTCTGTGTTCAGAGGCTTGGGGGAAGAGCTTTTAAGACTAGATGAAGGGGTTTTAAAATTAGATTTCACTTTTGAAATCCTCTTCACCTTATCACAAATGTGATGAAAGTGTGTTTCAGCTGTCATGCCATGCCTGCATTTCACCACTAACTACACCAGGTCATTACAGGAGGTCTAACATGTATGCTTGACTATGTTGTTGCTGATTACATACAGAAATGTCATTGTTCCATCCAAGAGGGCAGTCATTTATTTTGAGACTCTTTCATTATGATAAGACAGTCTGGTGGAAATACATGAGATGATCTATTGCTTAAGTTCATATGCCTAAATTAATTCTGTTGGCTTCTCAAAAATCATTGTCCTAAATGCAGAATTCAATGAATACAGAAAGGCTGGAATTTGCTATGTATATGAATCTAAGTGCTAAAAATCTCACCCATAGTCAGCCAAATCCTAAGCTCTTTCCTTCAGATTCTTTTTGTTGTTAATGAAGAGAAAATCCAATCCTTCCAGAGGGAAATTGCTTCCAGTTGTATTTAATGCCTATCTTTGGATAAGAGAAGTGTTTTCTCAAGTTGCAACTCTCTCTCTCTCCCCCCCTCTCTCTCCCTCCATTGATGATGGAGAAGATGCCTAAATCTTCAACATCCAAAGTCACTTGGCATAAGTTCTGTGCTTAAACATGTGCGTACTCTGGCTTCAGCCCGGTTACTCATCTGGGTGAAACTACAGCCAAGCTCAGGCACCTGCTTGTTCTGGAAGTGATTCTTCCCCTGTACTCTGCACTGGTGAGGCCCCACCATGGGGTTTGTGTCCAGTTCTGGGCCCCTCAATTCAGGAAGGACATTGAGGTGCTGGAACAAGTCCAGAAAAGGGCAGTAAAAGGTCTAGAGGGTAAGTGGTTCTGTGAAAACCTCTGATGAGAAATACGGACATAACTTTTAAGCAAGAGGCACAAGTTTCTTCCCATCCTTTGTGGGAAAATGCAGTAAGACCTTGGTCCTTTATTTCTTCTACTGGCTCCTGTACCCAGATGTGTTATGTGTGAAAGTGCAGGTCTTCCTGTCCAGCAGGAATAGCAAGTTTCAATCAACATGGAATGCAAATAGATGCAAATTATGCATTTATCAACCTCAAACACTTTTCCATGAAAATAAAGCAACACACACACCCTTGCTGTTGCAGAGTGGTTTGCAGCTCAGTCTTCAGTAGATGTGCAGAGCAGAACTTTCTGAATTACTAAGTGATGCTTGTCTCCAAATGTCTTTGAAGAGTATTGTCTTTGATCATTTTTCAGCTGCATCTCATATTTCACAAGTCTGTGAGAGAGAGTTTTTTTCTGAACCTACTTATATAAGTTGCTGGATTTTTGCAATTTATACTTCTATGCCAAGGAAGATTACCCTCTCAGTGAGCAAGCAATGGTCAATTGATTTCAAGAGCAAATACTGTTGGTACTTAAGACAGAAATGATTAGACCCCTTGTTATCAAAGTTCCAAGGTCAAGTCATCATCAAATATGACTGATTACATTTTCTAATGGTTTTTCTATGCTCATTAAAGTGCATTCAAATATTCAGAATCACCTCTGATCATGACATTCAAAACCCACTCTGATGGCTTCTGACAAGCAGAAATGTATTCTCTAATCTTGAACCACATAAACAATAGATAACTGCTTGTAATTGGGTTCAAATTGATTTCAGGTGGCTTCAGAGAAAAGCAATTTCTACAACAGATTAACCTTTTAATTAATGTTTATTAAGGATATTACCAGGTGCAGGAATCCTCCTAAAGCAGAAAATTACACTTCATTTACATTCATTTATGATAAAATAGTTGATCCGTTCCCAGGTCATTATTCATGTATTTATCATTATTTCTTGCTTTTCATGAAAATGCCATAAACTCTAATTAACTATTGTAACACTGTATCTTTTAAATACATTGTTCCATATTGAATAGAGGAATGGGCATATGAGGATGTCCTTTGGCACAGGCTTTTAGAGAAGGAGTCAGCATTCTCTACCAAGTGGGACTATGGTTGTTCAGCTATAACATCAGCCTTCTCTGAAAGCTTGTAGATACCTCATTCATGAAGGAAACGCAAACACATGGAGAACTCTGTCAGAGTTCACATACCATAAAGAACTTCATCCACAGGTGAAAGATAGACTGTTCTACTGAGAGGAGTGCAACCCGGGCTACAGAGGTGTTTCTTTACCATGTTTGTGGTACATTAATGCCTCAGCGATTGAATGTCTGAATCCAAATTACAAGGAAAGTGATTTCCTACATACATTTGTAAATTTCCAACCCTAACTGAGGTTTCAGGTGATCCACCTGAGGCTGATGGTGATACCACCTCTGGATAGATCACTAACTCTACAATTGAAAAAAAAAAAAAAAAAAAGCCAGTTGTTTTCTGGATATATCTGTAATATTGTATTTTAAAAGTGTCATTCATTGGCCATACTGTTCAGCTGCCTGCCATGGAGAAGGCTGGCCCTGGCTGATATAGGTGTAGACCAGCACATACCATTTGGCTTTGGGGCCAGGATCAATCCTCTTTCCTGTAATGGTGTAGATAACAGCTCTGTGGCTATTAGCAGTTTGCTGCTGCCCAAACACTTCCTGCAGCCTCAGGCCAATCTTTGGATGAAGAAACTGACAAACCTTGTTTTCTCAGGGGGTTGATTTATTTTATTTTGTTATAATTGTGGAAGGAGTCACTCCCAAGTATTGTACATTGTTTCTCTACCCACGGCTTCAGTTCAGCATGCTATATACACAATTCAGGCACGAACTAAAATTTTTTCCTGAAAACTTCTTATTGTTCCACAGTATGCTTACCATTCTGTAAAATTATGTCAATTAAAAATTAAAAATTGCAGAAGTCTGTTAGTTCTCTCTAATGATAAAGCTTGTAATTTTCAGTGGAAAGCTTTGCTCAGCTGCTGGTGGCGTATGTTTTCCTTTCAGCATCCTTTCTTACCTTCTCAGTTCCAAATGTAAACACTATTTCAAGTGATAATATAAATGTATTTTTAAAAAATACAAGAAGGTTTATACTTGGTTGCGGAGAAGTCCTGGGCATACATGGGCAAAGACTCTTACCCAAAAATGGGAGAACTTGGTCAGTATATCTGGCTATAGCACTTCTTCTAGAAGACAAGGGCTTTTCCACCAGGAGAGTCAGACTGAGTTTGGAACATCAGAAGTCACATCAGATGATGCTTGCACGAGCTGACAATATCCTTCACATCCCTTTGTGACTGATAACTGCCTGGTAACCTCCTAACAAGTGTTACCTTTTCTCTGTTATCTTGGCAGGGATATCCTATAAATTTCACTGAATATGCATTACTGGAGGGATATCAAGCATACAGACAAGCTAAACACAAACCAGAACAGGCCATAGAACCTTTCAGGGTTCTACAAGTGTCTTAGAAGTTCAGGCAGAGGAGATCCCATTTTAGAGCTTATCTGAAATTTATATAGAATTATATATATCTTCCTAAATTTCAGTACTTGGGTGTATCTATTTACTAGAAAGATTTTCATACTGAAATAAACTGTAAGCGGGCTGGTAGCACTTTTGTACTTGTTTTAAATAGGTTTTCTGACGCTACAAAATTCTATTGACTTCCTAAAGAGTCCTATTTTCAGCCAGCTTAAAATTATATTCCTCCTACCATTTCCATTCAGTTTCTTTGATTCTTGAAAGTTTGACAAATTTTTTTTAGATATCCCAGAAATACGGAGTTCATTTTCATCCATTGAAACACAAAGAGTTATTTTTCTCTTTGTTAAACTTATCTGAACTGCAACAAGAGCAAAGTGAACTCCTCTGCAAGACTTACACAAGACCACTTAAATAGCACAAAGGAAAAACATCTATGAAGCTGCATTACTAGGCTCTGCTTAACAATATGCTGCCTCCTGATTAATGTAATTCAACTGTAATGCATGAATAAATTGTAATTTAGATGATTGCACGCGTGTACTATCGTATCAAAGCTAAAATGAGATACTTAGATAATCACAGCTTTCTCCTTTTTTGGTTTTGGTTTGTTTTTTTTTTTTAACTTCACATCTTTCTCCCTTCTAGCAAGGGGATTTGTATGCCATACCTTATTCTAAGATTGTCTGCCAAGGCAGGGCTGGTTACAAGGCAGAACACTGACAAATGGGGGGAAAGGACTACATAGGCACAGATGCAAATGGCTTTTTGGACGGCCAGAAACATGTTACAAGCTGTTAAGCAAAAAAGGAAAGGAAAAGTAAGCTGCTGCTAAGGCACCACCCTGGGACACAAAAGAGCAGGATTCAATTTCCTTCTGTGCAAGAAAATTCCTCTGACTCATCAGACATGTGCTTTCTGCATTGGTTTGTGAGATAGCAGCCCCAGGGAGAACTGAAGTAACACATCTAGGCTTTGAGGATCTGTGAACTTGGTTGAATACCTTTGCAGGGTCCAAATATATTGCAGCATCCTGGAACCAAGCTCACAGATTGTCCATCCTTAACTGCTCTCGTTCCGAAGAATCAGAAGTTATTTGGACATCAGAGCCCAGCAGTGTTGCAGGTACTCAAAGAGGGCTTGGTGCAGGACTGAACCATGAACAGGCACCAGGGATATAAGCTCATGGGCCCTGTAGTTGATGAGTATTTTCACTGAGGGAGAAATGACACAAAGAACTGGTGAAGACCAATTACTTAATGGAAACTTCCAATGTCATTTTGTTTTTCAAGCACAGGATCTGTCGTTCTCAGATAACAGTATTGATTGTATGGGGAAAAAACATCTTAAGCCGAAACTGATGCTCTTTATACATTTGTTTTGGAATGGCTGTTAACTGGTTGGTCATCAAATTGTTGGGAAGGCAGCAAGAAACATGATGATAATGGGTAGGTTACAACATAGCAGGTAGCATTGGGATGGCTCTTGGCTTGGCCAGATAGGAAATATTTCAGCTGAAGAGGTTGTTGACATAGGACATCATCTTGAGAAAAATGGCTTTAATTTAGTTAAATGTCATTTAATTTTTTGTGATGTTATAGCAAATACTCCAGTTGTGTGTGCATATTCTATCTTGTGGTCTGCCAGGGATTCTAGACATGGTATCATTACAGAGAGAACACAAAAATGCTTTAGATTCTTTGGAAAACTGAAGAGGAAAAAAAAAACCTCAAGGGATCCAAGAAGGGGGAAAAAAGAGATAAAGAAAGAATAGGCGGTTTGTTATCCATCCTGTTCTTGGAAACTGAACCAATGGGGATAAGACAAAAAGGGCGCATATTTATAAAGCACAATAAAAGGCCTCTGTGCAGCCATGTCTGTGCAGAGCAGATGAGCAGTGGAGTTCTGGGAAGAATTACATAAGGCGTCTTGTGTACACGTGCCTGTGAACACAGAAACCCTCACTTGCACACATACCCACAGTGCATGCCCAGATGATGCCCCTCTTCACATAAAAAACCTCTCAGTCTCACTCAAGAAACTCCACAAACACATCAGATTCAACACATGAGAAGTCCTGTTTCCCATAGTGCCAAACCACCCAAGTCATAATCAGCCTAAGAGCAGGACTGTGAGCAACTTTTCTCAGAAACAAGGCTATTTAGCCTGGCTTGAGCTCAAGAAAACCAAGAGTAATTATACACAGACATTTAAGTGGATGTTGTGGATTTGACAGACTGGAAGAAAGGCAGCTTACATGCACATCTATTCAAGAATACTGTAAATTAGAGAATCTGCTAGCAAGATGCTTTCAGATGGGTTTGTTGTTTGTGTCCATAGCAGCTCGCCTTGTGTCCCATCTGCAGTTCACACAGCTTTCAAAATCTCAGTGCAAGTCTTGTGTCCAAGTAATAACTAGACTGCAGCTTCTCTGAGAGCTAAATTTCAAGAATTAGAGCTATCTGGACACCCCAAAGCTCTTGCACTCTCATCCCCTCTCATGTTCCTTCTGTCCAGCCTTTAATTATTCTGCTGTGCTGACTACCTAGCACAAAAACTCCTTCATCTCAACCTTTAACCTTATCTCTGGTATATGAATATTGTCTGGATATGCCATTCCACAGGTGCCATCCATTTTTTTCTTCCTTTCTTGTCAAGCGTCCACATCTTTAACTGTCTTCTTGACAGATGCAATGATCTGCCCTAAAACAGTTCTTGATTTTCTTTACAGCTTTTACAAAATTATCCTCCTTCCCCCCCCCACCAAGTTTTCAGAAATAGATGAGCAGTGATGTGTGATGAGATGACACTAAAGAATCCTGCTTTTTCCTTCTCTCTGTGTGACCCATAAGTTTTCTACTCTATCCTCTTGTCTTTAGATGTCTTTAGCAACAGAACTCCTCTGCCATATTGCATTCAGCTCCATCTCCTATCTCTGCTAACATCTACATAGGGACAAATCCTGAGTCTCCGTCCATACCAAACTCCTGCCACATGCATAACACCCCATCCACGTTGCAGAAGCAAATGAGAAGGACATGAGCTGTTTCTGTTGGCACCCCCAAGTCCACTGACATCTGCACTGTCTAATGAGATCTGAGTCTCAGCTCCCTCCAACTATCAGCATTTCCCAGCATGATACCCTGTTTATCCAGGAGTTAATAGGTTTTGTTTACTCATTAGTTAGGCTCAGAGTTAGAGAGATGTTTATATGGCCACGTTGGCTACCCCCTCTTATCTGTATAATGACACTGTACAGTCTTCCAGGCCCTACAAGTGCTTCTGTGTTGCAGCCCTTGGCCCCTTTCACAGCCCAGAAATGTACTTCTGGTCCAGAAGTGCAAAGGTGTTTTTAAAGTGCCTCCTCTGAGTGGCCAGGGCTGATTGTAACAGGCCAGCATCAGATTAATGGAAAATAAGAGTGAACTTTTAAAGCAGTGCCAGATCATAGTTGGAGATTTGAGCTAAGTGTTTGGCTTGTGGATATAAATGGGCATCTTTGTCTTACACGGAGAGTTTTCCATAAGAACTGCAAATTTCCACCTCAGTGTCTTAGCAACCTCCCAAAGCATAGCCTAGGCAGCGAAAACACCACAGAAGCATTTGCAGAGGAAATCAGTAACATAACCAGGTAGAACTCACCTGGCCAGTTGTAGGTATCTAAAACAAAATCAATTTTCTTCCTAGTCAGTAGAGGACAATATGCACTTATAGGGTGCAAAATACGTGGCATTCATTAGCTTGAGACAAATTTTGTCTTACAATGTATTTCTCTTAGAGACCTGCAGGAAGAATGGCGAAATGACCAACTCAGACTAGAGGGAGGAGGAAAAGAAGATGCTGGTGTGGCACAGGAGAGTGCTGGGTGGTAGTGTGTGACACTTGCTGTTAAGGAGTTGCAAGGCCCTCCACATGCTTAGCTATTATACAGGCCATGAGTAATTGTCCTGGCTGCTTTCCCAGGCTCTTGCTGTGGGTGGTCTTGCCCCACAGCATGGATGGCAGATCACAGTGTCCCCCAACCAGCTGTGCCGGGAGCGTGGGGTCACAGGGCAGGAGGAAACGCCCAGTGCAGCACTATGAAAAGGTGCTGGACTGCATCCTCCTTGCCTGGGTGCTGGGGCAGGAGCCATCAGAGTTAACATCCCCTCCACAGAGGGCAATTCACACAGATTTTTACTTTGTATAGGAAGTCAAGAAAGCAGACTCCCTGTGCTGCAAACTGCTTCAGGCACTTTCTGTCTTTCAGTGTTACCTGCTCTGAAGGATATTCTAAGATAAGGAAAAGAAGTATCACTAGCCAGACCATTTCTGCACACTGAGTGCAGTGTGGGCCTGACACACAGATGCCCAGGTCCCGTACACTTACTGCCAGCTAGCTGCAGCCAACACAAACCCCATGTGCTGTTTGGACTTCGTTTTTTAACACGCAGGCTGGAGAGAGGATTTCAGTCACTTGCGTAGAGCTTGACTTTAAGGAGCAGCTGCAGGAAAAATGAAGCGACTGTACCGTAAAAAATCAGCCAAAGCCAACAGCACAAAACCAAACCACAGGATATGGGTACTGCACTTGAGAATGCTAAACCAGGGGAATCAGCTCATTGAAAAATCAAACAGCAATATACCTTTAGAAACAGCAGCTTTTACTTTGATCACTTCTCTAATATACATCACAGGTGCTTCAACCAATTGATTTCTCTGCTATATGTCTTGAACCCCAACAGGTTGAGCAGAGTGGGTAGCATTTGGCCAGGCAGGAATGATTAACCAGGTGACTTCAGCTGCAAGGGCTGACATCTGACAGTAGGAAAAACAGATGTGGAAGAAAGAGCCTAGTGTTCTCAATCTAAAATACTGCCTCTGTTCTTCCTGGGGCGAGCAGTTAAAAAAATCAGAAGCAAAAGTATGCATGCTAAAGCTAATTTCATGGCTGAGAAGGGTCATATAGCCGAACCTCAATCCTAGGCAAAGGTCTTACCCCGAAGATTTTTGATAGGCAGAGGTTTGTCATTCAGTTTCCAGCTCCAATGGCTTCCTTTCTCCATCAATTTCCCTGACACCATAAGGGTCTGAGGACTGTGCTCATTGTCTGAGTGCACCGAAGGACTACAAGGCTGATGGTGAACTGAGCAGCTGCAAACACGCACATTCCTTCCTCAGAAGAGCACAGGATAGAGATTAGGATAAAATTTTGACTTTCTGAAGGCAAGTAGCTCTATCTTCCTTAATCCAGCTGCCCAGCTCAGACCCTTGCAAAAAATGCCACAGATTTTTTTTATTTTCTATTACACTAGTAATTAGGACTTGAAAACTGAAGCCATTTCTCTGCAATAAAACATTTGTCAACAGGCCATAATGTGTGTTCTTTGTCTCTAAGTCATTAAGGTTTAGACTACATTGGCTTAAAAATGAAAATAGATGTGGCAACTTCACCAATTTCATATGGACTCTCACTGCAGAGAATTTTTAAGTGTGCTTTCAGATTACAACTGAAATCAGGTTTTAGTGTTACATACGTGTTTTGGGACTAGCTGAATATCAGTATTTTCAGTAAACAAGGGAATTAGTCTCCCCATTCTAGGAATTACCATTCAGTATTCTTTCTCACGCGGTAAATCTTACCCAACCAGGAAAGAGAAATTATCTGAAGTTACACACAATGGCAGGTGAACATTAAAAGTCAGATATTACATTTTCTCAGATCTAACAGTTTTAATGAAAGTTTACTAGTATTTTCTTAGTTAAACCTACTTTTTACCTACTTTCTTTGCATTCTCTACCATGCTTGATTCTTGCTCCTGCTGATGCTACTTGGCCATTCATACCTCTGCCATCCTGTACTTGCTGTTTTGCACTTGATTACAACTAGGACAAAAAAATCCTAAGTTATTTCAAACAGCAAGGATAAGATGTTGAAAAACAACAGTGTGGATGAGTTCTAATTCTGAGACTGGTTCAAGCCACTAGGCCAGTCATTTATTACCTGGAAATGGGAACAAAAAAACTTCTCTTCCTCACATATTCCTCGATTCAAAGAGCACTTGGAATTGTTGCATCAGATGTACTTCTAAAGCATATTCTAACCTGCGGTGTTTTATATTAGACAGAGAAATTGATAAGATGAATGGTGTATTTTATACAGAAGGTGAAGGTAAATCATATTCTTTTTATTTAAAGATCATACTGCTTCTCTTTCACCTTCAAAAGTGCAGGCTTTTTTACTTTTGCATGCTTAGTCTTCAATACAAATGGAATATATATAACACATCAGTATTTTTTGAGACTGATTACTAGAACATGGACCCAGCAATCTTGGCCAGGGTTTAGCAGAATGTGAGCTTTTCACACAATGTGGTACCTAAAGGACCTAATTTTGTCTTTGGGTGTATAAGCTAGGGGAAGTGATACAGAGGTGGGGAAGCAGTATTAACAGGTTTTTATAGTGCTAGGGAGATTTACAGATTTTATTCAGTTTTGGTACATGTATTTCAAAAACAAAAGATGGTGAAAGTAGAGAAAGGAACATTCAAGAGCTAATGTTCTGCATAACAGTGATGGTGAGAGTCATCTCATCTAATTTCAGCCACCAAAGAGCTAGGTACCTAGTCCAAAATAGAAGTGCAATCCATGGAGGCAGATAGGTGTCTCCAGAGAATGATTCATCCCACTCTAAGAGAGCTGTCTAAAACAAGTTGGATGAGTCTTCTGAATGAGTCATCTTTCTTCATTGACTGCAGTAGGACTGTAGAAAACTACCTTAGGCTAGATGTTTCTCATGTTTAGGTAGCAGAAGATACATCTCATCCCAAGTGACGACACTTTCCTCCCATGCATTTAATTTAACCAAAAGGAGTCTGTAGTTGATTTGATTATACATACCACCTTGAGGAGATAGGAGTGATGCATCAGGAGGGTTTGAGTCATGTTTTATGAAGGGCACGGTGGGTTATCCCTTGTGTGAAAAGCCCAGACTGAGGGATGTGCTGTAACTCTACAGCAAAATCTGAAGGTGGTGCAGGATACATCAGCATAATCACAACCCCCAGATTATGGAGATCAGACCAGAAGTCTGAAGCAGTCCATCCCAGATTTTAGGTCTGTCTCATGTCTAGTGGTATTCTGCGTATAAGATACCCGTCAGAGCAACGGATATAGGCAAAGCAAAAAATAAATGAGGGGACAATTTTTCAAAACAAAAATCCATATATCTCTAATGAAACTTAGTTTTGGGTGGTTTCCTGGACACAAAAATAGGTGTTTGCAGCTCTGTGATGGTTATTTTAAAATACTCTTGTTTTATTGCACAATTCTAGTCCTATGTCCTAGGAGGAAAGGAGACTCACCTGGACTTACAGGTGGTTTTGGATTAGCTTGTCTGGTCTGAAAGTCAACACCAATTGGTGTCTTTAAGGATAACCAGTCACTGCTGAAGCAAGTTAATTGTATGAGGGCAGCTAATCATTATTCACAAATAATTTTGGGGTTGTAAATCCACAGATGTCATGTCCCTCAGTGAAAGTGTATTTTTAGCTGTGGAGCACATTGGCCTTTCCTGTCTCTGTTTGCTCTGAAATTAACATTAATCAACTTTTGGCTCTATGCATGCAGTATCACCCCAACCAGGTAATTACAGCAAATTCCTAGAATAAAGACCAAAAAAAAAAAAAAAAGTCATGTTTTAAACTCGTTGCTTTCAACCTTCAGTGTTTGGTCACTCATTTCTTTTGGTATTGTGTCTAGTACTCATTAGTCACATTGAAAGTCAAGGATGTGCATGCCTGGAAATGTGTCATTTTCCCTAGCACATCAATCACTTAATACAAGCCATTACCTCTCCCTATGCACCTGGCCTCTCATAAAAATAATAAAACATAGGCTGCATGTAAAATGCTCTGTGAGGCAGGAAAATCATCCCAGAACTCTTCCATGGACTGACAACTTTTGCAGTAGCAACCTTTCCATTACATCGCTGAGAAAGGATATAGTTAGCTGCTATATAACAGGCAAATTATATGGAGGAAAGCAATAATATTTCAAATTATTACCACATAGAAACCACCAAAATAGTTACAAACAGATGCTAACAAACCTACATATCTTGTTGCATTCTCCAAGTTTAGAGAAGGAGATGAAGCCTCAGTGGTAGAAGACTTTGTTTAGCCAAAAGATGCCACATGCTGTGACTCTGAAGATCTCAGTGGAGCCTCAAAATATGGCTGGTAAGTTTGATATAAATTATAAATGTTTATTTTAGCAAGCTGACAAACAGCACTACCCTCACCCCATCCCCCCACCCCCCCCCCCCAAAAAACTCAAGCCCAGAAAAAAAAAACCCAACCAAAAAGAAATTTGTTGCATCCTCATGGAAAATCTCATTTCCCTTCTCAGACAGCTACTTCACGTGAAGGATGCTGTTGGCCCATTTTTCATTATATACACTGCAGTTTTTGGGTTTTCCCCATTTTTAGTCAGTGATTACAGTGCAAATTGATGTTCAGCAAAAGTTTCCAGCTCTGGTTCCTCTGCAGCACATATTTGCCGGAGTTAATATCTGGAGCAATGTTGCTCTTCCTGACATTTATAGGAAGGGCATTTCCTACTCCAGAAAGGAGCTCTTAGCCATTGATGATTGATAGATTTGGCTCAGCCCAAATGTGAGCAGGAGGACAGCATACACAGCAAAGCCTGCTGTTCCTGCAGAATTTCTAACATAGTATTGACATGTCTACCTCACCTCCCTGACCATTGCACCATTCCTGGGCTCCACAGGCTGTTCAGCAAGCTTTTCCTCCACTCCGACATATGTCTAATGGCACAGGTCAAGAACCTGAGCACTGCAGGCTAGTTTTGATAATAACTACTTGCCTGTCTCTGCCATTGGTCTAATACCTGCTGTTCCTTATAATCAATTTTATGTCTCAGAAGTCCTTCTGTGGCCTACACGTTGTATCGCAAAAGGCTCCCCTATTTTCAGGATAAACAGAGGCAGCCCAACCTCCTTTTTTGAGACTAAAACTTGATTTTATTGTGTTTAGCTGTAAGAAGCTCTCCATCAGGTGTTCTCAGAGTCACACCTGTACCAGGCTCCTCACTACCACCACCACAGCCAAGTGTGCCAGTGGCACCGAGCCTTGCAGGCAAATGGCCAGTCAGCTCCAACAAAGCAGAAACTCCCCTCCAGGTCTCTGTCTTTAAACAGTTGACCATCCATGACGACCTTTGTTCCCCAGACCTTCTGCCACATCCTTCCTCACATGGATTTGTGGCAGCTCTGGGTGCCACACAGTAAATTTTTGTCGTGGCAAATCAGCGTGTCAGAAGACAAAGGAGTTCATAGCCTCACCCACTCAGTGCGATGCGTGACTCAGTGATAACTAGTGAATCATCTAATAGTCACCCCGAGTACTTTTTGCATGAGCACTTGCAGGGAAAACCTTCTGATAGTAGATAGGTGGTTCTTCACTTTCTGTGTCAATACCGAAAGTCAGCTAATGACACCACCCGGCACACAAGGAAGGGGGAGGTTGGCTGCTCAGTTTTCAGCTTTGTTACTCAACTGAGACAGCAGTCATTACGGGCTCTAAGTTCTCAAATTATTACTTCTCTGAAGAATGACGTTTTTGACACGACATTTTATCTCAGATTTATTAATAATGGTTGCCTCCACACTATTTGAAAATTCATCTGGTAGGGGACAATGTAGGTGCTTGACCAGATTAGTAATGTCACACAATATGATACATGCATAATGCCCATAACACTAAGCTAAAGAATAGAAACTTATGAGTATTAAGACAATTGACATCTATACCAAACACAGGTAGGAAAAATAAGTGAATATGAAATCTATTTATAAAAATTATTAAAATTTAGGACTTTTCTTCTTCACTTTCTTCAGCACTCAAGAACACAGCAAGTATCTCGTGATCAAAACTAACTTGTCCTTCTCTTAGGAGCACCAGCCATTTGATTTTTGATAGTCCTTTTTTGTTTGGGGCCCAGAGAAAACTTAACAAAATTTTTAAATAATTCATCCTATCTGGAAGCATATTTGAAAAGTTCTTCTATGAAACTGTTCTTACAGGTCTGCAAAGTAAATATCTTTCTTTGCCATGTCTTCCTTCAACATGGAGCTGCCAGGTTCCTTAATCCCACATGTTTAGCTCTGCCATATCCCTGCCACTTACACAATGATCTTTTGAAAATGGTTAACCAGCCATTTTCAATATTATCTGGAACAGAACACTTGTTTGTGATTTCCTAAAGTGATGGGAATCTATCCTCAAACACACTGTTTCGCCTCATCTTTCCTGGATAAACTTCAGTTCATCTCCATCTAAATAACTCATTGCTGATGATCCCTTACCTTGCCTGCACCTCATTACAATGTATGTCATTCATTCAGACCTAAATTTATCCCTCCTGCTTGCAGACATATTATCTGTCTGCAAACTACTGAAATCAGAAATGCTGAGTCCTAAGTCTGAGGTTATGGAAAACTTAGTGCATGTTAAGAATAATCCCATATAATTAAAGCTTTCTCTGTTATTTTTGTCATGTTCCTCATTCAAAGTGTCAGCTAAACATTTCACTGGTCAGTGTCAAAAACTACTAGATTTTGGCAGTTTCTGAAAGCAGGATGGGCCACAAATTGTCCCACTAAGTAAATCATACTGGATGGCTTACAGTAACGAGATACCAAGTTTGTTTCTAGGTCATTCACCTCAAATACACTCTGGTTACCAGTTCCTGAAATTCATTGCAATCCAATTGTGCTTTATGTGCATCCAAAGGTAAACAATTTGGTCATCTTACTCTGTGACCAAGGTTTGAATGATCATGTAAGTGGAAACTCAGCATCATTTCTATAAGAGATAAAGTTATTTTGACAGAGGTCAAAATTTTTAGAAGCTCTGTAGGGTAGACTGTGACTGCATGGAGACTGAACAGTATTGCAATAGATGGTCCATTAATCCGGTACTTTATGGTCTGTTATTCCTTTCTTTTGTGAACCTGGACTGAAAGAGAAATTATTGTAACCTTAGTCTCCTTTCCCCACTCTTTTGTCCTTCCTACTTTTTCTGTTGGGCAAACTATTTCTGGGTTGAAGGCATCTGTGGTTGTGCTAACACGAAGTAGTTGCCTGAGATGAGCTTTCGGCCCATGCCTTAACAAGTGTAGTAAGGCAGATCTGTAATTTTTCTACTGGCATAAGAGCATTCGAACGGACAAAACTGCACATGCCGGGAACCGAAACTTTGCAAATGCAAGTACAATTTAATTAAAGCTGTAAAGGGACCTGAAGGAGAAAAATAACATATTATTAGCAGCTTGAGTCTGTAGCTGGCCTTAGGTCTGTATGACAAGCCAGCTGCACTTTTGGTGTGAAAAGGAAGCTGGCCAGTGGCCCTTACCCAGCTCAGCTACAGTCTTCCAAAACACACCCTTTCTCATGCCTCACATCCTTGTGGCACATCTAGCATTAAAAAAGCTTCCAGTAATACTGTGCCTCTGGCCTATATAAAATGAAAGAAATTCAAGTCTAAACTTGCTTGCTCTTGCTTTCGGAGTTAACAGATGAATAGTGCTGTGCTAATAGAAATTCTGCTATACAACCACAAGGAGAAAGCCTACCACTTCTGAGCAGCAAGCATTTTTCCCCTTTAGCTGTATAATTATTCTTTTTTCTAATCATTACCAGGCACAGAATCTACCAGCTACCTTCATTGGTGTACCATGATGACAAGCTTTTGTCCTTACCACAGATATTCAAAAGACTGCAAGAACATTTTGGACCCTGTTGCAAAGTTAAAGACATAAGCTAGAGCCTGACTACTCTCTAGTAACGCTGCTGGAAAGTTTTTGGATGTTAAACAAGTTGCTTAATGTCAGTACCAACAGCTGATGAGAATCTACTCAATCTTTTCTATATTCCTGAATCAAGTGAATAGCACAGGTCAGACCTAGCACATAAACACCCCCAAAATTTGCAACAATGGTTGGAAAGAAAGTTGGAACTGCAACGGTCATCAAAGAACAGCTCCAGCTTTTCTTCTTCTTGGCCTCTCTGCTCCAAATTCGCCTACCTCCATCCTTTTCTCTGAGTAATCTTAATGTAATTTAAGAATATTATTGAAGAGAATGATATTTACAATTGCCTAACTTGAGAGTTGGGCAATTATCTATTTTTTTTTCTCGCTGATCATCTGGAATGAAAGAAGATGGGGAGGATGGCAAAAGGAAGTGGCCTTTTAGAAAAGGGTGAATGGAAAGGAATCAGTATGCTTTATTGCAGACTAGAAACAGAACAGGAAAGGGCAAAATAAACCTTTTATAGGATGTATAGGTACCATGTGTACTTGCATAAATTGAGACACTTATTCATTCATGGGTCCTTTACACACATTCCATAAAGGACATTCTCCTAAGTGAAGATTTCTGATGAACCCGATGGCCACAGAAGTTTGCACCTCGGCTGGATCACAAATCTATGGGATGGAAAGGATGGCTACCAGGTGGCATTTCCAGCTCCAAAGGCAGAGGGTAAAGACCATAAGGATCAGGGTAACCTTGTGTCTTGTTAACCACTAAGGGGGACCACATAATGCTTGCTAATTAATATTTTGGTCAGACAGAAATGTAGGACTAGGGAACTGCTTCTATGCCCACCAGGCAGTAGTGACAAGACCAGACTGTTCCCAGATGAAAAGAAGGGAGTCGAAGAGAAGTGAGCCATGCTGTGCCACTTGGTCTGGCCAGAGAACAGGCCCTAGTCCCATGGAATTTGTTAGCACAGGCATAGCCAAAGATTTCAGACAGTGTCCCTGCAGAACTGTGGGTCCCTCTTACCCCTCTGATGCCTTTTCTTCCACTTTGTGGTACCTTGCTCATTGTAGCTATTCTAAGTCAGACAATACAGGCTGTTTGTAGATAAAGGCCCGTGTATTGAGTTTTTGCACAGGTGTAGCTCTGCAGGGCTCCCACGTGTTTCCGCCCTTTCGGAGTCTCTCTCACCGTGAGTCACAACAGTAGTAGTCAACTGATCTATTAAACTAAAGTTCAGTTTACACACATTCAGAAAAAAAACTGAGGTCTGAAAACAGTGTTTATGGGATGGAGCACAAAAATTAATACACCCAGATGTATGGAGCAAAATTTTCATCAGCACATCTCACTTTGTGACATTGCTTGGACTCTGATCATTAAGATGATTCTGCACTGGTTTCCCCCCAAAAGTAAGTGTAATTTCTCAAAAACAGAAAGTGAAGTACACACCAGTATGTATTATATGGATCTAGCTAAAACACCTGTGGCTCTAGAGCTAACACATAGCCTAGACTGTGCATTGTGAACATTAGTCAGTTTACGTAAGCTCACTCCTGAGATCTCCAAAGAGAGCACCGATGAAATACAAAGGGTAAGAAGTTTAAGAGTGACAAGGGGAAGGAAATGCTGAGAAAATAATAGAAAAATCACAAGTATCATGGAAAAGGGAGGGAAACAAGAGAAGAGTGTTGCAGAGCAAAAACTCCTTTGTTTCTAAATGAGTGCAAATTTTCCCACCAAATAGTTTCCTGTTTACTTGTTGCTATGAGGTTCAGTTAGTGGGAAATACAATAAATGTCAGTCCACTAGACGGTGGAGAATAGGTTTTGTCAAACAACTTTCAGGTCATTAGAAACACAGAAAAATAGGTGTGGAAGGAACTTCAGAGTTCATATCCTCACTGAAGCATTGTTTGGTCGGTGAAGGTAAAATAGAGTAGACCATAATGTGTTTGACTTAGCACAACACACTCTTTAAAGAGCAGCACTGCACAATAGCTGACTCTAACTTTAAAGCTGGCCTTGTTTTGAGTGTGGGTTAGATTAGATGATCTCCAGAGATCTCTTCCAAGCTAAATTATTCTATGGTAATATGAACAAAGTGATGATAAATGGGCAAAGGATTAGTGGAGGGAAAATCTGAAGCAGTCTTGAATGGAGATGAATGCTGGTCATTGAATAAATGTTCCTACACAGGTGGATGACAGATAAAATGTTCTGCAGCATTCTGACAATAATCTGAGGTCTAATACAGAACTGCTCCTGGAAAAATTTGTAGATGACATTGATGGGATGGCTACAAAAATTATTCAAGGACTGGAGAAAGTGCCTTACAGTGTGAGTCTTAGCAAGAGCTACCTGTTTGGCTTCTCTACAAGTAGACTGAGAGGTGATTTTATTGATGTGTAAGCACATTCACGAGAAGATAATACCAGATAGAGGACTTGTAAGCAGAGAAAGGCAGAATGAGAACTAGGGTCTGCAAACTGAAACCAGGCCAATCATACCTATGAGACACAACTTACCTCCTACAGTTCTTTGCTTTTTCGCAGCAAAGGTAGAGGCAAAAAAAAATGTAACAAATAGCAAAGGCAATGATTGCTTCTCTCTTCTGTGTGAAAATAGTAGAAGTTAACCGGTTCAAAAAAGAGATGGGTAAACTGTAATGGCCAATGACTTTTCACCAAGACTACCGGCCTTACAAATGAATTTACATTTACACCTATGCTCTGCTTTTTACTTATTTCTGGTCTTTAACTTTCGAGTTGTTTGTTCCCATCAAACAGCTTATTTGTCAAGACCTTCATGATGCTGGGACCGAACTCCCAAGAGTGGAGATGGTCTTGTTACTGAACAAGAGGGTGAGTGCTACTTAGAGCACAAAACAGTGATGCAGGAGGCCCTTGCTTCGCCTCTGCTTTCCTTTGTGACTTTGGATAGGTCAACTGGGTGTAAATTCTCAGAGGTACTCAGGTGGCTTAATGCCCTCTGAAGCCAAGGATTGTTTTAATGGAAATTGACTGTCTCTCTAGCTTTAAAGACTTGGGTTTGAAATCTCTCTGTACAGTGGCTTACCTCCACTTCAGACACTTGCCAAGGAAGCAGCACTGCAGTACTATTGTAGTATCTCCAGTAAGCAGAGTATCTATAACATCCTTTGTTTCTTGTATTGGTCACTTGGCCATACTAAGGTACAAATATATATGCCCTACATGATTAAAATCATAACTGCCTCTAGCAATTTCATCTATCTGGATTTTTTTAAATTAAGTAATAATATAAAAATTCTCTCAAAGTAAAACGGCAGCATTTAATTAGGACTGTAATATTGTCCTGGCATTTCTTATAGGGTGTCACCGGTTGTTCAGGTCAAAAGTCATGGAAACATCAACATATGAACCATAGTTTTATCTCCATTGTTTTGAATCTCAAATAATCTCTATTTTTTCACTGTAGTGTGAATTGGCATGCTTGATTATGTTCTTTCAACATCAAGCATCAGATGGGATAATTTTCATACCAGAGCCAGATTTTTAAAACCAGCTTTATTCCAAACTGAAGGGAAACATCAATGAGACACTTGTGCTGGAGAGTCAGAGCACTGCTGTCAGGTATCCGGCGCCTGACTTCCATGTCAGGTACACAGCATCACTGACATCCCTGTGGTTCAGCTGGAAAAAAACCCCCACTCTTTCAAATATGGTTAAAAACACATTGTGAAGTCTGGTAGAATTCAGTGTCTTAAATGTTTTGCCTTGACAATATTTCAGCAAGGATTTGACATATTTTGCTCACATGCTTTTCAATCAATATAGATCAGAAATCCATTCAAACAGCACTAAAATAATGAAATATGTGGCAAGTTAGAAAAAAAGCTAGAGTTTGTTGTTTGGGTTTTTTTGTAGCTCAGTATGTCTCACTAATGTATTTTAAACAGCTATCTTAAATACATGTTGAATTTGATCACATACATATATATACATGTGATATCTGAATTACAAATTGTTGACATAACAATTAAGTTGACATAACAATTAAGTGGCATGAGTTTTTGGGAGGGAATCACAGTACTCATGAGTGGTAAAACCAGCGATGACTCATAAAAATGATCCCAGACAAGTACAAAGTTATGGGGCAGTAGATGCAAATTTCAAAATCTTTGCTCATGCTAGCAGCCTGTTACTTCTCTGAGTATTCCCAGTGGTTTCAGTATGAGTCAGAGCTTGTCAAACTTATCATTCACACACAAAAGTAGCTTCCTACACCGATTGTCACAGTATATTGTACTGGTTTAAAACTCTTGTGTAACAAGTCCTTTCAGGACAAATGAGTCCTGAGAGGATTCAGTGTTGGCCTGTAAAATAAACTGAAAAGATCTGGGTCATGAGGCACTGCATGTAGCTTGTAAGACATCAGGTGCATTTCTCCAGCTCTCTTTAGACTGCTTTGTATTTCCTCCCATTGGCCCTTAAAAGCTGTCTCAGTCTTGGGTTTGGACTCTGTTCAAGGGCTTCCACATTCCCGTCTTGCAAGCTCCACCCTCAAAACGTAATCCTGCTGTTTGGGACCGATAAGCTGTGCAACTCATGGCTGAGCTGACTTTCTGCAGATGTTGAAAATGCTCCTTCTAAGAGACATTATAACTTCTCACACAGACCAAGTCTGCAGACATCCATGCTCAAGGAATTTTGAGAATGCAGGATCAGAACAGCTGCACTCGGCCAGGCAAAGAGTAAATTTGGCAAACATCTTCTGAGAATAGCCAGTGGTGGACATTAGGAAAAAGAGTAAACAAACAGCTTCAAAACAGAAAGCCTCTCCACATCATTCTGTATATGGAATTTCTCAGCCAGAGATTGCATCTGGATCATCTCTTAAGTGTTGAAATGAGATTGAAGAAATACATTCTCCAAATAGGAAAATAGTCTACTGATTCCTTTCCTCTTGTGTTTTATCTGCTCACACAGCTTTGAATTTCATATATTGCACAGCCTTTTCATCCTCACAACAAAGAAAGATGTAATGATCTCTAACACAACTCCAGGATGAAACAAATTCAGCTTTCCTAGACCACCCATTCATTTACCTTAACAAAACTCTCTACACATTTTCTTCTAAGGAAAGAATCTTACTGTGCTGCTGTGTGAAGATGATGAGTTTGACCATCTCAGTTCTTATAGAACTTCTATCAGTTTCTCTGGAACTTGATTATGTCATTGACATATAAGAGTGAGATCTGTTAAATCAAGATATGTATTGATATTGATTATATATAATTTTTTCCTGAACTCAGCACGAGAATAGATATATTTTCTTTAGAGCTTTTCTCATCATTATTTCTCTTCTGATGAAGTGGATTGTCCCATTCAAGAATCAGGCTCATCCTCCTTCCATGCACTGACCAATTCATTCATGCAGCATCTGTATCCTCTGATATTTCCTGAATTGTGTGGGTTATTTAAGGTTCTTTTCAGTGTCACAGGGTATTTACAAGTCAGGTTTGCCCTGAGGGTTTCCTTTCAGACATGGTTACCAAATATGTTCACGGTCTAGCACTTCTGTAGGATTTCCTACAGGCCTTGCTGCAAAGCCAAATCATGCTTCCTGGAAATGGTAACCTGAATAATGTTTGTTGTTGCATTGCAAATTCCTGTATTATACATGTTTTGTTTCTTCTGTATTTCCAAACCTCCTTAGAGTTTCCCTTTCTTAAAATGGTGACTTCTATTCATTTTCTGACAGGCATCTCTATGCATGGATCAGGGGAACATTCTAGTAAAGGAGTTAAAGTTTAGTCCAGGTGATGATGCCCATATTCCAAGAAAGGAAATCAACTTTTGGGAGAAGTTTAGAAACCTAAACTAGTGAATACTTTCCTCTGCAACATATAAGGAAAAGGCTGCAGGGGGGAAAAAAAAGAAAAATGATCAATCAGCAAAGCAAGTTCTCAGCAGACAGAGTGTAGGGAAAGGATAGGAACTTCCAAGTTTTGCAATGAGCAAAGCCAGCAGAAAAAATTAAAACAGTGCAAAACCAAAGAAGTCAGCTGGTCCTTTGTATAGGAGAAGACAGCCCAGATATGACTCTAAAACTAAATCAGTCTCTTCCATTGCTATCAGGAAGACCAGCACTATTGTAGATTGGGCAAAGAGTTTGGCTCAGTTAGCATTAAAGCAAAAGTGGACTAGGAGTAGCATTGCTTTCTGCAAAAAGGGCAGGGAACATCTCAAGGGAAAACATATTCTTGCATTTGCTGCAGGGAAAGAATAACTGATTTATAAATGGAGAGAGTCTGGCTATGCATGCATTGAAAATGTCACTTGGGAGTAAAGTGTCTAATCATAAAAAAAGTAAGACTGCAGAACAACCCTTCTTTCAAAATACTAGGGTAAAGAAACTCACTATTTTTAAGACAGAGGTGGAAGGAGTCATATCTTTGATATGACTGAGCAGGCCATTGAACAAAACCGGCTAAAAAATTCTTTTAAATTCTAGAATGTGAAATAAAAGCAAAAGTGAGGGGCAAATACATCCAAAGCCTCAGTGGAGATGCACACCATAGCTCACTCATAGTTTTCAAAAGCAGCAATTTGCAGCATCTCCAGCACAGACTACATACTAAGAAGAGCATACACTCATGTTGCAGAGCTTAATCCAAAAGTTATTTCCTCTTTACTTGAAGAGGAAATTGCTCTGATTGCTAAAGTAACTCTAGCTCTCCAGGCACCAATATGTGCCAATAGTTACCTTCCCAATGCTTCTGGTGTGATACAACTCGGTCAACCATTTCCTACTTTTGGCTTCACCAACCCCAAACAGCAGTTCAACAGTGTCTGTGAACTTGTTCACATTGCACTGTTGCAGCTTTAGTGCCCAGATGAGCTTGTACTGTGCTTAGCTCTATGTCATAAATTTTATGTGGCAGCTGCTATGGAATTGCATCAGGTGGAAATAGAAGAGCTGATATGTGTGTACAACATACTTTGCAGAAAAGGCCTCCACCAAAGTCTTGAATTAATCATTGAATATTATTACTTGCTTGAAAAAAAAAATCCACTAAACTTGATATACTGCAAACTCCAGGATTTCATCATAAATTCAAATATATTTCTAGCTCTGCAGTCAACAACACAGGCTGTACAGAATCCTAAGTTGCTTAATAGAAAAATCAGAGACAGGCATCACAATTTGCATCGCATTAGTTCCACCTCAAGAAAAAAAACAGGAGGAAGGTAATGAAATGGAACAACTCTCATATTGAGCAGATAGCTATTAAATCTAGAAGAGGAGTAGAAAATAAGCTGAGAGAAATAAAATCTACTCATTCAACAGCTTAATAACCAAGCAGATTAATGTTATTGAAATGGTGGTGATTTTTGGTCATGGAGATGAAGATGGCAAAAGGTTTTTAAGATTTTTTTTTTAATTCCAGCATTATGTTAACAAATTAAAATTATGTGTTGATCTAGCCTTACCCTGGAGCTGTTTGGTTTGAACACTGCCACCTTCATGGTCCCACGAGGGGGACAATGCTTCTCTACTTCCAGAGACAGCTGTGTGCTCCTCTGCTTGGTTCTACACAACCTCTGGACTCCCCATAATCTTCAGTCAAAGACTGAAATAAAGTAGGGCAACATGACATTAAATAAATTAACATAACATACAGAGTCAGACCATGGATAGAAGTGGCCCCATATCTTGTCTCTTAAGATACCTTTAAAGATGCTCTTTAATGCAGTGCATAAATAAAGTGTGTAGTGCTATTCCTACCACACAATGGCCTGCCTTAAGTGTTCTGCTCAGCTAAGAAAGAAGCTTATAGATTGTATTGGATGTCTTTAGCAAGCTTTTGGTAGCAGGGGGGAGGAGGAAGGCAGTGCTGCAGGCGTGACCTCTATCAAGGAGGTAAAAGGCTGCCCTGCTCCAGTCCCAGTCAGCTCTAGCTGACCCCACAGCAGTCCCCTGAAGGGACTGAAGCTCCTGGAGGACTCATGCCACAGCAGGAACTCCATGAGCAGGCTGTAGCCCATGGAGGACCCACACCAGAGCACAGGAAAAGAGTAAGAAGGAAGGAAGAACAGAAGAAAAAAGTAAGGAACAAGGAGCGGCAGAAAGAAACCACTACACCCTGACCCTAATGTCCTGTGCTGCCTGTTGCTTTGCCAAAGGGACTGAGTGTAATAATCTGTGGTAATAGCAATAGCAAAATTCTAGGAAGGGGAGTGGGAAGGTGCTTTCCTTAAGAGTTTGAAAGTTTGTCATCTTTGTTTCTCAATACCTGAATCAGTATCTTTATTTAGATCCATGAGTTTTCTTGCTTTTCTTCCAGTCTTCTTCCCCCCATCCCACTCGGGGAGACTGAGGGAGCAACTGGGTGGATATTTAGCTGCCAGCCAGGGTCACCCACCACACATTCAACAGCAGTAAGTTTTAGTGAGGAAACACATTATTTCAAAAATCAAAGTGTTATTTTATTGATTATTCTAAAGCAGTTGAGTCTTTTGTCTCTTCTGCTCTTTCAGAGCTTTGTTTCAGATGCCAGTGTTGTGCTGGGTCCCAATTTTATCGTAGAGGAGTCTGACATTTGTGGCCTGAATGCCACTGTCTTGATAGTAGATCTCTGCAACGCAAACAGTGTCTGAAGTTAAGTAAAATAATAGATG
This sequence comes from Aleadryas rufinucha, assembly GCA_013397815.1. NCBI lineage: Eukaryota > Metazoa > Chordata > Aves > Passeriformes > Aleadryas > Aleadryas rufinucha. Next base: position 103,600 of record VZTH01002633.1, read on the forward strand.
ATATGATGAAGTAACAATTGCTGCGGTGGTTGAATGAGTTTCTAAAGCAAATTTATCGGATGGGCCATATCCACATATGGACTAAGTGGCATAACTCCATTGGTAACTTCCAATTTACGCGCCCGTGGGAGCGCAGTTCACAATCCCTGTGCTCTCACGCTGACCATACAGAGCCCTGCTATTACAATAAAGCTTATCATGTTGACCTCTAAGGCTAAGGTGAAGCACACTTCTAGATATAACATCACTGGTAATGAAAGGTAGATGGGAAAAAAGGGCATTTTGTCTGTTCTGAGTAGATTATGCATGTGCTCACTCAGCTCTCTGATGATCACTGATAAAGAATGTTTCATTTTGGTAAAGTTAAGAATTTTTGGTCATCACCCCAGGGGCTGAATCTTTCAATCTGTCTAGCTCTGAACCAAAGTCATGGGACTAAAAGTGACTTACTGGACAAGATTCTCAGCTGCTGGAAATTGGCATAGATCCACTGAAATTAAATGGATCTATGCCAATTTATACCATCTGGAGGCCCGGCCCTGCATGAATAAATGTTAAACAAGTTGTTTTTAAACTAGGAAAATAATTTCACTTCTAACTTGCCTCCCAACACATCCTTAATAAATTGTCTAAACAAATTACATGATAATTAAAAGGAAAATACCTGCCCAAGGAAAACATACTGCTCCTGCCCTTTCAAATGTTTTGAGGACTTCATTCTTGTAAAAGGGATTTAATTTCTTTCAGCAGGCCATTTTGAATATCCTCAGAAAATTCACAAGCTCAGGAATGTGTCCTCCTGTCCCTCACTGTGAAGGCAACTAATCAACGTAGGTCTGACATAGATTAATCTGGAATGAATACCAAGAGTGTGAGGGTTACAGTGACTCCTTGGGCCCCATTTCACTGAACTCATCATTCAGATGCATATCACTGTCACACCCCTCAAGCAGATGTGCTGGGACATGCTCCTTCATGGGTAACATTAAGTTATCTCAAGGGGACTAGAGGGAACAGAAGACTATAAAAGGAGATAAATCACAAGGGTACACAAATATACAGTATGATCACACCATTTCACTCTCTCCAGGCAAAACATCTAGGTTTAAGTTGCTTACCAGTGGAATATTACAGATCTTGTCAATGTAAATTTTCTCCAGTTCCAGTGGCAAACAGATATTGAAAAAAAGGTATCCTTCAAGGAAGATAAAAATGAAGTAGAAGCTGTGAAGTACACAAAAGATAGATAGGTTTATTCGAAAGATACGTCCTCCATCATGAACACTGACAGAAAATTAACTACGTTCTGAAGAGCAAAAGGAGAAAAAAAATCCTTAGGCTACCAGTCTCAACCAAATATTGCTTATGGACAAAATATAATTTTAGATAATCACAAAAACACTCTGAAAATTGTCAGATGGAGAAACCAAGATGATGACTGGTTGGCTAATCTGTTTCAAATCTTGTCATTTGTCATATCAGGTAACTAACTACTCATGAGTAAGATTTTATCCTAGCAGCTGACTTACTCTTTTTTTTACGTGGTAGTGCCAAGACTCAGCACAGCTTACAACAAAATATTTCTGGATACTTTGAAGGGTTTTCTCTACTGAATGTCAGTACCAAAGGCATAGGACCACTAACTAAGGCACTGGTATGGCAAACTGTCTAGGATGTCCAGAAACAGAGCAGCCTGACACTTGTCCTTTGAAGTGAACAGAAACAGGTTTGTTTGGGTTTTTTTAATGAATACTTGGAAATGTGGAAAAATATGAAATGGGTTCTGCAGTGTGGTGAATTATTAGTATTAAAGTTATTCTTATTTATGCTTACAGAGACTATTTTCTTGGTATTGTTGTAAGATAAATGACAAACAGATTATGACCTTGAGTGATAACCAAATGCTGATAACCCTAGGCAACACTATGAAATGTGCTTACAACTCGACCTTGCCATCCCATGACATGTGAACACAGCTGTGGGTAGCATAGGTAAAAACTAGGAACCTAATAAGGGCACTCACTTCCCTGAATTTGCCTTCTTTGCAGAAATGTAAAGAAACGTAGAGAAATCAAATAATGCAATCACATTTGCAAAAACCTCTGAATGCAGTGAAATCAGAAATGTCAGAATCTACATCTTGCTGACTCTTGTGGTCATTTCAGAATAATACTAATGTTTAAAGCAATGTCAAAATAGAAGACAGTACATGTTTTCAAATGTCTGACATACATGTCTCTCCATTTCTTCCAAGTTCCATCATTGAATGGAAACAGCACAGATTTCCAGTGATGTAAAAGCAACCCACAGCTACAGGCACAGCTGCACAACCCAAAACAACCAAATTACTGGGACTTAACTGCAGTATCACCTGCAGATAAGCAGAAGCAATGGTGTCATTGTCCAAGTTTTGCATCTTTTCTGTGGTTTTAGGAAATCAAATGGAGGCACTAAATATTTACTGGTCTTTTCAAAGAAGTGCCTAAATTTTTCCAGTTCCAAAATGCAGACTGTGCCAAACCAGATTCCTTTTAAAATGCTCTGAAACATAAAAAACTATATCAAGGTTCCTGATTAATGACTTGCAATAAATTAGCCTCTCTCTCCTCGCTGACTAGTGTTTAGTACAGGACATAGGATGAGGTTGAAACACTTGAAGTTTTAAAGGGAACAGATTCATAGAGATATCACTTAAATGCCATTTCCTCAGTGCTATGAAGTGATAAAGACATATCCTATGATGAACTTGGTGCATACCAAGGTAGATGTTTTATGACTGCTCATTCAGATGTTTAAAAATAACCTAGCACTATTGCAAAATCTATGTGCCATTTTTTTATACCAGCAAGCTGCAGAACTATTCGTTTCAGCAAACATCACCCGAGGGAACTTTCAGTGAAGAGATGAAAAATGTTATAGGGTTGTTTTGTTTTTTTTTTTATCTTTGCCTAATTGTGTCTCCATTTTACACTACACTCTTTATTCTCTGCCCTTTTGACATAGCCAGCTGCCTTTTGGAGCTCTGTGAAGAAGCAGGCTGGCTTCACGCTGTAACAGGCACCAGCTCCCAAAGCCTGGTCTATTGATGAGTCACATTGCTGCTGTGTGCCCGCGAGCACATCGCACAAGTTCCTGCACCGCTTCCTTTCGAACTGCTGGGGAGCAGAGGGCAAAAGTGTGTGTGGAGCATAAACTACAAAAAACTTGGTAGTAAAATCTCCTGCCCCATCGTAGAGCACAATAACCAGTGACACAGTGGAATGTCTGCTTCAGTCAGTGCAGGTTCATCCTGTTATCCGCTGGGCAGCCGGGGGAAGTGACGTCAGGTGCACACAGCTCTTGTTTGAAGGCAGGGAAATGCACCAAGACATTTCAACTCAGGCAGGAAGTCTCTTTGTTAAAGATTGAGTTGTACTCACGTCAGGCCTTGATCCACCCCTTTCCCTAGCTGGCCATCCCCAGCTCAGCCTGGGCCAGGGCTACCACCCTCAACTCAGAGAATGCACTGCCTTCAGAGAGGCTCAGTGCCACCATGGCCAGGCTTGCTCTGGAGAACACAGCCAAGCTGTCAGGAAGAAATGTTCTCACACAGCTCTTGCTCTGCAAGCTCTTCTTTAAGAAGAAATTCTCCTGAGCTGACAAAGGCTTAGTCGAGAAAACGCTTGCAAATCAACATCTCTCTTACCACACTTCAAAGCTGCAGCTACCCAAAACACCAAGACTCAAAACCAAAAACTGCCCTGCTGCCACACTCTCCTGAATCCACATACACCCTGAGAATTTCCATTTTCTCTATCATTTGGCAGTATCCAAATATCAAAACATCATTATAAAATGGTCACTTACTGAACATTCCCTTTCAGACTAGCATCGTGTGGGTAAACACACGCCAGGGCACTCTCGGGCATTCACCGAATTTTCCTGTGTGTACTTAATGAGGTTTTCCCTCTCCTGTTTTCAAATGCCATTCCACCATTCTTCCAAGGGTCATTTCATCCCCAATACATATAAATCCTCACTGATACCCACAGCCCCATGGCTGTTCAGTCAAGGCACAGAACAACCTCTCGGGAGACCAAGTCCTCTTCTGCTCTTTTGGGTGTTCCAATTTGTCTCTAAATAGTACTGAGCCTTCTGCCCTTTTCAGAGCACATGTCTTTGCTCACCTAAAACAGAGCTGAATTTTATAGCTTAGGTTAGGACAATATGAACTCCTAGTGACTAGTAGTGGCACTCCCTGTATCTGCTCTGGACAGCCTGCTTCAGCTAAGCCCTCTGTGAAATCTCAGTTACAGACGCCACTAGTGAGAAAACGCACTTCATATAATCCATCTCTCTGGACTGCTTGAAAACAGGCAGCCTGGCAAACACTGGTTTAAGGGGTGTCAGCCTGCTGGCCAAAACTAGGTTTTAATGAAGTGTGCCTTTTCACCATGAGATCAGTAGAGGGTCCAAGGTATTTCTGGGGGCCTTAAAGTGGTTTTTTTTCTCTTCCTACACACTCCAAATGGTAAAAGCGTAAAGTTCCTTCATCGTCCTCACTCTTTAACACTGATGCCAGCAGCGAGGTGTTTGTCTGAGGTACAGTGAGGGGTCAACTGCAAACTTGAGCTAAGAGCACCAAGGGCTCTTGAAAGCACAGGGGGTATTTTTGGTGCAAAATTCAAAGACTGGTCAAAACACCAATAGAAGAAATTTACCTTTAAAACTTTTACCTTCCCAGCAAGACACTGCAAGATGTAAGTCAGGAGATAAGTAATATCTTGAAAGCCAGAACAGGTGAGGCAGAAAATGTCCCTGGTAGAATGCATGGCAAGGATGGTCCTGGAACAGCTCCACATTGCACTCTGCAAAACCCTTGCTACCAAGAGGCATGGAAATGCCTACACATCTTTTGGTGTGATAACTCTAGAGAAGCAGTGGTAGGTACTTCACTGTGCTCACAAGGAGTGTGCAGAGTAGTGACATGAATTTCCCCTGGGGTCAGAGCAGGTAAACTGAAGACCTGTAACCCATCCAAAGAGGAGGTCATGGTGACATCAACTAGTACATAACTACATCAGTGCTTTCCAGTTTGCTGTTTCTTGGAATGAAAGCATCCTGCAAAATACCCACTGTGCTCTCCACGGTTGGTCCACCAGCAGCACTGTTCATTGAATTATAGAATAAAGTTGTTGTGGCATTTAAAAGAGGCTTTTTTCCCCCCATATAACCCAAAATCTGGAGTTTAAAATTCCTATTTTATGAACATTAATATGAAAAGAATGCTGTCTCCTATTATGGAATTGTGTTATAAAACTGGAATGCTGTCCCCGCCCCGCCTGGCTCACAATCATCCGGACTTTGCCAAAAATCATCCTGTACTACAGAGCGTGTGTCTCACGATGGGAACTGCCTCCTGACTCACAAAGACAAGAGGCCTCAAATGTGTAAAGCTGGCAGAGGGGTTTTTTTAAACTGTCGGTAACAATCAGGCGACGTTCTTAATTGCTCTGAATTCTGATCTCTCCTCTGTGTGCAGCCTCCCGACCAGCAAGCTGCAGCTGTGTGCCTCTGCTTGTGAACTGCACCCATTGTTCCTCCCAGGAGACTGAGAAGAGGTCCAGCTAATACGCCTTTGTCTGCCCTTCTTGGTGCTCTTGGCTTGTAAGCAATGACCTAAAAATATTATGTCCAAAGTTCAGAGCCTTGGAAAGCTGTCAGGAGCCTTCCTCTTCAGGGCTTTGAGCTTTAGCAGTGCACCTTTAGCAGTGTGCGTGAAGGGACTTTCAAGCATTCTTTGCATGCAGCAGGGCTTGTTTCTAAAATCCTTCTTTTAGAGCAGCAACTGCAAAACAAAATTTCCAAGGCCAAATTCTGACTGCAGAAGTGCCCATGTTTGGAACTGAGTTACTCTGGACGTTGTCTGCTGGTAACCCACTGAAGCTTGTTTACTGCATTAGGGATTGATTTCGTCTAGCCACATTCTAAAAAAGCTAGATGTATCATTTATTATATGTCTGTGCATGCCTTTGCTTTAACAACTTGTTTCTTGCTTCAGATTTTTCTTTCCCCACTATTTCAAACCCCAAAGTTATCAAGTCAGCTCAGGAGCGGCCTCTTGGAAGGGCTTTTTCCTCTCCTGCCCACAGGGCTACATCACATTCCTCATAACCTCAGACAAGAACAGGTAAAATTGCTGGGGTATTTTTGAGGGAGCTTGTTCAATTACACAGAGCACATTCTAAGCCATACAGCCAAGTCCTCCTCCGCACAGGGATGATGTAAGCACATCCAGGAAACTTGGGATGCCAAAAATCTCAAACTGGAGGAAATATTTGCAGGTCGACATGGCTGCAAATTGGGCAGAATTTAGGACTCTGGGGAATGTTCCACTCACAGCTTCAACCCGAGCCTACAGAAGACCAACACAAACAAAGACAACACTGGTCAGGTCTCAGAGCAGTCTTGCTGGGATGGGCTGAAAAGCAGCTTTTCAGACCAGGGCTGAAGAAAGAAACATTTTTCGCCAGCTTATGTGTCAGGAGGGTGCACAAGGAAAGCCCGAAAGGTTAAGAAGATGAAAATTGCTAGGATTTTGCACTGACAAAGCTGGATAAAGTATTTGAATAGAAGAACACTGGATGTAAATAAAAATAGGATTGTACTACTCTGACAGCACTGGGACGTGTGCCAATGGCAGATACCAAGGCAATAGATGGTCAGGAAATATGACACATGGACCCACTTGATTACTTGATGGATGCTTTTTAAAGCCTCTTGTCTGCCTTCATTCAAAGTTATTTCCTATGCGGTTCCCAAAATGAAGGAATCTCTGGCAAAGATAAACAAGACCGATCTGCCTTCCTCTGCAGGCTAAAGCAAAGATCAGAAAATACAGCCCAAGCAGGGAAAATTAAAACACAGAAGAGGAAATGCCAATCATTTTCCTGACTAATAAATGCTAGGAGGAGAAATCCAAGGTTCACAGAAGGACCCATGTCTCTATGGAGTCTGTGTATTCTCTCTGCAAATCTGACAGTTTTGAACTCCACAAAACTGACCATTCAGTTTTGCCAATTATGCAACTTTTTAATGCTTCTGTTGCTTTTATGACATGTGTCAGCTGACCATGCAATCAAACCAAATAAGTCTACAATAATAAAATAACCCACATTAACTAATTATCTTAATAACAACTCTGTTAAGAGTGAGACATCTGATAGGAGAGATAAAAGCAATAATAAAAGGGCACTGTCAACTGCAAGAACAGACTTGTGCTGCTTCCCAATGTGATGCTCCAAGGATATTAACCCTTGGACTTCTGGGTGAGAAGTCTTGGGAGGCACCAAAGGGTGAGGTTTTCTAGAGACTTTTAAGGAATCCAGACCACAGGGATTAAAACTAGGGAAAAATTTGAGGGTGGAAATGAGATAGGAAAGACATGCCAACAGAACTACTTCCTCTGTTGTCTGTGAGCTGCCTTCTGCAGCAATATGTAAACAGGCACGTGGGCTACTGGGAATGAGCTGTACCAGAAAATAAACACAAGATGTATGGAGCAGGCTACGTAGTGAAATCAGACTTAATATACATAAGGCATGAAGGATCACCCAAGAAAATCTACCCCGTCCTTCATCAAGCCCCGATGATCTCCAGGACACAGGAATACTGCTGTGCCCACAGCTTCCAAGAGCACCAGCCTCTCAGTTCTGGGGAAAAAGCACACAGATATAACACCAAGCACCATGTCCTTCAGACCCAGAATGTGAGCTGAATCAAAACAGAGACAGTGTCTCATTTCCTTCTGGAAATCCTTCAGAAATCTTCCAAGACTGTCCCCAAGGGTGAGACTAAGTTTGCCCTATGCACACAGCCAGCACAATCTGTTCCATGCTTTGGAGCTTAAAATCATCCCTCAGTGGCTGAAAACTGACCTGATTGATGAAAAAACTGAGTTGTGCTTGTCAGGATGACAAGTAGAGAATCTTGAACATCTCCGATTTTTCTTCCAGAAGATCTGATCCAAAAGTTTGCTTCTGCACCGAAAGCTAAAATAATAACATGTCCAGGCAAAGTCTGCTTTCTACAACCACTCTTCCTCATGGTGGTATTTGTGATGCTCTACTGGCCTGAAACCATTAGAAGGTCCATTGAGACAAACAGCTCTGTTAGTCACGTTAATTAATCTGGAGGACGATCTACAGAATGAAACAGATCCAAAGACACCGCAACAGATCTTAGGGAGGATTCACACCACCAGCTTAGAGGATTCTGCTTAGTTGCTTTCACTGAGTCTTCCCCTCTATACTCAATATAAAGACATGAAGTCTCCAAAGGTCGTGCAAGAGCACCTCATGGGTGGGTTGTTGTCTTTCTTAAATGACTACGGAGGGAGCGTAGAGCAACAGTCACAAAGGCTAACATTAGCCTGGGAAGGACAGTCTCCACAAGTTTCCCTTGTAGTCAATGAAGGGTGGGAGGCAGTTTTGGCAGGAATTTCATAGTACCTAACAACTCTGCACCACTCCTGCTCAGAGTCGTCCTTCTCCCCAGACTGTTCAAACAGGGAGGTGAGGGAAAGTGACATCCCTGGATCAAATATGCTCTTCATGTAGAGCAGTCTTAGTTCTTTACATCTGCCATGTTAGTCTCTGGGAATAGCTCTGGCCCCAAATCTGGCCCACTGTGGACTGTGCTAGGGATGGCCAATTTTGATGACATCAGCAGGAACAGCTTCTGTGCGTGGCCCTGTGTACACCAGTTTCCTCCAGATGGGTAAGTAACGGGTTGTGTATCCTGTGTCATATTGCTACACAGCCCAGTTCAATGCAGCATCTGGGTGTTCAAATTAAATCTTTATTTCTCCAGCTCCTGCCTCTCCCCAGCTGCCCTGTTGGCTCACAGTGGTACATGTGGTCAGTGTGTGCTGTATGTCAGGGACAGACTCACTGTCATGGGTGGGCAGAGGGGAGGAAGGTAAAGGGGCTGCATGGCACTGCCACTGTCACTGTGACTGCACCCAGCCCAGACCACCCCCATTTCCCACCTGGTTTTGGCATGTTTCTCAGGAAACAGTACCCAGGATCTCCTCTTGGTCCAGACCATTTTCAGGTAACAGGTGGGGTAGTGGTTAGAGAGACCTGAGTCACCCCTCGTAGTCATCACTTATCTCAATGCTATAGATACAAGCCTCCAAGTGAAATTAGATTTTAATGCAACTGAGGCCTACCCAAGAGTTAGACAGGACTTTTGTAAAATCACCTGCACTGTCCCTTCACCCCAACCCACATTCTGGGGCTTTCCCACCACCAGAAACACGAGTGCACTACGCTTGTGAAACTCCTGAATAGGCAAGAGGCTTCCTTCTCTTCCTACAGAGCAATCTTCATAATGGTAAACGAAACAGGCTGGAGGAGCATCGATCTGCCTTCTCAGGACTTTCACAAGCACACTCAGCCCCAGGGCACAGCCCAGCAGGGGCTTTCAGGGGCTGGCAGAGCTCCAAGATCAGATGCAGCCATGGCCACAGTGCAGGGGCTGCAAGGAGACTCCTTCCCAGGTCATGCAGAGCTAGCACTGGCACCAGTCAAGATTTCATCCAGTACCCATAAGACTTTCTCTACTCTCCTGGACACATCCATGCCCACCAGGCCGTCAGATAGAATGAAAATACCACATTTCCACCTCCAATGGCTAAGCAAATGCAGACTTTCATCCCACAGAACCTTGGTTTAAATTAGGAGAGAGCAAAAGTCAGCTGGGGTCTCGTCCTTAAGAGCACAGAGAATCCACGTGGGAGTGGATATGTGAAGGGGAAAAGGACAACTCAAAGACAGTGTGAACTGAGTGGGTGAGAAGACTGGGAGTTTGCTTGCCCAATCTGAATTTCTCAATCTTTCCTAGGTTCAGCTGTCACTTCCACCTGAGGGTTATTTACCACGTTCAGAAAGCACTAGGAAATGGAGGTATCTAGTAAATAAAAAATGGCAAACACTAAGCAATGGAGCTCCAGAAATTCCTGTCTCACTCCAAACTATTTCAAGACACTTTTGGGATATTCTGTGACCAAAAGACTGTTAAAATACACTTTTGGGATATTCTGTGACCAAAAGACTGTTAAAATATGTATGTGCATAGGAGTTAGCTTAAAGCCTTAGCCATGTGGTCATTCCCTCTCCTCTTCACACAGACTTCTCATCTTTAACGGGGTACAGCAAAGACTTCACCCCTTGGTGACTGGACAAAAATAGGTCAGGCATCACAGAGCACCTTCTTTTCAGAAGGGCATCCCCCCAAAACTTGCCCCAGTCACATGAGGTGTGATTCGCTGGTGGAGCAGATCCAACACCCTCTCCTTCAAGCTCCTTGCAATATTCTTCAAGCTGGCATTGGGAAAGAGGACATCCTGGGTCTCAGAGGCTACACCTGTGTTGGGAAGCTGACCCAGGACAGGGCATAGCTCAAACATGAGCATGAAATCATCAAAACAGTTTGAAGGCTCCCATGCTCCCTACTACAGTTTGCTTGCTTGCCAGCTAGAATTTTCTCAGGCAGTGCTTGGGCATGATTCAGGCACAGATTAGGCATCCTTCCTAATAGGGAACATGGGTGAGACCACCCAGCTTCCAGCAGCAAAGAAGTTTAGCCATATAGACAGCCACATACATGCAAGCCATGTGGTACCACTTACCCTCTGAGTCTGAGTAGATCTGCCCTAATAGCCAAGAGATTCAGCTCATGGAGAGGCAAATGCTGCTGACCCAGACTGCCCACAGACTCTGGCAGCCATGCATTGGTGAGAAGTAGCCCTCATATCTACATTTTCTTTCACAGACATCAGGTATCAAAAACTTTTAAAAATACAACATCTCACGGAGAACTCACTTCCAATATGCCAGCTTCTTCCAACCCCTCCAGTGAAGGGATAACAACCCTTCACTGTGATGCCAGGAGCCCCAGACCACATGCAGCACTAAACAAGGAAAATATTTGCATTGTTGGCAGTTGTCTTTTCATGTTGTTTAATAGTTGGAAATGGAAAACCGACATATGAACAATCAGAATGTCTTTGGCAGACTAGCCTTGCTTCCTAGGCTGGAAGCTAAAGGTTCTTCTTCCGTATCAACCACTGACATGATGGGCAGCCTTTAAACCAGTCGTGTCTCCTTTCATAGAAGCATACAATCTCTTGAGTTGGAAGGGACACACAAGGAATCAAACTCTGGCCCTGTACAACCTCAAGAATCAGACTATGTGCCTCAGAGTGTTGTGCAAACTTTATCTTTCTTGTCTTCTAAGACCTGAAGTCAACAGGAGATTTTTACACTCTAGTGACTAATTTGGAGTGTGTTGGACTGCACCACAAATCATTCAGCACAGGGGCAAGCACACCTTTTTTCTGGAGCCTTTCACAGAAAAGGTCAGTCATGGAGAGAGTAAATATGGTAAGTATGACTTATTCCCACCAGAATCAGATTTATACATACCTAGTAATTAGCCTTAATTATGCAAAACATAACTGATAGACAAGGATAAAGGAGTCACAACATTACTTGTGGCAAAAACAATGGCATAAAAGTAGAAATCTGCCCCCCACCCGCCAGAGATTATGCATGGACCATCTCAACATGCATTCTGGCAACCCAGGTCCTTCCAATTTAATGACATCAGGGAGGCATTACAAATAGTGTGGGCCCTTTTTCATTGCTGCTTCTGACTAACTGATGTAATGCTGGACTGTTTATCGCCATAATCCCAGCCTACATATCCTAACCACTGAGTCAGTATTTGACTGAATCTCTCAAATCAAAACAGTTTTGTAGCAAATACTGCATGTGGTTTTCATCCCGTGGGTTCAAAAACTTCAAATAATTATTACTTATATTACTCTAACTACATGGGTCAGTGCCTGCGTGCTGGCCTTGGGCAGGGTTGTTGCACTGGATGGGGAACAAAGATGCCTTGCATTCCAAATAATGTATGCTATAGCAGCTTCTCATGCAAAAGGTAACAGAGGGACATCAGGGTGTTCAGAGACAGCTTGAGCCACTGTCCACTACCACCATCACTGTGTTTGTCAGAAATCTGAAATACAGGCTTGCTCCAGGAAGGCAGCCTGAAGGACAGAGGAATTTCTTGCCTTAATTCTACAATGTATAAGACAAACTACTTAGAAAGTAAGTCATATGGGGAGTGGTTGAGAGAACCTGAGATGTTTAGGCTGCAGAAAAGGAAGTTCAGGGTGATGCCATGATGTTTTTTGCTTTTTATATATACCCCCTCTATATACTCTTTTATATAACTTTTATGAATTCTTAAGGGCCTTTTAGCCCACATACTTCCAATTCTTCAGGTTTGCTAACTAGCACAGACCCAATATTCCGTTAAGCCAGGAGACCAAACGTGTTGGAAGCCTCAGACACCAAGGTCTTCTCTGGAACACATTTTGTAAGCTAAGATAGGCCAGGGGGGGAAAGTTCCTTGGAGAGGGGAGTTCACTCAGCCTCTCATTGGGAAATCTTTGATAGATATGTTAATTGGTAAAGCCTATAATTTTATACCTGAACTATTGTGGGTGTGCATTTCAGTGTGCATTTCGGTGTGCATTTTGATGTGCATTCCAGCGTGCTCCACCTGGACAGAGTGCACCAAGGATCCTTAAAATAAATACCAAGGTAAAATCCCTTTTTCCCTTCTAACCGTGTTTGACTCTTGATTTTAAGACCAGGAAAAGGCACTAAGGGGAGACCTTATTGCTCTCTACAGTTTCCTGAAAGGAGGTTGTAGCAAGGTGGGGGTTAGCCTCTTCTCCAAGGCAACAAGCAACAGGACAAGAAGAAATGGGCTCAAGCTGCACCGGGAGAGGTTCAGGTTGGACATCAGGAGGAATTTCTCCATGGAATGGGTGGCCAAGGATTGGAACAGGCTGCCCAAGGAAGTGTGGAGTCACCATCCCAGGAAGTGTTCAAGAAATGACTGGACATGGCACTCAGTGCTACGGTTTAGTCGACACGGTGATGTTCAGTTGATGATTCTTTGCTGTTGGACTGCAGCACACGCTACTCAGCACGTGTCTGCTACCTTATGCACAGCAGGTCTGAAGTTAACCTTCTGTCTGAAGGATGATCCTCCTACACCAGGGACTGTACCTTTGGTATGGAGAACCATGATCAGCTGCATGTTATCAAGGTCTCTGGTACAGACCACTGTGGAAACTCAGGCTACATCCACTGAGCATTTCTTCAAGGCTGGACCTATACCAGCTACCAGGGAGTCAGCAAGGGCAGCTGGAAGATCTGCAATAACTGTTTGAATGAGATATTTCTTCTGAAGCATCACAGGTGCATTCAGAAGAGGGTGATTGATTTTGCTGGCCAAGAGGTCTCAGAGGTAAGAGGGCAGGAATGATTCAAACTGATCAGAGCAGGCAGATGTTTAAAGTCAAGCCCACACCCTCAAGTGCTTCCACAAAACCCAAAGGTCCTGGTCCAGGCCTGCTCTGAGAACCAGCCCCTCGCAGTGTTCATGGGAGGTGGGGAGCCAAAGCATGTTTACTCCATATGTGGATCCGTGCTTTGCCATGCAGTCAGCCTGCAGGGGTCACACACAGACTCACAGCCCCACGTGACCATTTTGATAATGGCCTCATGTCCTCTGTGGCAGAGCAGAGCTCTGTTTCTCCCAACATGGAGAGGAAGGCTACGCAATTAAACCACGAAGGCAGACAAGTTGTGGCCAACCCAATACCAGCCCTGCAGGCAGAAAGGGCAATACCTTTGAACACAACTAAGCCTGCCCTCAGGCCCTTTACCCCACAAAGTGGTAGATAGGTGTGAAAGGTGGGCTGGGAGGATGCTCAGGACCTCATGGGGCATGAGAGGCAGGGACAAAATCTGGGGCGTGCAGATGACTAGTGTCAAGTGTGTGCCTTGGGTTAAACAGGTTTCAGCTCTTCCTCAAGTCGATGGGTGTGACCCCAGCTCTCATCAGAACCTGCAGTTGCCCCAGGCAGCACAACCCCAGAGAGGATGACAATGAATGTGAGTAATTCTTGAAATTTGTGGGAAGACTTTTCAGACGTCTGACTTCCTGCTTCTGCATGTACAGAGGAGATGTTTTTGTCTAAAGGAGTGGTAACAGTTTACACTGATATAAAGCCTCATGCACCAGGGCAGAGGAGCACAGAGCCCAGGAGAAGGGGAAGAGGGGGAAAACACAGGAAAGGTTGCATGGGAGCAGTGCTGTCCCCATGTGAAAAGGGAAGTAACCTACGTCTGGGAAAGAGTTCATATATAGGAATTCCCCTTGGACTGAAGGGGAACCAGCCGCTGAAGTGAGACTCTGAGTCAGAGCTCTTTCCCAAGGTGCTGCTGGCCAAGGCAATCACTGGGTTACCTCTGTCTCCAGGGCAGATTGCATTAAGTCCAGCCTAAAAGCCTTTTAATCAAGGTTAATATGGATGGGAATGTCAGCTTTATAAAACAGTTCATCATTTAAACGTCATCAGAAGATCTTGATGGAGTTTGAAAGACTGCAGTGAAGGAAAACATTTTGCTTTGAATGCAGCCAAAGGATGAAATAGGATTTCTCTCTGCAGAAGCTATTTGGCCTGTTCTCCTGGGCACCATATGTAAGAAGAGAGAGAACACCTGAGGTTAACAACAGTAACACTTTTTACAATTTGAGCATGCAGAATCTTTTCCCAGCAACTGGAGCCACTTTAATATGAAATGCATCATTAGAGTGATAGGACTCTGATGATGGACAACACTGAGAGGTCTCCAGAGTAACCCTGATGGGAGCTGGTGCTCAGGGAACGCACCACATTAATTTACAAGCCTGTCATGATTGCTCTGGGTTTATTTTTAACTAAAATAACCTGGCCTTCAGCAATCTATTCCAGGGATACCCTGACTCTGCAGAACGTGCAGAGCAAGAGTTGCAGCATATGCTTTTGTTTTCATCAGACAAAGGCTTCAAGTTAGGGGTACTGAATATTAAAGTAATAGCTGGTTTTGTCCATTTCTGTTCTATTTTTAGCAATTAGTGACCATCCATAAATCCAGATCACATATAATACAGTCATTAACATGGTACTGAACTACAGAGTGCATAAGGAGGTAGAGAAAGATTATCTGGTCCAACACCCTAAGCCCAGTACAGGATCTTGTATATACAGCACCCCTTCCCAGCAGATTTCTCTCTAATTGAAGAACATATTAATACCACAGGAGTGGACACCAAGGAGTATTTTTCCTTGGTAAGAGTGAGGAGTACTTCTGCCTTACTCACAGAATTGCCTCTTGACTGCGCAGGAGGTACTCTCCAGCCTGCCAACCACTCATGGCAGCCCAGCCACCAGTACCCAGGAGAGCTGCCACATGGTGACCATGAAGAAATTCGTACAGGTGTAGTGCAAGTAGCATGACAACTGCACAGCTAGGGTACAAATGAAAGCCGGGGAAGAAACCAGGAAAAACAAACAACTGCTCCTCAGTTCATGGCATGTGGCAAACACCAGAGACAGTAAATGCTTGTTGATTTAAAGGCCCTACTGATTTCAAAGTGACCACCTGGCAGCAAGTGTTGATATTTGGGCCATTTAAGCAATCTTCAGATGATGACACAAACATCAATTCCCTTGAGGACCTACTGGCAATTTTCCAGTATTATAAGGGATCACTTACTCAGGCAAGAGACACTGCAAGTGACAACCAAAGGAAAGTCTTTGCAAAGTACAGTCAGATTGCAAAAGGGATCGACCTATGACAAGGATGCTGGGACAAGAGAAATGCCAGTTCACCATGTTCACACGCACTGTGGCACTCACAAGAGGAAAGAAAGCCTCAGAAGGCCAAGACTATATGAGAGAACTGGTACCTACAACTTACACCCAGAGCTAAACCAGTGATTGCATTATTTTACAGATCAACTGGACTGCCAAGACTGGCCATCTGGTCCCTGGAAGAGGAAGTCCAACACCTTCAGAGCGAGGGCCACTGAAAAATAGAGCCACCTTGAGACAAAACACACCTTTAAGCAAATTTTCAGACTATACCAAGTTGGGTCAGGGTGTCAGTCTGCTGGAGGGCAGGAAGGCACTGCAAAGGGATCTGGACAGGCCAGATTCGTGGGTTGAGACCAATGGCATGAGGTTCAACAAGAGCAAGTGCTGGGTCCTACACTTTGGCCACAACAACCCCACTCACTGCTACAGTCTGGGGGAAGAGTGGCTGGAAAGCTGCCTGATGGGAAAGGAACTGGGGGTGCTGGTCAACAGCAGCTGAACATGAGCCAGAGGGTGCCCGGGGGGCTAAGAAGGCCAATGGCTTGTATCAGCAATAGTGTGGCCAGCAGGACCAGAGCAGTGACTGTCCCCCTGTTCTCCGCAATGGTGAGACCACATCTCAAATCCTGTGTTCAGTTTTGTGCCCCTCACTACAAGAAGGACATTGAGGTGCTGGAGCAAGTCCAGAGAAGGGCAACAGAGCTGGGGAAGGGTCTGGAGCACATTTCCTACGATGAGTGGCTGAGGGACCTAGGGGTGTTTAGCCTGGAGGAGGGTCAGGGGAGACCTTGTTGCTCTTTACAACTACCAGAAAGGAGGGTGTAGCCAGGTGGGGTTCACTCTCTTCTCCAAGGCAGCCAGTGATAGGACAAGGGGACACAGTCTTAAGCTGCACCAGTGGAGGTTTAGGTTGGAATTTCTTCACAGAGAGGATTAAGTATTGGAATGAACTACCCAGGAATGTGGTGGAGTCACCATCCCTGAAGGTGTTTAGGGAAAGACTGGACATGTCACTTAGTGCCATGGTCTTCTTGACATGGTGGAGTTCAGTCAAAGCTTGGATTCCATGTTCTCAGAGGTCTTTTCCAGCCTAATTGACTCTGTGTGAAAGCCTGGTCAGGAGAAGTTTGGAAGGACAGCTGTCTGGCTTGTTTCAGCAAAATCTCTACAGGGTGGTTTAGAGTCAGCACAGTGTAGACTGCCTCAGTCACCTACTTGAAATTACCTTCTTTCCATGCTCCTGGCCTCATGGTGCAACCCTGACTCTTCATCAATTGCTATGAGTCAGACTGTGAACTCCAAAGGCTCTGTGGTCCCACAGAACAGGGGGCACCCAGGAGTTTGCTAGAAGTGAGTATAAAGAATAAACAGGCACTTGTAGTCTACTCAGCTGGGATGCTTGAGTAGGATTTGTCTCATCTGCTTAACACATCAACACCAAAGACACCTAAATATGAGGCAGTGACCTAACACCCCTTATGCAGGGAAATAGATAAATTTTTTGCAAGCAAGTCATCTGGGCGGCTTTGGACATCTGTGTGAGGATATGATAAATTGAATCCAAGAGCTGCTATTTCTCTTCATGGACAGCAGCAGAGAAGGCAGTGGTACTTAAGGGGATAGAAGAGCAGAAGCACTACCTATCCATCTCCCAGTGCTGGACAGAGAGGGCGAGGAAGGCAGCCACAGTGTAAAACCTCTTTGGTCACCCCAGTGTGAATGAGCAGGATCTGTGAAAATGTAGCAAAACTCGTGGGCAGTATTTCTTCATGTCTACAAATACAGCTCTCATTAGATCGGTAAAGCAGCTGGATATTTTTGGATCCATGAGCTGCCAAGGTTACACGTACTGAAGGCGTTTCATATACAGGTGGGTGTGAAATAGAGACTGCAAGAAAATCTCTGTGTCTATAGGTGATTTTTAATTTGTGGTGATAAAAACTGTGAAAACAGTTGTTATATAAGCTAAATCTTTTTAGCAGATAGTAAGAAAAAGGAACGCATAAGAGTAAAACAAAAGGCAGCTATTTGCCAAACGTACACACAAGGACTTTAAGGAAGGAAAATGTTCTTGCTTCTGCCCTGTGAATGAAGAAATAGGCTTTGATAACCATATAAATGAAAACCATTTGTCACTGGATTGAGTTTGTAGACCTGGAATAGAGGAAAAAAACCCAAAACCGCAAATAAAACAGATGCTCTCATCATGACTGGTTTCTGATTCAAAGACAGTTCCCCAGCAGCGTATAACTCACAGAAAGTGAAGCTAAGAGGAAGTCCAAGTTTCCATGAAGCAACAGGGAATATGGCATTGTGCAACAGCTTTTCCATACTGAATGTACATTTAAGCATTGCCCAATCAAATGATAGCCAACAATGTATGCAATGAAAAACTGATTGAATCTTGCTGTAAGACAACTCAAATGATGCTATTAAATATCTTAATCTTGGAGCTGATAGAATTGTGGCATGGCATTCTGTCAGTAGAAGCTCTAATGCGGCAGTGCTATTACACACACACACACTACCTTTTTGAACTTCTAACACAAAACTGGAGGCTGGAGGAATGGCATGTGGCATCATCAGCCAATATTTTTCAGGCATAGGAATTTTCTCACACATCCAACTGTAGGTTAGAAAACTGTCTTATTAATTATAGCAGATGAAGAAGCACTTCTCTTCATACTCCAAGCATTTCCAATGAGTATTTTCAACAGCACAGGACAATCTTCATGATTGGGATTGACCTGGTGATTTTATGAAAAAGCAGAGCAGCCCAAACCCCACAAAAATTATAGACCTCTCTTATGCTTTTCTATGAAAGTCCATGCAGAAGACCAGAAAGCAACAAGCCAACTGCTCTCCATTAGAAGTTATCCTCACAGACATCAGGGCGGACTGATTCTCCTCCCATTTTCATGAACAAGTCTGAAGAGGATTTTCATTAAAGTAAATGAGAATAGACTGAATGAAAATAATTAACATGAAATTATGTAAGTACTGAACAGCAATATTCTCAGAAGAAGGGCAGATGCATTTTGGGAAAGTATGAACTACTGTATCACAAGTTACTGGAATGCAGGTGGAGATACATGGAAGTGCACAGTATCTATATAAAATCACACTAGATGATCTGAGAGTCATTTTCAAATCTATGAATCTATTTATTGTTTCAGGAGTGTACAGAAAAATGCTCTATTAAAAGATCAGCTGGTCTGTGAGCACATGGACTCTCTCAAGCAGCCAGGCCAAGACCAGATGAGAAGCACACAGCCTGACTGGAGGGTGTGTTCTGTGCACTCTCACGGTAGGCAGCTCTGCTGGACCCCCACATCCCAGGGCTCCTGGAAGCAGACCTGCCTTTTGTAATTCCCATTACACCATCACTTACCTGATGCCAAGCCACTTAATGTTGTCTTGATCCATTTAAAATATGCCTTACAAAAATGGTATTTGAAGAAAACGGTTTAAAAACAATCCACACAGGACAGACGAATAATGTTGGATTTCAGGCAGTTTTCTCTGCAAACAGGAGTTTAAATTTCTTTTGGTAATAACCTCTTTTGACTTGCCCACATGTAGACGGTAATTATTACTGCTTTTTACAGCTAGGGTATTTTAATCCCAACACATCTCATTCCCTCTCCCACATAGACAGTCTTTGAAGCAACAATAACAAGTACCAGCTTCCCTAGGCCAGTTTGCAAATTTGCCTCAAGGCTAAAACAGTCAGAGCAGACTTAGTAGGTCAGAATTGGATTTCCCAAATATGAACCATTCCAGAAGAAAAGTATTTTTCTTATTGTTAACTTATTAATCATTAGAGAAAAAGAAAAGTATTGGAAGGGTAGATGTCCCCCCTGTGTGAATTATGTATGGAAAATAACTGCACAAAATGCTCTGGCTCTACTGAACTCAACAGGAGTTTTGCCACCGGCTTCCAGCAGAGCCACATTTTCACCCACTGTCTCCAGAGCGACATCTCATATGTCACCATTTACTAGTAGCAGCAGAGAGTTCACCACCAGGCCTGCCATTACCATATGAAACATAAAGGAAAGCTGAGGTATCTCTGTGGGATCTGGCAGCCCCACAGAACTCATCCAGATTTGTTTGCTTTTAATTACCATTACAGTCAAGGGCACTAAAACCACTGTGGAGCCTGGGAACAAACTGTTTTGGTTGCCCTCAGACACACATTATCCCAGCACAGCTCTGGAAGCAGCATGGTAGCGGTACCTAGCCGGAGGAGCTCCAGAGGGACCAGAGCCAGGGGGCTTCAGCCAGGGGGACCTCACCCATTTCCTACCTACCAGAGGGGAGACTGACACCTCCGCTTCCTCACATATCCCTGGGCACTCTCGTAGGACCCACACAGGGATTGATGTATCTCCCTGAAGATCCAGGGTTGCAGGTTGTGGCTTCTTTCTAAGTTCAGGCTGAATGCTATTGCTGTCTGTCCCGAGACAGATTTGAGAGCCGTGGAACACCTCAGGCAGAGCAGGCTCAGGGAGCACGAGCCTTTGGATAAGCTGAAGGAAAGACAGACAGAACAGGCAAGCAGCATGATCACTGGCTAATTTGTTAAAGACTAGTCCCCAGTGGGCACAACTTTGTTATCATACCTGGAGATGCAGCCGTTCAGTCCCTTGCTGACTGACCCAGGTTACAGCCCTCATTCATCCTCAACCGAAGCATTTTGTTCCTCCATGCAGTTGAACCTTTGTGATGAAAAGCACCCCCAGCAGACGTATTGCCATGAAAATTTTGCTCTAATGAACTGGCAGGAAAGACAGTTTCACAGAAAGATCTCTGAGCAGCCCAATTCACAATTACTCTTCAAATCCACAGGCTCTCATGCTAATTAGGAGTGACACCTTTAATTACCAGTATTGAAACCCTCAAGAGCCAACAGATCACAGCCTAAATCCATGATATTGTCAACCCAGAAGGCAGCTCAGCAGTTGGGTTTGGGGGTTTTTTTTTGAGTCAGTGGCTTGTTTCCCTATGACGCCTTGAGAAAAGGTTTATTTGTGTAATGTCTACAAACCTAAAATAACAGGGACTATTTAAATTGAGGTAGAGGGCAATTTAAAGCCCAGCTAAAACTTCTCTGCTGAAATCGCTAATGGTAGGAGAAATGTGTATTTCCAACACACAATTAGGAAGAGACAAATAGAGGGTGTGGAGTCTTACTATGGAATGTTAATTACAAGCAGATCCTGAATCCCCGGGTTGAGTTCCAGCCAGCTGAGGACACATATTGAAATACACTTAGTGATATACTCATTTCTACTTAATTACTTGTGAGACAAAGTGCTCGCAGCCAAAGGATATTTCTTTAGGATGCAGAGGATAGCTCTGAGAAGGATTAATAAATGTAAAAGATGCACAAAGCAATATCAGTCCACCTACTTGCCAATGAAAGGAATTTCACAACAACATTTTTTCTAGTGTTCTGTGTTGCCTATTTTAATGTCCTAAGTGATAAGGTTTCCACCATTTCCCTTGGAAGATTAGATAAGTTTCATGGCCAGTGTAATATTGAGCCTGCTTTGTCTTCTCTTTTTTTAGAGTTCAACTGTGTTTTTCTGAAAAATAAAACTTACCATAATAATTTCTCTCTCTCCTCATTAACTGCACCCAAGGGATCCTCTGAAAAGGGTGTCTAGAAAGACATTTTGGTTGAATTTAACTAACCTTTTTCCAGGGATGGATGCTGGAGGAGCAACCAAGCAGAGCAAAATACCTGAGTGGGAAGAAGGAGAAGGTTCCCTAAAGTCTGTTGCATTCTCAAGACCTCCCAGATTTCATAGTGTCTGAGATGCCTGAGATTCCATGTAGCCCACACAGCACAGTGGATGCATTTTCTGTGCTTCAGATCATGCAACAGGACTAAGTGGCTGAAGGTGGCTGGTAAGGACTGGCAGCCAAGCTACTCATTCTCACCTGCACACAGGTACAAAAGTCTCCTTAAAACATATCCCTAGATGGACTCTTTCAGTTGATCTTAAATGGTAGATGATGATTCAAGACAGCAGCTGCCTCAGCATGAAGTGATGATGGAGAGGCTGTGCTGCAAATACATGAACTTCAGGCTGAGGTACAGAGGGAAGGAGCCAGTTACATATGGTCCTCAAGGGCACGGCACAAGTTTGCACTGTGTGCCTTGCACATAGACTCAGGGTCAATTTCACATCAGTGTGAGTCACTAGGGGATTGCTGCCCTCATCCTCCTTCTTACCCTACACTTTCCTCCATGAATTTTTCTGCAGCAGGACTATCTCCATGGTAAGACACAGTCAAGCCTAGACTCTTTCCTACTTAAAGGACACATGTAGCTTTCCCATCTCAAAATCAGATAGTTTTGAAATGTTAATGCCACACCAGGCATAGATGAAACCTGTGTCTGTAAATACATTCACAGTCAAGTGGAAATAATCACATCTGACATGACCAAAGTGCAGTATCAGCAGATTGCCATCCAGCAGAAAAATCCAGTCAATTTATTGCTCCCAAACACATCAAGGATCTCAGGCAATAGCCAGGACCTGGAAGTAACCACTGCTATCCTAAATCCACTTGAAGAGAGCACGTTTCCACAGGCTAACAAGGCAACAAGCTGCACTTGGGAACACAACGCGTGATGGCTCAGCTGTCATGATGTACAAGGTACAAGGTAACATCACAGGTTCCCCAGTCCTCCTGAGAAGCAATGTGTGCTGGCTGAGAATGCCCCCTTGCACTTGTGACCGTCCAGGTGAGGAGAAGCCTCTCTCATGGCGAGCAGATTTGCACTGCTGCCTGTTTGGCGCTGGGTGATAAAAGACACACAGATGTCACCCATGTCTGTTGGTAAGTGACTGCTTGGCTTTAGGGTAAATGCAAGATCAGACATCCCCACGGAAAAAGCAAAATGATGAAAATCACTGAAAAATAACAAAGGGAAAGAAAGTAGAAAAAGTGTAGTGTAGATAAAAATTGTTATCAGTTCTTTCTCTAAATCTGCCACCTCTTTATTCCTCAAAACACTTAAAGAAGAGGATACTGACCCTGCTGTCTGAGTCATGTGCCACAATCATCTCTGAAGTAAGTACCAAAGAAACAACAGAAGACATCTAAACAAAACCAGAGAGAACACTGGTTTTCTTGACCACTAAGGCAAATAAAAAATCCCACTGGCAACAGTCTTTTGTTGACAGAAAAGGAGCATCTACACTGGAAGTGGTGAATCTGGGGCGGCACACAAAAATCGAACTGGGATCTGAATGCTGGGACTGCATCTCAATCCAGATAGATACTATGAACTGAATAAATTAGAAAAAGAAGTGAAAACCATGCAGACCTCACCCACAAAGGGACCAGCTATTCTTCTTTGCTGAAAAAGCCCCTTGGTTGTAGGTGTATTTTTCAGCCTTGTCCTTTTCTTTTACTTCCACAGTATTTTCTAAGTTGTGCCCAGCCTGGATTTATCTCTCCCAGCAGTCAAGACCTTTCAGACCACCTTTGCATCTCTGTTGTTCCACACCCTGGACATATGGGACAATGGAAGCCCAAAGAGGAATCACAGGAATGAAATGGAGACAGGAGAGAGGGCATAAAAAGAGATGCAAGACAGATCCACCCTCATTGCAGTGGGTTATGTTGAATAGCTGAAAGGATCATGGAAAAAGTAAGTACAGGCAAGCTTAGCAGAAAATCTGGAGACACTGATTTAGTCCTCTTTCCTTTGAAGAGGCCTGCATAAAGTTAACAGTAATCTAGAAACCAGGAGGGATCTGTCTTCTTGATCTGGAGAAATGGGCCCATAGGAAGGAATATCATGTGGTTTAAGAAGAACAAGTGCAAAGTGCTGCACCTGGGTCAGGATAATCCCCGGTATCAACACAGGCTGTGGGTGAACAGATCCAGAGCAGTCCTGCCCAGAAGAACTTGGGGGTGCTGGTGGGTGAGAGGCCGGACATGACCCAGCCATGTGCGTTTGCAGCCCAGGTAACCAAACGTGTCCTGGGCTTCATCCAAAGCAGTGTGGGCAGCAGGTTGAGGGAGGGGATTCTGCCTCTCTGCTCTGCTCTGTGACACCCCACCTGCAGTGCTGCATCCAGCTCTGGGGTCCCCAACACAGGAAAGACATGGACCTGTTGGAGAGAGTCCATAGAAGGATCAGTGGGATTATTAGAGTGCTGGAACACCTCTCCTGTGAGGAAAGGGTAAGAGAATTGAGATTCTTTATCCTGGAGAAGAGAAGGCTTTGGAGTGACCTAATTGTGGCCTTCCCGAAGGGAGCCTAAAAGAAAGACAGAGAGAGACCTTTTACAACAGCATATAGTGACAGGACGAGGGGTAATGGTTTTAGACAGAGAGTAGGTTTAGATGGTATATTAGAAAGAAATTCTTTACTGTGTGGGTGGTGAAGCACTGGAACAGGTTGTATTTACCTACATGACATGGTGGAGCAGCTGAAGAGCAGGGAACACAATAAAGGACTGTCTGTCAGGTGAAAAGATGGAAGCATTGGTCATCTTTTCAATACTTAAAGGGGGCTTATAAGAAAGAGGATGAGGACAAAGGTTTTAGCAGGACAGTTGCTATAGAACAATGGGTAATGATTTTAAAATAAAAAAGAGTAGATTTAGACTAGATATAAAGAACAATTTTTTTATGATGAGGATTATGAAACACTGGAACATGTTTCCTAGAGAGGTTGTAGATACCCCATCCCTGGAATCATTCAGGGTCAAGATGGGTGGGGTTCTGAGGTACCTGATTTAACTGAAGATGCTCCTGCTCATTGCAGGGAAGGTTGGACTAGATGACCCTTACAGGTCCCCTCCAGCCCAAACTAATCGATGATTCTATGATATTTTAGGGTTTTTTTCACTTGCTGGCATCTGAGACATAAGTATTTCCTTCAGAGTTTCCCAACCTCCTGCCTCATGGCAGAGCACCTGCCAGCAGATGCCCTCTGAGGAAGACCATCCAAGAAACTGTTGCCCCAGGAAAGGGGATTTTTCAGCCTAACAAAAATTTGCACACAAGACATCTACTTTCCCAATGAAAAACTGAAGGTTTCAAAAACAGAAAAACTGCAAGCCCAAAACTGCCAAAACCTAAGCGTCCTTGGTCCAAAACCCAGAACTTCTTTACCAAAGAACACTGTAAAAGTTGTTTTTATTTTTGTCATAACTCATGAAACTAAATTACCTTACTTCCATTTGTTCAATTTAAACAAATAATCTTCTGCACAAATCAGTTCTAAGCAGCTCTTCCATTACTCACAGAAATTGCAGCATCTTCTGGCAAGTTGTTCAGGTTAACACAAAGTGGTCTAAACACACTGAAAGGGTGAAATCGAGAAAAGGAAACACTTGCTGCACACTCTTCAGGTTTTGTTTGTCCTTGACCTTTTAACAAAACAGTAAAGGAAGGAAGCAGAAAGCACAGATTGCTGTTAGTGTTGTTTTTACACTTAAGCCAACTCTTCAAGTCTGTGACCAGCACTGACACTAAACTTGTCTAAGGAAGGTTGGGTTTTGCTGTACCACAGCTAGAGACTCAGCAAAAACAAGTTTGCTGTTCTTCCTGCTTCCCCCTATTACACCAGATGTGTCTCTCCACAGTACTCAGACTCAAACATATACCCCAGCTACATCCCAGCACTATACTGGGGCAAGACTGGAGTATGCAGAAAGCCTCTTCTGCCTTCCCACACTTTGGTTTCCAAGAAAAGAGGGGGCACTTTGGTCTTATTTGGGCCCCAAATCCCCAGGTAAGCTGCAGCAGGCATGAAAGGTACATTTCTAGAAAAGGGTATCTGAAGCCACCTGCCCAAGAACACAGAGTCTGTGGGAACCCAGCAGTGACCCAGACCCTTTATTTGCATCCTCCCTCGTGATTTCTGTCTTGCTTCCTTTGTCTGTTTCAGAATGACTCAAGCAACAGCACTTGCTCGTCAAAGACAAAGCATTTCCTGGTCAAGCTGTAGGGTATGACCTGGTCTCATACTCAGCACTTGCTTGGGAAAGCATTTGGAACAAGAATGCTTACACCACAAGAACAGTGCTTCACTCGTAAAATTCAGAAATGCCAGATTTATCTTTGCTTGAGCAACTTTAATCCTTTCCTTTCTGATTCAACTCTCTGATGCATGGAACCAGGTTTGCCCTTGCCTATGCAGCAGATGACAGATAACTTCATCTTGTAGGAGAGAAGCCATGCCAGGGAGCTCAAATGAGACACAAGAATGACAGGTGAAAGCTACCACAGAGGAGAAAGTTTATGCCTATACCAATAAATTTGTGAGGGACATCTCTGCCTCCTGCCAGGCCAAGGGGCACAGTCTGGCTCACACAGAGGCTGCTAACAGCCACTGCCCCCTAAACAGCCTGCCTGTGACCACCCCACCAAGTACTTGGCCATGAGCTTCTCCTGGGCCCTATCTGGTGCCCCACCAGCCCTAAAATAAAACTATTAATTCTGGATAATCCAAAAGTTGTCCTGAATCCCACCAGAGTGGTGCTTCTGTAGCACAGACCTGGTGGATGGAGGGTATTGCATGCCCAGAGGGGAGGAAGGTGCTGCAGGTGCTGAAGGCATGGTGTTGGCTGGGATGGATAGTATGGGAGGTGGGGGGGACCCTTACCCTACAGTGGTTCACTTGTGGGTCTGGCTGGGAGCAGTCCTAGGGAGAGCTGTCCCCAGATTTTTCGCTGCAGTGTGGGTGGCCAGGGCTGATCCTTGGTTTGTTTCCTGGCCCTCTTTTATTTAGAGATGCGGGAGCACCCTCACAGGGACTGTGTGCCACCTCAGAGGTCACTAAATAGCATAATCCAGAAGCAAAGGGAACCCTACAAACAGTAATAATCTTCCCAACATCCAAAGATAAGAACCCCTGAGATCTGAAGAACTGAGATTTTCTCAAGCCAGAATTTGGTTTACTTTTCCCTCTCTCAGTGGTTTGCAACTAACTTAATTTATAAACAGATATAAACCTAAGTAGCTCTTGTTCTACACCAGGCTTGTCACACCACTGCTTAGTCTTAGACAGCATGGGTTGCTTATTCATGCTCTTCATTTCCCATTTTGCCTTTTTGATAGGCTTCTGTCTCTCAGCAGGCAGGTAGAGTCTTAAGTTTGTCCTACTCACAAAGACTTCATTCAACCAAGAACCATTCTCTGAGTACAGTTCTTGTTACAGCACCCTGTTGTCACTGAACACAGGCTGTAGCAAAGGTGTGAAGCCATTTCCCATTTATTAACAGATCCCAGGAGAAGTGATTTTCCTGTTTACATACAATGTGTGTATTGCCCTCTGACTTTTCTGTTGCATCAGAGCTGCCACTGAAATGTGGAACAAACTATGTGTTGTAAGGTTCATGGTCCAGCCACATAATGACACAAACGACATTCCCATGCAGGCTCATCCCCTTCAGAATCCAAAACTGAAAATAGCAATCTGTTTTAAATCTTTAAAAACATAAGTGTTACAGACCTGATGAGAGATCTTAAAATCTCATTTTCAGCACCACAAGCAGTGTTTCCTATCTAACCTATATAAGCAGTTTAAGTGGAGCTGGGAGTTGCTTAGAGGTTATTCAACAAAGGAATACTTACAAAGGTGTCTTTACTTAGCCTACACTACTTAGGAACACTTTCAATTGCATAGAACTACCTTTTGTTTTGGACAGAAGTGTAGCATTAAGTTAATTAAAAGCACCACCCATTCCAGCTGACTTTACAAATTTGGCATATCCAGCACGTGTGATGAACTGAGTGATTTCCAAGTGTGACCCAGCACATAAGTCACATTCCAAACTGGCCCTCAGTGAAGAGGGCTCTAAGTACTTTTTCTGCTTTTGTGAGACTCTACAGCCTGATTATCCCACGAATAAAACTAATGTTCTACCAGCCAATAATATAAATAAAACACGTTTAGATCAAATGAATATTCTTCCTACTGACCTAACAAGATGACTGTGTCATACATGATTCTGGGTAAGTTCCAGCATTGCCTCTTTGCCAGTATCTGACTATACTCTAAATTTATGATTTATTAAGAGCAGGGAATGAAAAGTGTTCTCATGGGACCCATACATTACCTGACTGGGCTGGATCTCTGGGTAATCCTGAAGCATAGTTGAGAAACAAGGAAAACTGCAAATCCTTGTGGGAGTCCATCCAAAGCTGCCACAGGTGTCTGCAGATGTACCTGCTCTGTGAAATGTGGGGGATAGACAGAAGCCTGGGTAGACACCAGCTAGAAAGAACAAGTCAGAAAAAGTAGAAATAATCGGATTCTTCATTCTCTAGAGAGCCTGGTCTGGTGCAGCACACAGCTGGTCCATGTGCTCTCTTGTCAAGGAAAGCCCTTCTCAGCCACTTCATAAGGATCCTTACAGAGGCTTTCCTGAAAATTCAGCTGACCTGCATTTCTAAGGGAGGGTAACTTTGCATGTCAGATGAGGATGAATATTATGTTCATTTTTTTCTTGAAGCTATGAACTCCTGTTTTCCTGACCCCAACAGCTGTCTCAGTCCTGAGTCTGGGATTAACCTGCCTTGCTGCTCCTAGGCCAGTCTGATTTATTCCAGTAGGTTTGCACCTATCTTGCACATGGGAGGGTAGACTGGTGATTGTAGCATTTGCTGGCAACAGGAACTCCTTTTCAGGAGCTAAAACAACTCACTGGAAAGAAAAATGCCATAACTGTACACCAGGCTTGCCAACAGCTGTTTCACTACTGCTTTCTGCATGGTCAAACCCAGGGCTGTGGGATGCTGCTCTGTACCTGAGGCTGAGAGCACATTTACGGATCACTTGGAGCAGCTGCTCAGCCAGAAGAAGTTCTTTCCTACTACACAATAAAGATATATTTTTAGCAGCAGCAAAAATAGATTTCGACGAGTGTCATAAAAACAGATAGAATTTCACATTCCTCTTTGATACTTAACAGGGATAAAAAGTACTGGGCTTTCACACCTCTGAGTGTGGGGACTCTAAATGCTCTGACCATGCCTGACAATGGATGGTTGCAAAAAAAATTACAAAATAAACATCATGCAGAAATACAATTAATCAAGGGAGCCTTTTTTGACACAGGAACTTTCCACACCATAACAGCGCTGCAAACCAGTCTCTGCATGGAGACCGTTTGTTCTAGGGGTACATTCATAGAATCAGAGAACAGTTTGAGTTGGAGGGGACCTTTAAAGTCATCTAATCCATCCCCTATCAAACCAGATGTACCTGCAAAGGGACTTGTGTCCTCTGGAACTGAACATGTTAGTGGATAGATCATTCATCCCTCCGCTTCCTTTTGAGCCATCAGAGGCCAGGCACATTCAGATCACACTGCAAAGTCCATCTCCCCTTTTGCTGGGTGCTAAGGGAGGACCCAGACATAAAGGCTGCTTCGTGAGAGACCAGCACGCCCGATCTGTTGTTATCTGCAGGGCTTGTGTTAGTCAGAGACGATGGCAGTGTGGAAAAGAGGTCAGTTATCACAGCCCCAGGCTGAAAACCAAAGGAACTGCATCAAAGTTGGGAGTAGTATGGAAGACTGAAGATTGAAATCATACTATTTGAGGGCAGACACTGCCAGTGTCTCATAAAGACTTCTCTTGAACCTTGAGCTACCTCTTTGAAACCCACATAGGAAGGCATTACCTTAGGAGTGAGACATCCCTGCAGTGATAAAAGGAGATGCAGCTGCTGTTTTAAGAGCAGTGTGTTTGGGATTACAATTAGCCAGAGCTCAAACAGTGGCTGCAAAGAAGCAGGATGGGCTTGAAGATGGTGCGAGGCATAGCAGATACCCCAAGACTGACTGCCATAGAGGATGCACTGGAACTGGGGCAGTGTAAACACATCAGTACCAGAGAGAAAGAGCCCTGCCAAGAGACCCATGAGCCAAGAGTCAGGCTGGGAGGACACACAGGGTCACTCAGTGTTCAGCCAGAGATTGCCACATCACATTTTTCTGGGCTGTCCCATGGAGGAATTAGGAAAATGGGGATGATGAGAGGGATGTGGCATTTGCAGTCAGCACAGCTGTCAGGCAGAGGGGCAGTGAAACTTCAGGACACCTCTCATGCATGGGAGCTGCAGGCTGAAGAAACTCCCATGTCCATTTGACAAGGAGTTACCTGCCTGCAACAAAATCCACAGAGACTTCTCATAAAATGCAGAGCTTTTACTAGCATGTGACAGCATCCAGAGCACACCTGGGAGGTGAGGAGCTGAGATGTGTGCAACATAGAGAGGAGCTGGTGTGGAGGGCAGAGGCCAGCACCTGAGCCCTCCCTGTGCCTTGAGCCACGTGAGAAAGGTGTCTGAATTAGTGCTGAACTGATGCTCTGGTACTGGGGGCAGTGTGAGAGACCACCTTGGATGCAAGACTAATTTAGATGGTTTATTCAAGACTTTGTATGGGCACTAGTTAACTGCCAAAACAGTCAAAACATAAACCTGGATAATCCAACTCACTTAAATTTATTTTCCCACTAAATAAAGAGTTCCTCTTTACTGTCTCTGCTTGGCTGCTGTACAACATTGCACAAAACACTGCTCCAACTTTTGTGGCGTTTCTTAATGGGAGGAACTTCCTCCTTTACATGTTCTCCTTCCTTTGTCTGGTCTCCTAGTGGCCTGATGAAATATGCTGGCAGGTGTGAAAGGTTTCCACTCTTACCTGAAAGAGTCACTTCTAAGGACAGAGATTTTGTATCACAGCCCATGTGTGATTTCTAGGCTGTATTGCCACACTCTTATGAAACAGGCAAAGCTTTCAAGATTTCCTCACAAAGGTAACAAATATGCCAAACAGCTGGTGGTTCACAGTGCTTCTGGGTAGATTCTATTCTGGTCAAAACATTTTTACAGGGCCAGTAAAAACAGAGGGAACCAGAGGTAAACATTGCATGAAAACTTATCTCCCCAACAGACAAAGGAGACCTTCCTGAAGCAGAACCTGTCTGTGACTTCCTTGGCTTGCAAGCACAGACACATCTACTTTACATCTGTGCACACACACACATAGATGTGCACATGCAGAGATATATTTATACAGACACATCCATACGCACACAGATGACTATATATACACACACGAATGCGTGCGTATATATGACTGACTGCACTTGTGTCTCTGCATATATAATTTATTATGTTCCGCTGTATTTTTGACATTTGTTATGGCATCTATAATTTGTGGTCTGAGAAGGCAGAGCCATGAAATGTGGTGAGCCAAACTGGTTTGCATGTCTTCACTGAAAAACAGAGGGTTGGTTTAAAAGACATTTTCCCCCCAAAAAATGTAATTTTTAAAATCAGAAAAAAAAGCCCAACTATTCTTTTTCAGTTTCTGAGTTTTCACATTGCAAGGGGGAAACATGCTCCCTTGCACACACTCTTCATCTTTCTTGTTTTACAAGCACTGGCCAAAGGCAGAAAAAGAAGCAAAAGCTAAGAAGCAGACATAGGGTTTGGTCTTGGCTATTTAATTTCTTCACTTTCTTCTTTTATATTACTAAATGAAAAATAAGAGGTGATATTTTGGGAGTTACAGAAAGCTGGCCTGCCAGTTTGTTTTCTTACCATCAGAATGATATCATGTTTTCCTAAATAAAAATAATTGATGAAAAATTTCCAACAAAAGAAAAAGTCTCTCAGTTTTTTTCCATGAAATGTGTGTTTACTGAGCAGCATTGCTGTGAACACTCCCCGCTCTGGCTACTAGGGAGGATGTCACACGAAGCCCTTGGATGAGTGGGACAAACACTGGACTTGGGATGAGTAGCACAGCTCCTGGCATCCAGGCATCCAGAATTCACAGAGGCCTCCAAGGGACGTGCAGCTGAGGAAAGTGGTGATTGTGCCTTTTTCCGTCATCTACTCAGGTCTTCATGCCCTAGATGAGCACCCTCCAAAGGAGAAAAATGGAGAACTGATGAACACTGGTCAGATCAAGCCCAGATTTTGGGAAGAAAAAACCATAAACCTCTGTAGATCCTGGAAGATGGGAGGGCAAAGACTTATCATTTGTACATGCTGAAAAGCAGTGAGGTTTGCGGTCATTCTAGGCTGAGTTCCACATTCTTTGGGGTACCCCTGAGAATAGCCTGACTCCTTCACAGAGATGATCTCTGCCACAAGAGGCAATGCTACCATCCCCAGAAAGCACTCATCATGATTCAGGGAAGTGAAGAATTGCTAAGTTACATGATCCTTTAGCAGTCCGAACACCAACCCTTTGGCCAATGTGACTGCACCTGCCTGGTAATGTAGGAGGCCAGTGAAGGAGCAGGTGACGGGTCAGCAGTGCAGAGGGAGGTGTGCGTCCCACTCCCATAACACCAGTAGCATTTTAGCACTGGTCCTTTTAACCTCAGAACAGCTCAACCATCATTGAGCAGGAGGTAGAAACAAAATACACTGACAAAACTTGGATGAGACAAAACCCCCTGTACCATCAGGCATAGTAGAATTCAAACAAACCTTTAAGAGGAAAAAACCTCCAACTATCCAAGAAAATAAGTGTTGGCAATGTAAGAGTTCCCTCCTTCATCGAGAAGAGAATTTTCATTTTTTTCAAACTAAGCCTTGTGTATTTGAAAGCAGAGGCAGACAAGCTCATTTCACTTAGAACCCCTTCATCTAGATACCAAACATTGCCTTTGTAACTTAATATTTGTGTATCAGCAACATATTAAACATCAAGGCACTGCTGTGCTAGGTATAATAAAATAGTTATTTATCCGCCAAAACCACAAACCCTAGATTAATAACTTGAGAAGTAAAGCCAGATTGCTGGGACAGTATGTGGGAGAACAGAAAATACACAGGAACAGTAAGTGTACCAAAACTTTGAATTATCTTTCAACTAAATTTGTTCTCCCAAATAAAGTTTTTGAAGGATAAAAACGTTTTATTCATTAAAATTGATTTATAAAGTCCTTTATTCTGTTTTGCTTAGATACAAAAGTTTTTTCTCTTTGAAAGAAAAAGTTCTGTAGGAGAAGAGAGTCATATTCATATCCTCTCATTTCAATACCTAATTCATCTTCTGTTCCTGTTTTCACATCTAGGAAATTAAAGTACAAGAGCCCAGAGAGAAAATGACATTCACGGAAAAGGATACCCTTGCATTCCTGGTCAAAAGAAGAAGGAGACATACTAATTAATGAATAGACTTTTTACCACCCTCTGAATCTCTAAGAGGAATAAAAAATATACCCCAAATCAGAGCTGAGATATCGAGCAATCACCTACCTTTGTTCAGACACAAGGGCAGATGAAAGTAAAATGTCAGAATCCTTTCAAGTGAGGAAAAACACAACTCTTTCCCCTAGGGGGAAAAACCAAATTGTTACGTTTTTGTTTTTAATTTGGCTCCTTCGATGAGCAAATTTATTTACGTGTAGATTATCACTGTTCCTACAGACATTTCAGCCCACACTGTTTGGAGCCC
Organism: Aleadryas rufinucha; assembly: GCA_013397815.1. Lineage (NCBI taxonomy): Eukaryota > Metazoa > Chordata > Aves > Passeriformes > Aleadryas > Aleadryas rufinucha. The sequence continues at coordinate 136,837 of VZTH01002633.1, forward strand.
ACACTGTTCATACGGGGGCTTGGCTTGTGGTTGCTTTGCCGTGGGACCTCTGCCAGCCACTGAGGCTCAGAGTGGATAGCGCCTCCTCCTTCTGTCCCACCAGGACAACACCATCAGAGCACACACCCTTCCTCGTGCCATCCACCTCACGGTGCACCAGGGCTCCCAGGGCAGAGGTGCATGTTCCTGATGCTCACGGGCACCATCAGGCAGCCATGGCTGCACAACAAGCTCATTGAAACGTGCCCGCCCAGATGGGTTGGATCCTGAGACCAGTGTGATCCCTGGGAGTCAGCGGACTCCAGGATACCAGGTGGTTTTGGGTGATTCACAGAAGCAATGACCCACCAGAGCCACTGGAAATGCAACACCTGGTGCAGATATCTCTCAGAGATGGATTTAGAAGCTGATCTATTGCGGGTTCTGGAGAGGTGTAGGTTCTTTTTCTCTTTCCATAAATCTCTTATCCTATAGGACCTAGTCAAGACAATACTTCCTACCTAAAGCTGTGGGATTTTGTAGCTCTGAAGGGAATCTGAGACTTTTTTTCCTGAGGACCATGTCATGACAGACTCCATAATGGAAAAGTAATGACTTTGGAACCAGTTTATTTGAAAAAAAAATTAAATAAAATCTGGGCCCTTATCCAGGTAGAGATCTTAGCCTGGCATTCCATCTACATTCTTTCTGTTATTAAAATAATTTAGGAAACCAGGAAGCCTGTTCTGCATTCAATCATGTTAGCCCACGCTGTGTCAATTTGAATTCTGCCTGTGGTGATAACAGTTGAAAATCTGATGGGCCAGATACTGAACTGACAAAAATCGGCGTTGCTCCATTACAATCAGTGGGGTTTTGCCAATTTACCCTTGTTAAAGATCTGGACCTCTACTTCTAGGCAGGCATTTTTCCAGACAGAAAAACAGTCTCCTACCTCTTTGGCAAAGGAAAAAATAAAGGAACAATTTAGCGATACTTTGGAGAGTGACATGACCGTGATAATGTAACTTGAAAATTAAGCTCTTGGCTTATTTTCAGCATGCTTGAAGTTAACTAGAACCATGTTCAGGTTCTTCAAATGTGGTCAACAGGTAGTATCTGGTACCATTTTTCAGTGTAGATGCTACCAGATTCCAAGCTGAAGATTATTTTTCCATTTTAGTTCATTAGGATGACTTAACAACTCTGTTAAAAAACTCCTCTGATGAAGAAAACAACATTTGCATGTGTAAATAGACACATAAAAATATTTTATCTTCCATCCAACTGCTTTTTCAAGTCTAAAAATATTTCTGAAGTTCATCTTTGCTGGAGAAAGTCCATAAGCCTGTGGAAATTATGCTTTTGGTATTTGACCGCCAGCTGATCAGCAATCAGGGCAGCTTAGCCTGATCCTGTGTACCACCCTGCCATAGTTCACATGACAAGAGAACAGGGACAGGCAGTCCCTTCCCTACCCACATTATCCTTCTGTGCCTGAGAAATGTTGCTCCTGACCTTCCTCAAGGTGACTCCGCAACTCTGCAACATGGTCCTACAATAGTCACTACTCAGAGAACTAGTTAAAAATGTTAGAGAACTTCAGTGTGGGTCACACTGCTTTCACCAAGAGGCAGAACCTGAAAAGCCTTCCTGGTTACACCTCCCCTCATCCTGTCGCCATCTGCCATTGCAGAAAGGAAAGGGAAAAAGAGTGAGGAAAAAGGGACTTTGAACTTCAGAGAGAGTTATTTTCATCTGAAACATGACAGGTACTTTTTACTTGGGAAAAGAGAAAGAAAAATATATTTCCTACAAGACCAGTTTTATCAAAAGATTTGAGCTGGTTATAGCTGTTACACAGGAGCAGGGACTCAACAGTGATCACAGTTGTCTAAATGCAGCTTTGAAATGATCCTGAAGGTCTTGGATTCTATTAGTAAAGAAAAGGGCCCAGGATTTATCTGTGGCTCTAAAAGCAAATGACAGAGAAGAGCTTGCTTTTATCAAGCTAAACACCCTTCCCCAAGGGCTTCATACATAGCAGTCTCTGCTGTCCCATGAGTCATACTCTGGAATTTGTGGGGACCCCACTTGTGAGAGCCAGCCAAACCTGTGACAGGGAAAATGCCCACAGTTCAGCTGTACGGACTGTCACCAGACCATGCAAAAGCCTATGCCTTCACCCTGTAGCATAGGCCTGCCAGGCCTGACAACAGGAGCCTGCTCAGTTTGCAGGTATGTCTGTGCACTTATATATCAGCTTTGCAAGCGACAGGCCTGGCCAAAATCTGTGGGCGCTGCCACAGCCAATAACAACACTAAGTGTGCACCAAAAGGGGTATTCAGATTGTTGCATCCAACCATCTCCCTAGCAGGCAGGACAATATTACTTAAGATGAGCCAAATCTTCTGAGTTTTTGAACATCATGTACTCACCAAGAATAAGATGTGGATGGGAAATCCTCCAGCAGTTTCCCAGAAAGGCTAAATTTGAGCCAGTCACAACAGGACTCATACAGAGATATGGATGTGTAGAGAAAAGGCATTGTAGATTGAATAACAGCACTCAGTTTCTTTAACTGGCCTTTATTTCCCTGTCCTCAGAGCACTAGCATGGCTTCAGCAACACAAAGGCTTCAGTTCTGCCTGCTGGAGAACTTCCCTTGGGAAGGACCACCTCCAGTGGCAGCTCCCATACCCATCCCTCTGCAGAGAGCAGGGCTGTGAGGAAGGCAATGCAGCAGGACTGCCCATCAGCTGCTGGCATAAGGCCTGCTCTGAGCTAACAGCTGATAGAGATGTAAGCAGCAAACCAGCTGATCAATTTATTCAAGTAAGCTGGACAATATCCAGCAAACCTTGCTTTCTCATGGAAGAGAATGGAGATTTACACCTGTCTTTTTCTTATCCCTCCTATCTTTAGCTTCTGCAGTGAACTGCAGAGCCTGCTCCAACAATTCAGAGCTGAACTGAGACAATACTGTGTAGTGGGTTATTCTTCATGCTTCGGCAGAGACCATAAATCCTTTAGTTTCTTTACTTGCTTTGAGGGACTTTCTGTTTTGTTTAGTTTTCAGAGCAGATAGAATCCCATTGATGGCATTTAAATGCATCCATCACAATGAACTCTAAGATGCAGGAAATAACATTCTCTTGTACTTAAGCATCTCAGGAGACTGCAATGATCATATTAAAATTTTAATCACAAACTCCTTGTGGTTAAATCACAAAGGATTCACTGTGCTAAAGAATTTCACAATATGAAACTCTTTTATAAATTTGTGGCAGATAGCAATTTTCTGTCTGGGAAATGCAAATCAGTTATTAATGAGCCAAATTGCTAACATCAAAACTAGTATCTATATGCAGGAAAGAGAAAAAAATCTTTCATAGGCTTATAGAGTTCTACATGTACTTGCTGGAAAAATTTTAATCCCTGTTTCCTGAACTGAGAGACATCAAACTGCATCTCATTCTACAACAATATATCCGACTGATCCATGCATGGTGTTGTAGGGCTTTGGAAGCGATGATGTGAAAATTAATAGCTGAAAAACTATTCTGAAGGACATATACGTTTCAGACTTTATAACTAGAAACTAGTTTTTGGTTCAGATGCACGTAGTTCTTTTACAGGCTTAAAACAAGGCAAGAAGACAATGAGGTCCAAAGCAAGCAGCAAGACAACGTCTACAGCATCCTCTAGAACCATGCAGCCTCCTCAATAGCTACAAGCACAGACCAGAGCTCAAGACCTACTCCAGCAATCCTGCCTTGACCTGAGCCTATGTTCTGAATTTCAGAGCTGTCCTTGAACATACAGTTGCACAAAACAAAAGCATTGGGTTTTAGCAGCTTCCATATGTTAGGATCCTAGCTGAGCTCAAGCACATTGCTAGCAGTACTCAAAATTTAATTATTTGGCTAATTTTTTTTGAGTGCATTAAAAAATCCATTGCCATTGTCAAAGGGTGCAAAAGGTGGTAAGTAATACAGAGTGCATTCTGGGGGTGAATTTGCAATGTACCTAGAAACTGAGTATTGAGATTCTAAATCCCAGCTCATTATTGGAATGAATTCTGAATGTTTACAACCCTTTGCTAATGCCTTCATAGAAAGCTACATAGTTTGCATCACTATGAGATTACCCAATTCCTTCACTTGCACAATTGTTCCAATAATCAAGAGTGGACTTAGCCTCTGCAGGTGCAAGAGCATCTCCAAATAACACAAATAGTTCAATAACCAAAATGGACAGTATTGTATGAGTAGCAATTTACAGGCTACTGGTTCTTCTGCTTGCTGATTTTTTCAGCAGAGCTTAAGAGATTTGGATGGAATTGCCACAAAGGTTTAAATTTAAATGTAGGGCAGAGGCAGATAAACTGATTAATTAACTAATCAATTCCATAAGGAGCTTAAAGCGTATCTTGTAATTTACAAAGGAAGGCATGGGATGCAGTGCTGTCTTCATGAGGGTATCTCCCCATGTTGGAGTGTGTCCCATGAATAAAGCAGTTGCATTTCTCTCCTAGCACCGACATAGCTTCAGAGGCATGTGGGTGGAGAATTTGCCTCCTGCAGCACCATGTATCCTCCATGCTCAAGTTTGCCTTAAACCAGATGGAAAGACAAAGATTTGTTGTTTGAGGCTCGCAAAGGGCGGCTTCAAACCACGTCTCCTTCCAGTTGTCAGAGTGCTGGAGCATGAACTCCAGCCAGGATACATTCCGTGCAGCTGTCTCACTTGCGTACAAGCTGTGGTGTGCATTTGCAAGTCAGTAGGGACCACTTTCAGACCATCTCCTCTAGGTGCCTGCCTGCGTTGCCATGACAACTAGTAAGACAGTGATGGGCAATTCGGGCTCCCCACGCTCCATGGCTGCCAGACTCTATTCCTTATATAGGCAATGGAAAGGAGTAGGCATCTAAGTTAGGCACCTAAAATCAACAGGCTGACTACACCCCACACACACCCACCCCCAGCCAGCTGCTAGATTCCTGGCTGGTCCCTGCAAGCAAGAGGGACCCACAACACCCTCACCACTCCTGAACTCGCTTCCTCGTTTGACTTCCTCTTCCAGTGTGTCAATCAGAAGTGACAATGCGACATCTGGGAAATGCTCCAAATCTATCCATTTTTAAAGTGAAGTGCTCAGTGGCAGTTAAACAGCCAGAGCTTTCTGCTCATCATAGTATTAGAAACATTCGGATTTCTTTGCAGTTGGGTAGAGAGTGGTAAATTCTACCATTGCACCCAAAAGGTTTTTACATGCATTTACAGATCTTTCATCCTGCGAGCGCATTCCACAGATACAGAATCAGACAGACGTCCTTTAAGCTTCAGAATAAAGAAAAAATACTTAAAAAACCAAACAAACACCAACAAAAAAAACCCAAACCTGCTGTAAGTATAAGATCTTGAGACAGCTTCTAGTCCTGGAAGTAGAGAAAAACATTCTCTGCAACTATTCATGCAAATTCCCGGTCAATTCACATATTTTGGAAAGATATCAAGCCTCTTCCGATCTTCAGTATCTCTTCCATTTTTACTGATTTTTCTCTTGCACATACATAACTCCCCATCAGACCTTTAGCAGGGTCACTAATACCTGTCCTGAGGTATTTTCTCTTTCATCCCCTCTGCAGGTGAAATACGTGGAGTGTCTCACATCGGTAACCCATGATTTTTTTTGGTTGGGCTTGGAGGTTTCCGTCTTGTTCTTATTTGGTTTTTCTTGCACAGGCACTTTTACAAGCTGTTTATTTTTTTAATAGGCACACTGCTGTGTATTTATGATAGGGATGGCCAAAGAAATGACCTAGAGAAGAACTGGACCGTACACTTGGAGCAGAAGGAAGTGTGATTCATGACTTGCCTTAATTCCTGGAGGAATTCATTCCAGATGTTCAGATAAAAAGCTGAAGCTTGTTTCAATGACCAGGAATTATATTATTCCAGAAGAGTGAAATCTGTGACAAGGGTGACCACTCAGGAACTTCAGCAATTCAAACAACCTTCAAGAACATCCAGAAAGGGCAAGTTTAGGCACTTCATTCACACTGACTTCTATTAGGATTCAATCCTCTCTCCTCACTTGATCTATCTAAAAGCTTGTTATCTCAGCTGAACTCTTTCAACTGCCCGTAGAGAGAGACAGATTTCTTTATTGAACAAAGAGAGCAGATGCCTCTTCCTCTCCCCATTAACTACAAAGAGTTGGCTTACTCCAGATGCCTGGTTGTTAGGCAGCTGAAGAGAGGAACAATAAATTTCATGCTTGGAGTTGGTGGGCAGTAGGCACTGTAGGAGTCAATGATGTCAGTACTCTTTTGGGCCTCAGCAGGAGATTTTGAGTTTGATTTGATGATCCATGCAAACACATGGTGGAGAATGTGAAGAGGAGGTCTGAGGTGCTCTGCACAGCCCGTGCTGCTGCAGAGGCTCTGTCCTATAAAGGGCTAGAGGCCACCATTCCCAGACCATCTGAATTACCACAGTCTATCCAAGGCATGGTGAAAGCATGGATAACTGAAATAAGTTTATTATTAAGGGTAGGATCTGGACTCTGGAGCCACCTGAAGCTCATGGGGAGTGTTTTTCATAGAATCATAGAATAGTTTGAGTTGCAAGCAACCTTTAAAGGTCATCTAGTCCAACTCCCCCTGCAATGAGTAGAGACATCTTTAACTAGATCAGGTTGCTTAGAAGCCTGAACTGGAATGTTTCCAGGGATGAAGCATCTACCACCTCTCTGGGCAACTTGTTCCAGTGTTTCTGCAGTTATCCACTGATGCTGTTTTGAGTAGACAGGAATTCAAGAGATTTCTTTAGCTACAGGAATATAGTCCCTCTGCTCACCAATCCTCCTGTCTGCTCAAACTCATCTTCAGACGACTCGTGGCTGAGCCCTTCCAAGACACAAGGTTACCAGGGTGACAGGAAATGCACTTGTGTCAATCCCCTGCTGCTAGCACCTGGATTAAAGTTAATGCAGCCGCTCACATTCTGAATATTAAAAAAAGGTAAGAAAAGGAATGGTTCTTGTGGGAATCCACCAACAAAAGCTCTAGTGATAGGGATATAATTTCCACCACTGCAGCATTCTCTTTACCGAAGGATACCTGGCTACTCTGACTGTTTTAAACTGTGTGAGCTAAACCAATAATTTCAAATTATATTTTCTAGGTCATTTGTTGAACATCTGTGGGACATTTTTTAATATTGGCTATGTTCAAGAATTGCAGAATAAATGGAAGGGTAATTTGAAGACTGAGAAAAGAAATTTTTCAATTTTCTGTGAATGTGTCAGTCACACTTACCCACTTTCTCAGAATGCAGGGGTCACTTTGGCGCACCTGGACTGAAATCAGTGACATCCACAGCTTGAACCAATATTCTCTGAAAAGAGAAGAGGCTGCCAACTCAGGCTCTTTGATGTTACCATTTGGTCGTTGTCTTGCTGAAATGTCAGTCCCTTTGATATTTGAGGCAGATACGCAAATAAATTAAAGGAAGAGCTTATTTACGCTGAGTGCATGAAAATGGCACTTGTGCACTCAAATGGATGTGGAAACTGCATTTACACGAGCATTTTATCTGCAACAGACAGGGCTCCATAACTAGATGCCTGCCATGACACAGGAACGAGCAGCTAAGGCAAGAGGTGTATTTATCTATTCTAATATGTAATTCCAAAATATAACCTTTCCCTTCAGTTATTATTTATGTAATTGCACAGCCAAATTTAGTCAGCGCATTTGAAAGCATAATTAATTGCAATGCACTTGGTAATGTTCCATTCTGCACCACCTGTAAGTCAAACTGCTGTAATACAGTATTGATTTTTGGAAGGGTTTTCATCACACTGTGTGCACTGAAAATAATTAGTGATCCAGGAGGGCAGTTACTTTTATCCTCCTAATTGGATATGCTGGCAGTTTTTATGCCCTTGTGGTCAGATGTTAGCCTCATTTGAACAGTTCCAACCCGTGGGATTACCTCACTTGGGTGGTCATGTGTGTATTTAAGAATATAATTCACACTTTTCAGTTTTGCAGCTGTTGAACTGGTTTGTGTGAGCCATGACTTTGCTCTGAAAGGATCAGAATCCGTATTGTCTTAGTACAGCACTGAAAGACTACCTATGGCTTAGGCTTAGGGGTGGCTGGTACAAGCCTTTGCAGCTACTGTCACACCTTCAAAAGAATTCTGGTCTGGAGGTGCCTTCTCCATTGGTTTTCACCACTTGTTAAAGTTTGGAAGAAAGTGTTTACAGAATGCGACAGTGTGACAGTTTCACAATACTTTGGTTTCGGCAGCAGAATCAGCTTAAGAAATTCTTCTCTCCTTTCTCCTACCTTTGCCGTGCAGGTCACTGACCTCTCGGTTGCGCCAATGCAACTATTTGTAAAGCAGTGTGATGCCCTGGATAAATGGCATAATTCAGGTTAAATTGCTTTCTTTTCTTTTTCACAGCTTCTGGCTTTTAGGGCTGAAAATGGCCAAAGGGGAGGAAAGCTTTGGTGAAAGGAGGAGTGGCTGTGGAGGGAACTGTCTACAGAGATTACCACTAAAACCCTCAGTATTGTGAAGCTACAATTCTGAAACTCTCTTGTTGGTGTTTGGGCTTTTGTGATGGTTTGGGGTTTTTTCCCAAAGCATACTAAGTAGCAAGAGGAAGCTGGTAAAAACTGAAAACATGAGACTCATGTCTTTTTATCTGCCTCAAGTGCAGATTAGTTGTTGGAAGACTAAAACGCCCTCTGAGAAAAATTCTCAGACATGTTTGGGGCTTTTCTTATATTATGGGATACCCTCAGCCAGTAGCTTTCCCATCTCATGTTTAGAGAACTGCTGCTATGGCAGTTCAAACACTGAGCACATGGATCCACAGAACAAGCCTTTGGTGCACACCACATGGATGAAGCATCTGAGAGAAGAAGCAGGACTGCAAATGTGGAGGACAAGGCATGGATTGGGACAGAGGGAAAGAACACCAAAAAAGCTTCATCTCAAAAGACAAGGACCACTGGGCTGCTGGGACCTGTCAGGGCATGAACCTCCTCACAACTGGAGGTCCTGGAAAGGAGTACCACCTTGGGATGGCCAGGATGGTTGGCAGATGACTCCGAAGCTGATGAGATCCAGGAGCTTCACGTACTATAAGGCTTCCTACTAGAAGACTGATGAACCGGAGATTTTTCACTGCTTTTGAGAACATATTTCTTTTGAATGAATAGGATTACACTGGTTATCTGAAATAGCCAAGAGGCAAGACAACCAGGAGGGAAAAAGAAGAAGAAGAAGAATATGGAAGAAATATGTGGCTGAGGAAGTTAATGCAGTTTCAATTTGCTAGAAAATAGCTTTCAGTGTGGACAGCTTAAGAAAAATGGGAAGCAAGATCAGCACCTCTTATAAAATAGTAATACTTATTTTCAAGTACCCATACTAAGATTCTTTTACATTATGTTTCACTGGAATAAAACTTGACAAGTCCAAGAAAACATATCTGAGAAGATTTTCCTCAAAGCCTATCAGATCTTACATGGAAAGTGTACATAAATCCCAAAAAGAAAGCAATGTTGATTGTAAAAAGGAAGGAGAAAGCAGTTTCAACATCTCAGAACAAGAATATGCTGGTATTTCGTCTTTGGGTTTTCAACAGCAGTTAAACATTTTTCAGAAGTCAAGAGACTACATTTTTTTCATGGGGCTTTTTTTCACAGAGGAAATGAAATCTCTTTTCCAAACTGATTCTAATACTGATGATTTTAATGTCATTTACAAGCTGAGGTCTCAGTGCATGAGCTATTTCTATCAATGTAATAAGAACATCATGAAAACCCAGATAGATATTCATGTGAGCTAGTTCCAGCAAAGTACATAAGCAGTGGTGGTGGTTGTAGCAGTGGAAACAGTCAAGTTTCCTAGGCTGTCTCAGCACTAACATCCATTAAGAAATAAAAAAAGTTTTATTAATAAATCCTAAGTATAGAAGGTTCTTTAAATTCCAGATTGTTTGGGTGATAGAGACAATAAATTTTTAAAATGCAATAATCCACTTTAGAGAACAATCTCTTTGACACAGATTTTGACTCACTTGCTTTAAAATGCAATAAAACAGAATAAACTAAAATAGATTAAAATAAAAAGTGTTAATAAAAACACTACCTAGGGGATTAAGGACAGATGACTTACAAGTCAAGGAAATAGTAATCTTTTTCCAGTAACTAGTTCAAACAGCATCGAGGTTATCGAGAACAAGAGTGAGGTGAGCCATTTGCTTGCTATCTAATTAAGCTATCCTCTTCTGCTTGAATTGCAATCACTAAAGGGACATAGATTTTTGAAAAATATCATGTTGTCTGTAACCTGACAGCAAATATTTTCCATAAACAAATGTCAGCCTGCTCTCTGTGGATAGGGATGTAAGAATTCAGTATGGACAAGTTGCAGAGAGTGACTGGTCTTCAGAGACATAAAATGTTTTTTCCTCTCCCTGACCCGGATGATAACAGTTCCAGTGTTCTTCAGGGGGTAGGACTGAAACCAATTTTTTAGAGCCAGCACCACAGCTTGCAGACTTCACCAACTGCCAAGCTTTCACCTGCAGTTTGGGAGGCATCACACGTGTACATGCACCACAATAACACATTTGCTTGTAAAATATTCTCATATAAAATATTACTTGAAATAGTGTTTCTGAAAAGCAGATAAGAGGTGTTCTGAAAGCCAAAGCAAGTTTGCAAGTCTTTGTTTGCAAATATTTCCCCTGGTATACATCCAGCTCTACTGGGAGAGATCAGTTTCACTTTAATGCTAGCACCCTTAAAGTTAAGTAGCTAGTTTTGGCATGTAATTGAACAAAACTTTCTGTGGACGATGGAGAGAAATAGACACTGTAAGAGGGTAGTTTGCTCTGTCTCTATTAGACACCCTTTAGGGGATGATGAACCACCCGCTGGAGATACACATATCTCCTGACTGCAAAGGAAACACAGATGATTCGTTTGGAGAACACACTGCTGAGTCACATTACTGCTGTTAATGACTTACCTTTTTGCCAACTGACACACCTTGGACAGGACTTCTTGGAAGAAATCAGTGGCCATGATCTCTTCTCTTGGGGCCAGCCATCATTCTCTTCCATTTGCACTCACACTCACAGGGCAGGTGGGCCCAGTTTAATTGACTTACAAAGCACGACTTGAGAAATGTTCAGCTGCGGCAACCACCTGCTGACAGGAATGGTTATTACACAGGCCACAGCTAAGAGTGGTACCACAACTGCCTTCTGTACTCACCTACAACAGCCATTTTCAAGACAGGGCTAAGAGACAATCCAATATCCACCTGCTGGAAGGACAGCTACCAAGATGATGGCACAAAACTATATTCAGGAGTGGCAGATTGTAGCAAAGGGGCCCACAAACGAAACACAGATTAGGAGGTTCAAGGAGGAAGGCTTTATCAACTAGGCAGGGCATGCAGTGCTGAAACAGGTTATTGAGACAAGTTTTGGGGTCTGCATGTCAGACAGACTTCAAGGCTTGACTGAAGAAAGCCACAACCAAGCTAACAAAGCACCAGTGAAAGTTCTGCTTTAAGCAGGCAGCTGGACTGGATGAGATGAAGAGGTCCCTTCCAGCTGGCATTTCTGTGGGAGGCTGAAAGTGTCTCAGAAAAATTCTCCACTTGAGAGTGCTGTGTGTGCTCCCTTCCTGTTCTTGCCTTCTTCTGTGCTCCACATACGTCAAGCAGCAGCTCCCAGAGGTCATACAGGAAGGATTATTTCCTTGGTATGCCTTCCTCTTCCTCATACTCCTTCTCCTGACCTCAGCAGAGCTGCACACATTTGCCTACAGAAATAATGTGACCTTTTGACAATAGAATCATCCAGCAGTTTGTTTTCATTTGAAGCTATTTCCCCCTATTCCCTCTTGGGCTTTTCCTCAACCTCTTTGCCACCTATGGAAAGATTTGCTATGCCTGGAATGCGAAGTTTTGGTTAGCACTCACTGCAGTGTAGTGCCCAGTTCAACAGCATGTACCAGAAACTTGGTTTCAGCCAGGAGCTTTTCTCTTCAACAGAACTTCCCAAACGTTTTTGAGCATTTTTAAAGCAGAAACAGTAGAGAAAGGTAAGCCTATTAAAAATTATGCACTGCATCATGGAAAAGCAAGTAAGCTGGGCTGAAGCAATAGTGGTGGCATAGGTAAACATGTTACCAGTTATGAAGTTCATAATTCAATTCATATTATAGATATGAGTTGTGTACATTTATGAGTAAGTACATATACATACATCTCCAGTTGTAGGGAGATACGTGTTTACATGTTGATATATACTTGTATAAAAATTAAACACAAATATTTGTGCAGATTAATTGGTTTCTAAGCATGTGCTTTGTGGTTACAGAGGAAAAAGGCAGATACTGCATAATAATGCAACACATAGTAAGCCACTTGATTTTGACTGCCTCACTTGCTCTTTCTACAATAATTGACTTACAGCAATAGTACTAAAATTTAATGCGGACAGCTTCACATCACTGATACTTGATATAAATATAGAGTGAAATAACTACCTGCAAGATTTCTTTTTTCCATTTCAGTGTCTCACAGTGTCACAGAAGTCAGGCAATACACAATATCCAGTAATTCACTATGCACAAGCTGCAAATTGGTACTAGGATGAATTCTTAGAACTTACTCAGAGCTGAGATCAGACATCAGTGAAAGATGCAAATTCTTTGCTTTACAGCCCACTTCCCTCCTAGAAATTCCAAAAATACAATGGACATTCTTTAAATGGATTACAAGTCTATTTTAATTAGAAACAACCTCTCACAAACCAGTAATGCCTTTAAGAATGGAAGACACTTTTCCAGGTAACAGATCTAGTGACTTTAAAACCATAATCTTATAATATACATGTAAAGTTTTGATGGATATTTTGAGCTAACATTTTTACTGGCCATAAACTATTATTCCCTGCCAGACTGAGATAGCTAGCCTGAGGGGAAAAAATATTTCGCTCTTAGAAAGTAAGGCACATTAAAAAAAATAGTGGGGAAATGCTATTTTTAAACAGACTCTGAACATTTTTCTAATAGGTTTTGTGTAAAATATGAAATATGTTGCAGTCGCTGAGAACATGGTGTGTCAGAAAGCTTGGATCAGTGTTCTTTTGGGATGTCTTGCACAATTTGCTCTTGGTTTTTTTCCAATACAGATCACCAAGGTTTCCCAGGAGAGCAAAATACCTCTGTTTAAAAAATGAGAGGAGATTTTACTGTTAAGTTTTTCTATTTTTCTACAGCAAACATTAATAGTATAAGTGGTTATAATGAATGGTCAATTCCACTGAGTGTCATTCACCAGGAAAACCAGAGCACACAGAATCACAAAATAAGCTAAGTTGGAAGGGACCCTCACACCAGGTGTTGTTGCTAACACCTTTTCTGGTTTTTAGCTGTAAGCATTCCTTGCACCTGACCTGGTACCAAGGACCTGCCCACTGTCAGAAGTTGGTCTGTCCCACCCTACCAGGAATGAAGTGTGGATATCAGAACATCAGCACTACACGGGTTGGGATCCCTTCCTAGCCCTCCCTCACCTCCCTTAACACATAACGTGGGTATTGGAGTGTTGCTGCATAGCTGCACCATTCTCCATGTTCAGCTTGTAGTGTCCTTCCCTGAAAGGCGACAGGGAGAAGATGACCCACCAGCTCCAGTGCAGCCCTGTGCCACTGGTCACTGTCCCTCTGTAGCAGCCCTAGGTCTGTGGAAACCTCTTGTGCTCTTTCAGCATAGGCTAAAACATTCATACTGGCTGAGCAGAAGCACCAAAATCCACATTTCGGTCTCCAGTGCTTTGTCTTCTCACTATGCTGCACCCTTCTAGGGCATTTTTATGAGAAAAAAACAGCACATGGTTTCATCAGCCTTTGAAGACAGAAGAAGGATGAAACCGGTACACACATACTACACATCTCCTAGGGCCTAGATGCTCCCCCTCTATGCTACCTGCAGAGATAAAGGGTAGGTGCCTCTGAGAGACCATGCTGGGTCCTCATCAGGAACAGCTGTGTGCTGTTTTCAGCATTGTCACTACTTTGTCTGGTGAAGACATACCCTGGAGTGAGCTTGCTGTGACAAAAATGACTCAGGACAGAAACAGACACAAAAACCACCCACCTTCAAAGTCAGAGCCCTAACCAATTAGGAAAACAACTCCAGAGTCCTGTCGTCATCAGCTGCTTATAATTAAGCTGCATTTCCAAAACATTGCCTTTCCCACCCACAGAATGGCTTGAAACACACAAGCCATCACATGAAGAGCATGAAGGAAGAGTGGGGCATTGATGGTCAGTTCTCTCTTAAGAAATCCCATGGTACAGAAAATGGGAACAAACCCTCCAGAAATATCAGCTAGGGCTGGATTATGATCCACAGGCATCCCAAACACTTTGTTGACTACAGTTAACTGTGGGAGGGGTTTTCCTACACAGAAGCAGGATGTCAAAAGGAAACCCTTCTAGGGGAGAGGACCTTCCTTTATTTGAGAGCTTGCAAGCTGCTGCAGGCCAGTGACTTTGATGATGTTCATTGGTGAAAACAGCTGGAAGCCAGCAGTGTTTTAGGAACCTTTCAGGAGACAGTTTGATCCCCTACAATGTCTTGGTTTCCTCAACAGTATTTTGACGCTTTAGCTGAACAGCAGTGTTCTGGGCACACAGTGAAACATACAACCCAGGGCTTAGCTTGACTAGAGGCACCAACAAGAGACTGAAAGGAAGAATATGCAATCAGCTGGCTGGTTACTGATGTAGCCTCTTTATGTGTGATCTCCACCAACTTCTTCACTTCGTCAGCATGAAACAATGGCCTATTGTATTAGTTCAAAACAGGCAGTTCCTCCAAGACAGACATCTCTCTCTCGAAGCACAGGGATCTGCAGTTCTGTCTACAAGCACAGGCAATTGGTCAAGTTGCCATCTTATCCCATTCCAGTTTTCTTCAGTTCATTTGGCAACAGATCAGCAGGTGAATCCAAACAGTGGTATTTAAACCTCTCAGAACCTCTCTTGTTTCCTAATCTTCTAGATAATTAAATTCTGTGCACATATTCAGCATTAACACTGAAACAGCTATTTCCCCCTTCTTGTGCATTTTTTAAACAGGTGTTCCAATATCCTGAAGAAAGCTGAATTATAAGCCTCAAGTATGTGTATATTACATAGATTAGAAACAAAAGGTTTTCCATCTAGCAGCTTCTGCTTGTCACAGAGGCGAAGGCAGTTGCGTGAAAATCTTTTTGCTATACCCACCATCATTTGCCACCTCAATGCCACAGTACCCCAAGGCAAGGCATGTCTTTTACCGCTTGCAGGGAAGTGCTGGGGCCTCTGTCCTCCACCACACCTTGCAAACCAGGCAGGCTGGCGGAGCCTCTGCCAGCCAGCTGCAACAAAGGATATGTCCCATCAGAACCTGCAGCCAAAAGGTGCCTATTGGAGGGTCACAGCCCATTGCCATGGGCTGCTGAGGGTCTCCTGTACCACAACACACAGTGTGCCAGGCATGTCATGGCAGCATCAAAGCTCGGGACACAGGTTGCTGGCTTTGCTCACTCTCTTTCAGGTGTCATTTGACTGTTTTGCTGAAGTTTAGTCATTGTCCCAAATGGTTTCAGACTGGGTTTGGCTCCTAATTAATGTCTGTCATCTAGGAGGTGAATTTGCTGGGTCAGAGTATGGCAACAGCGTTGCTCCTGTCTGCTCCAAAGAAGACAACCCTGAGAGATCTTCCAAGCCCCTCAGACACTAGCATAGCAACTTCACTGCCCTTCCTTGCATAAATATTATCCAAGCCAGATGTTGCTTGAGGATCCTGCCAGGGCTGTGGACTCTGGGAACACCTTATTCTTTGGACTTAATGAGTAAAACAAGACCAGAGATGGCTGCAGAGTATAAAATACTGGGTTTAGCCTTGGGTAATATGACAGGGTGTCCTGGGTTTCCAACAAAGTACTTAGATAACCTAAATAACCTAATCTTCTTATGCAGTCAGTATTGGGAATTTGTTAGAGGTAAGAGCATACAACAAAGAGAAAAAATCACTTTGCATCTTACATCATAGCCAGAGGAACTTTTGCACAAATTGCACCAATATTCTTATACCTTGTTGTGCGGATGACTCGGAGACATACCTTACAAAATAGAACCTTTTTTCTCTCTTTCAACTGATCATTATAGAAGCAGGCCATACTTGATTTTCATAGGTGGATTACCTTGCTTAGGGACTAATAAGGCTGGGGGTACTTTGAGGCAGCAGCACAGGTCTGAAGCCAGAGCAGCTGCCTTCACTCTGGGGGTCCCTGTGTGAGTGCCACAATTATGTCCCTGGCCTCTGTTTCCTTTGCAAACAGTCATTGCATCTTGAAACAAGCAGACTTGATCTGCTCTGTCAAATTTCAGGCTTTGCTTTTTTGAGGTTAATTTCTCCTTTTCTCTTTCCACTGAATCATAGAATCATAGAATATCCTGAATTATACAAGACCCACAAGGATCACTGAGTCCAGCTCCTGGCCCTGCACAGGACACCCCAAGAGTCACACCATGTGCCTGAGAGCATTGTCCAAATGCTCCTTGATCTCTGTCAGGCTTGGTGCTGTGACCACTTCCCGGGGGAGCCTGTTCCAGTGCCCAAACACCCTCTGGGTGAAGAACAACCTTTTTTAAATACCCAGCCTAAACCTCCCCTGACACAACCTCAGGCCTTTTCCTCAGTTCTTGTCCCTGGTCACCACAGAGCAGAGATCAGGGCCTGCCCCTCCTCTTCCCCTCATGAGGAAGTCGCAGACTGCAATGAGGTTTCCCCTCAGTCTCCTCTTCTCCAGGCTGAACACACCAAGTGACCTCAGCCACTCCTTGCACGGCCTCTCCTCAAGGCCCATCACCATTTTTGTAGCCCACAAGTGAGACACGTGGTAGGTAGAGCAATGCTGCAATCTGCCAGCAACCTGCCAGCTGCCTAGCAGAGACACGAGGGCAGCAAACTGCTGATAACCAGGTGCTGCTGGGGAAGGTACAGGGAGCCTGCCAATCACCCATCAGGTGTTTATTAGACAGGTACTGTTCTGGCCAAGCAGAGGGAGATTATATTCAAGCTCAAGACGAGCTTATTCAAGCATAAGACAAGCTGCATGTAGTTCAATGCAAAAATTTGCAGGAAGAAATTTCAATCACAGAATAGTTTCTAGGTAAAAATTGCTTCTTTTCTTATTTTTGTAACTTTTCCTCTCACAGGCATTTGACTGTTGGCCTCCTCTAGAACTAACCACTCTTAGCTTCGTTCTGGATCATGAAACTGTGAGGGAAATCATTTAAATGTACATGTAATTAGGAAAACAGCCAGAATCATCTCTAGCAGAAAATCTCCAGGCTTACCCAAGAGCTGTATTCTGTCCAGGATTGTGATTCACCTGTACTCATAATTTCCCAGGGAAGACTTCCAAAGAGCATGTCAGAAGAAGCTGCTCTTTGGCCTAAAATGTAGTGTCCAGAATTTCTCCACATACTTTCTGGCAACAGGTAGTCCTCTCTGGTAAACCTTTTTATGACACACCCCAACATGCAGCCTGCCTTTTCTTCCTTTCCAAGCGCCAAGACTCCAGATGAACTCCCAGCACATAAGTCAAAAAGACACTGCCACATTCATGGGGGACAAAGAGGTTTCACTGGCCCTCCACTTTATTAACACTTCTAGAAAAAGGGACAAGACCAAGTTACAGCATTCCAGGTCCTGGTGAGGAGACCACAGCCTGACTACAGCCACTGGAAAGCCAGTCTGCTCCCCTACTGAGAAGAAGCCAGAGTACAAGAACATGAAAATTCCTGGGCCTGGTCATGTCCACCATGTTCCATGTACTGAAGCAAGGTACCATCAGTGACTATTTTGGTCACCTGGGGAAGTTTCAGTTAGATAAAAGGAAAAATTTTTTCACTGAAAGGGTGGCCAGGCATTGGAATAGGCTGCCCAAGGAAGTGACAGGATCACCACCTTGGAAGTGTTCGAAAGATGTGTGGATGTGGCATTTAGTGCTATGGTTTACTGGTGAACACAGCAGTGCTGTGTTAAAGGTTGGACCTGATGATCTTAGAGGTCTTTTCCGACCTTAATAATTCTATGATTTGCAAAGCAAAGCCCAGCCTTGATCACAACCATGAGCATTGTCCACCTGTCCCTGTCATTGGAATAGCTGGTCTGCTCCAGAGAGGTAAAGGAAATGGCAGAGGCATTGGCAGATAGAGAGGGTGCCCTCTTGTTGATATTCAAACTGTGCTTCAGGTAAGATCCAAACCAACATTTTTATGTTTTGCTCTTTTCCTGGTGGAGAGCAAGGTAAGACCAGCATTTTCTGGGTCTAGTTTCAAAGCAGCAATCTAGTATCCTTTGTGGGACCTATCCTGACCTAAATCCTTCCACATGTTTGATCTCCAAATGCTACTCTAATTCTTGATAAAATCTAAAATTAAATGACATGACCACGCTCCTGCTCTCATCCAAATTAGGTATGGAGCTTGCTGGAATGTCTTGTGCCCTCTGGCCCTGTAAACACAGCACCAGCACTGGCCATCTTCATCTGTGTGGACACAACCACTAGAAGGAAGGACTTGTACTGTGATATAAAGGTAGCAGCTTCTACCCTGGCCCAGAGAAGTATCTGGTGATTCCCCAACACCTCCAGGAAAAGAGTGGGGAACTGGGCTTGTACAAGTTCAAGACTTTCAGGTGTATCACAGTGTGGGAAACCTTTTTTCATGGCACTAGGTGAGTCAGCTCCCTTTTGCAAGCCTATCACGTTAAATCACTATTTTCCTGCATCTCAGCAGGGTTTGCTCAATATGAAAACAGACTACACAGGGCATTAGCTCGTCTGTCCTGGACCCGCTCCAGCAAAATACAGAATTGCCAGCATATGAGAAGAATTCCCACCAGGAACATTGCTCTTTGATAAATGACTATATTGAGTGTTGGTCTCTTGGGGGTTTTGCAGTGAATGTATTTGAGTTCAATACCAAGTTGATGGCTGTGCAATTTTGCAAAGATCAGACCCTTTAAGAAAACATTTCAGGATACATTGAATTTTACAACTCATTCTGCACTTTCCATGAGGGAACATTTCTTGGTCCATCCTTACTAACTCAAAATTCAGAAGCAAGTTTTCTCTTGGGCAGGTTTGCACAAAAATAAAAGAAGCATTGAATTTTCCGCATAATATTAGAGACTGAAAGCTGTGAGGTCAGGCCCAAGTTCAAGTCATCTCCAGTGTGTTATCAGTTAAATTGGCAGCTTTGGCCAATGGCACATGCCAAGTTATCTGATTGAATTCTATGTCATTGTGAGCTAAAGTTAGATAATAAAAATACATTGTATTTGTCAAAGGCTGAAAGTGCACTAATGGACCTTCAATGGCTTGCCCTAATTTGTTACAGTGCTGTTGAATGGTTTTGCATCTGAGCCTTGAGATTTCTTCGTGATTTTCAAATCTTTCAGCTGCTTGCAATGAAACAATTCACATGCCACAAAAAGAGAAAACCAATTAGACATTTAACCCATATGGGCCCATGTACTCATCAGTGCATTTAAAGCCATGCTGTTTTACAGAGTAACAAAAATTAGTTAACATTTCAGCACTTCGTATTTGAAGTTTCAGTGCATTATTGTTGACTGCATTAACCAAGGAAAACTCTTTTGGTTAATAACTGCATATTCTGGTTGTAGATCCACTGGGAGTCGTCTGCAGTCCCTGATCAGGAAGCGACACCCTGCTGTACCAGAACTGCTCCAAGTGACACACAACACACCGTGTGGCTGCAGATGAGCAGTCGTGCTTCCACCCCGATCGCAGCAGGGCTGTCTCCAGCCTCATGCACTGCACTGCTTCCAGCAAGCGGACAGCAACACCAAGTCCTGTGCCTCACTGCAGCCTTTGCAATACAGCCTTTATTTAGGACGTGTTTCCTTCTTCAGTCTGCTGTTGCAGTGAGGTGTGGTCACACCCACAAGCATTGATCTGCTCCTGGTTGCACGACCACACTGCCATTAAAGTTTTCTCCTCTCAGGCCACAGCACTGGGCTGGCTGAAGTAGGGATGCTGGCAGTCTGAACAGAATGGGGACCATCTGGGGAGGGAAACGTACACTGGCAGCATTGGCAGCTACTATGTCATGAGCTAGCCCTGCCCAACTCTAACCTCACAGCCAGACAGGGACAATACACCTTGGCCCATGGGATCTCACTGACATCAGATCCCAGGCTCATCTGTGCATCATTCATATCTCACACATGTTTTTTTCCCCTCCAACTTCCAACACAAATGTGGACAAATGTGCCCTGGGAAGCAAGTTTTTGGGAGCTTTCTTCCCTATTCAGATGGTGGAAAACATGCAAGTTTTGGCACCTTGCCCCATTTTCCCCAAGACAGCCAGACCACTTGTCTCTTAATGTCTTTCTTTTTCCCCCCAAGGCAATTCAAAATAAATAAAGACAGGTGCCAGAGTCTATTTCCTCTTGCTTCTTAATCTTTTTGCATTTATCATAACACAGACCAGTGCTTTATTACATGGGTTGCCTATTTCCTCACATAGGCATCCCATATCTGAACTTCAGACTCTCTGCCTAGAAAAACATCTCCAGGGCAAAAGCAGAAAAGTTTTCCCTTTACTATTTCAAATTCATTGAACAAACACCAATAGCTTCACTTGTCCCAAAGGGACCAAATTAATGTAATATTTCCTATGATAGAAGGCCTTTGTTCAAGGGGTTCTCCCTCCTGCTAGACCTGAGCCAGTAAAACCTAACCTGGCCCAAGTACTCTCTAAAGCAGCAGAAGATAAAGGTCTTTGGGCAGAGGAGCAGAAAGAGCTCAGAAAACTAGGAGCAGAAAGAGCTCAGAAAAGGCCATTGTCTCCCCTTCAAGGAGAAGATTCAGCCTGAAGATCCTCCTTTCAAAAAAGATGGGAGTCTCCCAAAGACCGAGGTTTACTTCCCAAAAATATACAGCTGTTCCTCAGGCTGGCTCTCCACAGCAGCAGCTGTGCCTTATTCTGGGCTGTTCTTGTTCATGTTCTAGCTTCTGTTGCTATTGCACTGGTCAGAAGAGCATCTCCCAGACCCTGTCATTCATTGTGTGATTACTCAACAAGGCCGCCTGAACTTGCTGGTGTCTGCTGGTGGTGGCAGTCTTTTGCAGGTGCCCCAGCACTGTGCAAGGAGTGCAGCCTCATCTGTAGCCACTGCCACTGCCTTAGCAAATCAGGAGTCCCATGAGCCCCACAGGGATGTTCTTGCCCTGGAATTCCCCTGCCCTTTCTCAGGCTACTTCCACTTCATTATCTGTAAGTAGTCTCTCTGGTTCTTTCCATGCTGGAGGAGAGAGAAATTTCCCCACACTTCAATCTGCTTGATCCAAGACCACATCTAGGGGCATCTTACTAGAACATGTGATGAAAGTATTTCCGAGAAAGGAGGTATCTCCAGGCAGAGATAGTAGCTCTGCTATGCTGTGACTACCAGCACCAGAATTTCATGTGTGATATAGAAAAACTCATACTGTTATGAAAGGGACTAATCCTGCCTCTTCAATGGCCTCTTCTTATCTTCTTCTTTCATAGAATCATAGAATGGCTTGGAATTAGAAAGGACCTTAAATATAATTTAATTTCCAAACCCCTGCCATGGGCAGAGACACACTTTCTACTTTAACAGGTTGCTCAAAATCTTTGCACTGAAGGCCTTCAGAATAAAACATTTGTGGACCATCACTTTACTGGGTCATTTGTCTGATGAGCTTCAGCCTCTCCACTAGCACAACTTGCTGTTTCAAGGCTGAGAGCTTGATTCATTTGCTTAAGTACAGGTGAACATGCCATTTCCAGCTGCCAACAGCATCTGAGGCATTGGTACAGGGACAACTGTACCCTACTGAAGAGACAGACAGAGGCCATACCGAGCACCCAAGGATGCCTCAGATGGCACGAGATGTTTGGGTTTAGGCAACTGAATCAGGTCCACAGCATGTACACAGCACACTTCTTGCCTTGGGCAAAAGCGCCAGCCTTGTACTCAACCAACTACAACCTCAGTTCAGTAAACCAAACCAGAGATGTCCACATGCTTGGGAAGGAGCATTTTGGGGTGTCCAAGCCATGCCAGTGTGGCAGAAAGAGCTGCATGACCCAAAGCCTTCATTTGAGGGGACACAGCCCAAAATCTTGGCACGCATGGAGCACCAAAAACTACAGGAGCAAGGTGCTGTGCTTGGACCTGTAGGCTCATGCAGCAGCCTCCACTTTAGTTTCTCTCAGTAGTAAGTTTAC
The DNA here is from genome assembly GCA_013397815.1 of Aleadryas rufinucha. Taxonomy (NCBI): domain Eukaryota; kingdom Metazoa; phylum Chordata; class Aves; order Passeriformes; genus Aleadryas; species Aleadryas rufinucha. Next base: position 159,216 of record VZTH01002633.1, read on the forward strand.
TTCAATGGTTGATGCCATTTTAGAACGTTGCCTTATATTTATTTCTCTTTTTTATCTGTGCAATGAGTTTAAAAATGCCATATGCCGGTTTTTATATTCCCTGTGCTTCATCCCCACACACGCACCATACACACATGGCTTCCAGTTGACTAAGGAATGCGAAGCATTTGTCTGTGGCTCAGCACAGACACTGGTATACCAATGCATACATCCAGTGTGGGTGTATAAAAGATATAGATGCCATATGGAAATCACATCTGACACATACAGCTTGGGACAAATGGGAGAAAAATCTGTGCCACTCACGTGCACCATGGAAATAACTTTTTCTGAAAATTGTTGTTTGCTTTGGCTTTATAACTCTCTGATACACCAAAGCACAGATGCCAGCTTGTTATCAGAAAGGATTCAGAGGGAGAGATGAGACTTGACTGTGGCACAGAAGGAGAATTGGTCACCCTCAGCTTCCTCCCCTCACCCAGATTTGCAAACAGGCTGGACCCAGCCTAAGGAGACAGCTGCGCTACGCCCGCCCACCGACTGGCAGCTCCACATCGGCATTCCCATGACTGCCAGGAAAGAGCTGGCTGCCATCCTGCTTCCCAGAGCTCCCTCCCTTCAGGGGACAATAAACATTTCACCTTCTAAAAGCTGGATTGCCAGATACTTTATACAGCCAAATGATAACTGATAGGCAAAGAAGAGAAATCAAGCACAGCAAGGAGTTTAAGGTGGGTTGAGAAAAAGATAAGTTAGAAATAGGATTTAATTATACAGGTGTTATGGTGATTAGGGTCATCCAAGTAGGTAGACGGATTTGCAAATCCAGGAAGTTTTGCTCCAGTGACAACAATTTCTTCCCCTCCATCTTGCCTCCTAGACAGCACAGCCCTCAGAACGCCTAGAGGGAGATGACCTTGGCAGTCCCCCTGCTCCTCCTAAAGACAACAGGGGTTGTACCAGCAACTGTACTGATGCAACTTGTTTGGATGCTCAGGGGAGGCTCAGCCCCCAGAAGCACTCAGGCAGTCTGAAGGGAGGCTGCTTTTTCCAGGGGAGGAGGAGAGACGTGATTTATGGAGGAGGCTGGCACTGATCCACCAATCCAGAGGTTTGCAAGTAGAAGGTTTTATCACCCACTCTCTATGCAAAGAGACTTGTACCACCATCAGTGGCAGTCTGACTGAACAAAGACCCAAGGGCTGGGCTGGTGGAGGGAACATGTTGTTCTGTAGTGTGAAATGAATGTGGAGTTGAAAAAGTTGGTTTTGGGTGGAGCTGGGGTGGTCATGTTTCCCAGCGGCTGTGGGTGATGCAGGCAGAGCCCTTCCCTCGAGCCCCACAAAACCAAAACTGCAACACCGGGAGCTGAACTGGGCAAATTCGTTTGTTTAACCCTTAAATTGCAGCTTCTAACTGTCTGCAGTTGCTCACAATCATCTCAACTGAAATGAATAATGACAAAATGTGTCAGTTTTTTATCTCCCCAGCACCAAACCTGTTTTCAGTACTTACAAAGTGCTTTGGGGGATTGTGGTGTCAGGTGTTGGCATTTCCCATACAAACATTTCCCTCAGCAACCATTATTCTCAGTCAACCCAATCTGACCTGAAATCCTAACACCAACATAGTCCTAGAGAGGAGACTAGTTCACATCCATCCAACAGCGATGGAGGAGAAGGAGGAGGAAAAGGTCAGAAGACAGAGGCAGGTCAGGTTACCAAAACAGAAGGGAACTGAAAGAGTCTCACAAAACAAGGGCCAAGGAACGTGCCTGCTCTCCTTCTCCTTCAAGCAACTGCACAGCAAGGTACTGACTGTAAAAACAAATACAGCATTACAATGCAGAGGCAGGAAAAACCAAATCCCAATCACACAGAGGCAGAGAAGAAAAAAATTAATCAAGTAATGCCAAACCTAATAATAACATAGTCCTCACCATTAGCCTCCCCAAAAGAGAGGAAAGGAAAACAAAGGTGCTGACACATTAAACACAGGAATTAATGGAAAATATCAAGCAAATGTAAGAATAACAAGGAGGGCAAGACTGCACACTGGCCTCCATTTCCCTTTCCCCCATTATGCATACAGAGACAGAAAGGGAAAGCAAGCACTGTTCCCAGCCATGGTAATCCTGAAGTTTGTAGTTAGGAAAATTATTTGTAAGCTGACTGAACTAAGGTACCTGAATTTTATTCTTCTGAATGCTCTTGACTTGATAGAGTCATTCTACTGAATTAGGTGTGCAGTCAATGTGATTGTATTTGAATCCTGCTCTGAACTCTTGCAGAGAGGGATCTGCATTGCTGGAGCTCAGGAGCTCTCAAGGAAAAGCCTGAAGTGGAGCATGTTCCTCCCTGAATGGCATCCTCCAGCCAGGCATGAGGACAGCCTTCTGCAAAGCCAGGATGTCACTTCTGCTGTGTTTCATCCCACCCAACACAGTGCCCAGGCTCAGGGCAACATTTGCCATATCTTTGGCACCAGTCCTGACTGAGGGATGGAATTCATTTCACCCATCTGTGAATGTCTACAGAGGAGACATTTCCAGATGAAATTGTTGCCCAAGGGATGCTCTTGGCATACAGTGCAGAGAAACAAGCCTTTATAATGTGAGATTCACCTCATCTTAAACAAGGTGTCTAAAACAAATCAGGTGAGTCAGTCTCAACAAGTGCCAATTGCCCTCCATTGCCTATTCGGGGACCATAGATAGCCAGTTCAGGTGAAGGTATATAGTTGTATGAGACTAATTCCATCTCTAGTTTATTTCCTATGCACCTATTCAGGGAATGTATTTATTTATATTTAGTTATATTTTCTTGCATAAGAGCAAGAGAAAGGGAGTAAGCACATTCTCCTCAAGCAATGAGAACCACTCATATTTGCTTTCCCTTCTAGCTCCCAAGTCTCTTTCTGTGATGTTTTTTCCAACCTCAGCCACCCCACAACCCGATCATCCTTTTAGTCATGCAGTGATTCCTCCTAAATGGTCACTTTCCTCTTCAGTCCCTCCCCACTGGCTATCCAGTCCACCCAGCCCATGTTTCCCCAACCAGACCTCTCACTTAGCAATTCCAAAGCTTGTCTTTGTTCCCCTTTGCAAGAGCATTGAGACTGCAAGAGAAGTCCAGTCCTGATGTCCGTGTTTGGACATGGACATGACAGGGGAGTCAGCGGTCAGGCTAGAGGAAAACCTCTGTTCACTCAGTTGCTCCCCTCAGTTGCTCCTGGCATGCAGGAAGGAGCAAAGCTTTTATGGATGTAAGTCACAAAGCCAGTCATTTATAAAGGGATGAGAGTTTTGCAAGCACTGGCAGATTTCCACACAGATACCAAGGTACATCCCTGATGAAAGACCACCATCCTGCCAAATTTTGAATCCATGTCACAGAGCGGGGGACGCAAAAATTCTCAGAGAAAAGGCCAACAGAGCTTTTTAATACTGATATTTATTTCCCCACTGTTCCTCTTGGAAATGGATAAGTCTGGCTGGGTTCTTTTTTTCCTTTCTCACATTCCTCCACATCAATGTAAAATGCTTGAGACAGGTGAGGAAATTCTGACATGGTTATGAAGACTGTCTCCAGCAACTTCCGTAACAGTGGGGCTGTTCCCACTGGCTGTTCCCAGCTAATAAAACACAGCATAGCATCATTTACTCACAAACTTCATTCAGCTCTGAAGCTCATATGACTGCTTCTAAAACTTTCCATGCCTGCTTTCCAATAGACAAACTCGGCTCTCACAAAGAGATGGACTTTACAGACAACCATGCCAAATCTTACATAAACAAGGTAAAACATTTACCCACACTGGATCCTCATCTGGTTTATTCCTGGCCCTGATCCAGTAGATGTGAGCGAGCTGAAACACTGAATCTATACAATCCATACCTTAAGGAAGTTCAGCTCAGTACTCACACACAGTGGTTTGTAACATGCCTTTCTCAAAGAAACCACAGCAGTGTTCCTAAAACTTGTTCAGAGTACAAGGATGACATGTAGAAAAAGGCTTTAAAAAGCTGGGGGGATATCCTTGTGTACTTTTAAGGAGTTCTTCTTGTACGTGAGCACGTGAATGAAAGTGACCCTGTGTTCTGGTCCCCCACTCTGGTCCAGATTCTGTTCACTTCCTATACTTCTAAAACCCTACACTCAGTGTCACATCAGCTGTTTTTCTCACACAGAATCCATAAGCCAGTCATTAAGTTTCTCCAAAGCAGGGTCACCCCTATCTGCATACTTCTCTTTGTCCAACCTAAACCAGAAGCTGGGGATTCAGCTTCCCCACACAATTTTCTGCAGTATTTCACTCTCCCCACCACTGATCTAACCCTGAATTTCCATGCTGTTCTTTCAACCAAACCTTTCCCCACCACGGACATGGAAAGCAGATGGTCTCCTTCCATTATACAACAGTCTTACTGATATCTGAAGGCCGTTATCATAGTCCCTAGTTCCCAGCCCTTTTTTCTTTCCATTAAATCAGGCCTCTCTTTCAGATTTTCTTCACAGCACAGGATTTCCAGATCACTGACCACTGGCACGGATCTCTTCTGAATTACCTTCCACAGGTTTACTCTTGTCATGGAGCCCAGTCTCCACAACCAGATATGTCATAGGTGAGGTTCCATGAAGAGTGGGCAGGATGGACAACTGATGGAGCGTGTCAGGCAAGACTTCTCCATGCACACAGAATCATAGAATGGCTAGGGATGGAAGGGATCTTAAGAATCATGTAGTTGTAACCCCCTGCCATGGGCAGGGACACCTTCCACTACACCAACTTGCTCAGAGCTCCATCTTACCTGGCCTTGAACACTTTCTGGGATGAGGCACCCACAACTCTTCTGGACAATTTGTTCCAATACCTCACCACCCCTCACAGTAAAGAATTTCTTCCTAATCTAAACCTACCCTCTTTCAGTTTGAACACATTCCCCTTGTTGTGTCACTACGTGCCCCTATAAATCATCTCTCCAGCCTCCTTTCTTGTAGGCTCCCTTCAGGTACTGGAAGACCACAGCTGGGTCACAGAGCGTAGTTTATAACAGGGGCCTTGCCATGAAGTCTGTGTTGTTAGCATGGTCCTTACAGCTCTGTCAAGGCTGTATGGCAGAAATAGAGTTAGAATATTGACTGAGGCACTAAAATTAGCCTGCCCAGGTGGAAAAAGAAACAAGACATGCCATTCAGGAGGGGATGAAGAAGGATAGGCAGAGTGCACCCTGGAACAATGTCAGAAAGAGCTGACAAAGAGGCCCAAGGGTGTGACTTGTGATTAAATAGTTGGAGGACATTAGTTTTTGGTTCATGGCATGTAGAATGAGTGCCCAGCAGACAGGATACCGGCCAGACCTCTCCTGGGAGCTGGTAATCCCCACCCAATGGCACCAGTCAGGCTCCTGCATCAGTACCACAAACCGTAGAAGGGCACCTTGCCAAGTGTTTTTTTCAGGGTGTCCATATACTTGGCGTGGCTACACTCACCAATTTTCAGCAGGCTTCGAGCCTTTCCTCGCATCATCCTCTCAAACCACAGAGCCTGGAATATCTCTACTTCTGCTTATATAATACTCCCAAATTGGCTTTCACATTCTCTGTGAACCACACACAAAACCTTTGCCTTAAAGTAAAACACCCTTCTCAAGCAACAAGGAACCAAAACAGGCACTGGGGTTACAGGACCAGATTCCCACTGCTCAGCAAAGCCCCATGCCACATCATCCCCTGTGTGCAGGGCTTGGAGAGGTGTGTGAGGGGAAGCAGCTTTTCCCAAAACATCTGCTGCTCCCCCAGACTCCCCCGCCTCAACCTCAGCATGCATATAAATTGTTGCAACTGTGTCAGAAGAGCAGGAATGCATCACGGAAACCCTTCCCCTGTAACCATAGCTGGATGTAACGTTTGCAAGTGTAAAGTGCTTATGTTTGTGCAACAGCATTTCCGTACACTGTGTTCCACCTGGACCACGGGAAGAGGAGTTCACCGTGACCCTGTCGCAGCCTCATATTTAGGCACAATCACACTCTGCTGCCATGAAGGAGGTGAGGGAGGGAGCGGGGAGCTGAAAACTCTCGTTTAGTGCCAGCTGAAGCAGTAAGTGTAAGTGACAAAATTCAGGTTTCCACCCACTTTCTTCTAAATTTGACATTTTGCAGCTATCATTTTTCACAAATCTGAGGAAAACGTACTTTTAGGAATAGCAGCATGACTGTAGTCCATAAAACTCTTTGAATTCAAGTCACTTTATTGATAAATGTTCCACACAGCCATGCAGGCAGTTAAGAGAGGACATCAGTAAGAGTAGCGTAGAGGTCAGTGCAACCAGACTGCAGAAGGGACCACACAGTGACCGCCACGTTGTCAACAAAAATACTCAGATGCACCTCAAAGTCTTTGTTCGAGGGTGAATCTGTTATCATTTCAAAAAATATGGGATGAACTCCATTTCAGTAAGGAATATATATACCTCTATTTAATCTCCCCTTAAGCAGAGAGAATTGAATGCATTTATTAGCTTGACTCTCTCTTTAGTGAAGCTACTACCTGGCACATGGCAAAGCAAATGGAGAAGAGACCAGGCAGCAAACAAGGCTGAGAACTCACCTGCCATTTGTCAGTTTTGTAAGGCTCATGGATGGTTTTTGAATAGATAAAATCCAGTGGCAGAAAGGCAGGGAGTTAATGAAACTAATGAAAATGCTGCACAGATGGAGTGACCCGCAGTCAGGTGTTGTGTGGGGTTTGAGGCCAAGACATGCTCCACAGCCCAAGGGTCCTGGGAGAGCTATGAGGAGGTATCCCCCAGTCTCCCACTGAACTGTGAAACAGCTGTGAAACAGCTCAGTGCTCCATGGAAGGAAACAGGGCCCAGAGACTGACCATACAGCAGATCATTTAAGCCGAGGTAGAGGGATCCAGACAACATTTCACTGTTCCAATTAATCACTCTGCGCAAAGGACAACAGCCTAATTATGAGAAATAAGGAAGAAGCCATCTTAAAATGTCCAACAACCTGGCAACTGAAGGAATATTCAGGTCCCATAAGAAAGCAAAGGAAGTTGTATCCAAATTTACTAGATGAAGAGTTGCATATTGCTTCCCCATAATTTTGTGTATATTTCAAGGGAAAGACATCACATCTGTTCCACTAATTTAAGTTAAATTTGAAGAGTATTGGAGTCAGCTCAAAATAGCATTTCTCAATTATAAAATTATTTTTCACAAAAAAATAATACAAACAAGAAGTTGAAGAGAGAGGAAATGTGCAATCCCAACTTGCAGCTGCTGGAGACGGAGCTGAAGATGACTTCAAGGAGCAGAATCAGACCCTTCTGCTCTTGGGGAGCTCAGCAAAGTAGGGGCATTGTCGTAGTGTCCTACAGCTGCTGCTTCATGTGGCAACAAGAGCTCATGGTGCCCCTGCTCTGCTGCAGCTCCAGCTGCAAAGGTGAGTGATACTGGACACATCTGCCCAGGCTCCATCAATGCTACCACAACTAATGGTTGTGTGAAACACTTCCCATCCTTGCCAGAAGCAATTTTGCAAAGGTGTGGTTTGGAGTTTTGTCCTCCACTTGGCATTTATCCTGCCTCAAATGCAGCAAGATATTTTTTAAAGGTAAATATGTTTCCTCAGTTGAAAAAAAACATAAGAGTTTGTTACAAGCTTATAGATGTTGCAAAACAAAGCCTTATCAAGATCACAAGATTTGTGTAGAATTTGCAGTTTGACTACATACTGCCCTATGTTGTGGGGTCCCAATATATATGGGGCCTCCAGATGCTCTGAAAATAAAATAGTATACTTAAAATAGTAATATGTTTCAATAAAGCTACCAGTGTTACTAATTATATTGCTACTCTACAAAATACTCCAACTGATTATTAGTGCCATCAATTATGAAAGTAAAGTAATAATAAGCCCAACTGAACTAAAACTGAATTCTTAAAGTGGAGATTCCTGAAATTTCTTGCATTTTAAGCAGTTTGCTGAACAAATTGATGTTATTATGTGAAGAAGCAGCTCATTTGCTAACAAGTCATCAGAAAGGCTGACAAGTCAGTACACTGAGGAATACTATATTTGTAATAGTTCCACAGGACAGTATCTGGATAAACAACTTTAAGCCTATCCTTGTAGTACTTTTTTTCTGAAAAATAGATCAAAACTGTCTCCTTCAGTAGCTAAAAGTAGGTGCTTTCTAGGATTTAAAAATCATAGTGTTGACATAGACAGTCCAAATGTAAGTTAAAGTCAACACTGAGAGGGGCCCAAAGCAAAACCTCGGACCTAAATAACTCCAGTTTTAAGGAAGTTGTAAGTCTGGTTCATATACATGCTTCACATAAGAGGAAGATGCTCTCTGAGCTTCCTTTGTCCTGAGGACTTCCACAGTCCTGCCAATGGTGACATGCAGGTTGCACCTATATATCAGGGAAGTCTCCCCATCGCCTACACCACGAGGGTGGTTCCTGGCTTGCTTTTGGCTCTCAGCCACCAGCACTCAGGGCTGGCTCAAGAGCTGTCTGTCTGTGTTGTGCCTTGCATGGCAGACACCTGTGTGTGTCCCCTGGGTCCCCCACATGTCTGTCACTGCAGAAATGAGCTCCATGATGTGAAGACCTGCTCCAACCTTCCCATCACTTGCAGCCCCAATGCTTACTTCAGCCTCCATCAGTCTTCTGTTTTTGTTGTTGCTGCTTCTTTGGAGGAGTGCGGGAGAAGTCAACACTCACGTATGAAAACAGAACTCACTTTATGTTACATCAGTAGCCTATTGACATGGAACAGCACAGGAAGCTTTCTTGCTGATAAATAAAAATGATTAGTTTAACTGATGGTTGTATATTCATCATTCTTGATACCTGGCAAACATTCTGGTTGTCAAGCAGGTAATATCTGACACATCTGCCCTGTTGTTTATCTCTCAGGCTACATTAACTCAAGCACCTCATTCTTGTCTTCATTCTTTGCCCACCCCCTCAAAAGGTCTGATTGATAGTACGGCTATATTTTCATATTTGTAACTTATTTCTTTTTTAATTCTGACAGTTCTAGTCTAATAGTGGACTTCTGAAAACTTATAAAACCCTCAGCTTACACTTAGTACCATTGTTAATTCCCCCCATTTGCTACCTGCTAATATAATAAACACACGTTATAGTTATATTCAGACTACCTAAAATAGCCTTAACGCTCCAGCTTCGGAGCCAAAGACAGGAGCAGTTTGGCTTGGCTCCTCACAGAGCCTTTGGAGACAAATGGTCACAGTGTCCACATTAGGCACTTTATAAGTACTGGTTAGAAAACACAGCCCCTATATCTCTGTTGGCTGGACAAAAAGCCAGCTTTGTAGCTCTGCAGAGCCAGTGGCTTTTTCAGCTCTCCTTTCCCTTGAATTTAGGATTTGTAACAGGCATGTAAGCACAACTCTATGTTGAGGCTCTCTAAAAGGCAGACAGCGTACTGCTTGAAGGGTCCCATTCAGAGAGAGCAGAATTTTAGCTAAGTTTGTATCTAGAATCATTAAAGCCTGTCAGGCACTTATAAAACCTTTTCAGAGCAATTTAAAGAATTTACTCAAGGTACTGAGTGCCTTCTTGCTATGCTATTGGCATAGATTCAGAAGTCAAACAGTTCTTATGTGATCATGACAATTTCTGATTAATTAAACTATGTTCTTTACATCCAAAAGTACATGAAATCTGATGCTGATCCCAGCTTTCAACTTTCACAATCAACAAGTACAAAACTGTGTTTCGTCACTCTTCCACCAAGATTTAATGAATTTCCTTTTGGAACTGTTAGAAACAAGAACAACAACTGAAATATCAACCTTATAATAAGTTTGGTTTACACACTCATTACTTTAGCAAAAACTGGAAGGAACAACTGCAAAAATAGAGAAGATTTTCAGTGCTGGGTCTCACTTGCAACTGGATCTCAGATTCCCAAAATTGATGCAATTCCATACGCTTTGTCCTGGAATAGTTATTTTTCTCAGTTCTCCCCCCAAAATTGCCACAAGGTATAACATTGCCCCAACCAAAACACGGGAAAGAAGAGACAGAGGAGAACACTGATGATTTGGCCAAGAGGAGATAGATGGTCCCCACTGCTCCCCGCAGAGGGGAGGCTTTGGGTAGCAGTGCAGGAGGAAGAGCATCATAATTGGCTGAGCTTTTTCATTTCATAAGTAGCAACTCTTGTGTTATGTGATGCTTCACTGACCACGCATCCCCTGCCTCTGACATGAGTGATTTCTGCAAGTAAAAAATACGCAGATGTGCACCCCTTTGGCTGAGCTCACGTCAGACAGCTGCTCTGCACCAACCCCACACTACACGAGGACGCTGGGCTCTTGCTTACAGCTTGCCCACATGGGTTCAGATCCCAAAGAAACCAGGGAGTCTGAGCAGCATTGGAACCCACGTATGGTGGGAAACCTTATACCCTCAAGCAAAGGGGAGAATGGATTTTTTTAAAATTCACCTACTGTCATCTCCACTGTAAAAAGTCCTGCCATTTCCTTTCCAAGGTTCTATCAAAAGTTACCATGTCTTGATAACTGGACAAGATCAAGAGACAGTAATTGAAAGTGTGTAGAAAAATAGGAAGGACAACAGGGAATGAGAGAATTACAAAAAAGCCTGAGACTGGAGAAAGAGATGAGGAAAGTCCCTCACATCCCGTGATTGACTGTGAGATAGACAGCTGAGGGAAAGGCAATAGACAACCTGACAAAGGGCCATGTTGTACAAGAGAACTGGGCACATTCACACTGTGCAAAACTTTGACATTAGACACGCTGCCCCAGAAGGAGTTTGGCCCATGGAGCTAATCTGGAGAGATGACCAGGAGCACAAGCGAAGATGGGGAATGGCAAAAGGGAAGAACTCCTCAGCAAAGAGAAACGGATGACAAAACGAAAGTGATGCAGTGCCAAGTGAGAATCATAGAATCATAGAATAGTTTGGGTTGGAAGGAACCTGAAAAAAAATTTAGTTCCAACCCCTCCGCCATGAACAGGGACACCTTCCGCTAGACCAGGTTAGTTCCAGTCAAAACCAATTAGGGAATTTGCATTGGGAGGTCATTAGAGCACCTGCTGAATGAGGAAACGGGAATTTGACACAGGAGAGCTTACAAGGAAGAAAGGAAGCTGGCTGGTCATGGAGAAGAAGATTGGAACAAGCAGCCAGATTTGGCACAGGATGAGGCAGAAGGATGTGTTGATCCTGTACACTGAAGTAAGCAGTGCTTCTGAGCCCTTCATCAGGAAGTTAAAGACTGTGCCAGGAAATAGACATAGAAAATTATTATTAAATTAAAAATCCAGAAGGAGCCTTCACACTTGGCCTAATTTGGAAGAGCTGAATTTTGCAGCCTTGGAGTTCTTGTAACATGCTTGGTGCATGTATATGTTTGTATTTTAGAGCACAGGAGGGATTCAATCTATTCCGTGCCAGAAGCCAAGAGTGTAAAACCAGGGCTTTCCTTCTTTGTGATTTACAGCTTCTGACTCTTCAGCTGGAGAAGTTCATTGGCCTGCCTTGTTTGTGTTCCACATTACAGTACCTAATCTCACATCTGATCAGTTGTCAGACAAGGTTCATCAGAGCTGTCTCATCTCCATTACCTGCCCCCCATCCCAGTTTTTCAAGCTTACCAATCCACCAGTCTCTTGTTTCTGTGGGAGGAGACCTTGCATCACTTCTAAAGGACTGGCTTATTTTTACCTACATTGAATTTCATTGTGCTGTGTTTTCCACATATTTTAAACACTGATATATCTCTTACTTATTGTTTTTCTTTACTCAGTGGGACTCGGATGATCAGTTTAATTTGCTTGGGACATTTCGCCATCATTCACGAGTCACCATTCAGCAGAGTCCTTAGCAGGCCACTCCTCAGGGGTGCAGCTCTGGGAGGCCACTGGATAGCCAGGTGCTACTGAAGTGGTATGAGAACAGACCTGAAAGCAGGACTGAGAGGAGGGCAGCAGTACGTACAGCCCCAGCTTTCAGTCCTGCTTCACAAGCAACACCAAGCTTCTTGTACAGCACCCTGTGGTGTGCAGACACAGCCCAGCCTGAGCAGAGCACTTTCCCTCCCTAGGCTTCCAAGAAATTCCACACAGATTAGGGGTAGCCAAGAAGACTCATTGTTAACACCAAAACGCTCATGGCATAACAGCCTTTTCCTCTCTCTTGTCTGATCTGGTGGAAGCCCTCTTCTTACCCTTCTTCAAAACCCAGCTCCCCAAGCCAAGACCCCCAGCCCATATATATAATAGGATTTCTGATTCTCTTATTTCCCAAACCCCATACTGCTTCACACATAACTCCAGTACCTAGATTTCTGCTTCCCAGTTCTTCCTACAATTATTTCACAGATTAAGCACTCATTGCTGACCTCTTTCACAGCCCCTTTTCCTTACTTTCTGAGCCCATCCCTCCCCACATCTTGGGGGGAAACATTGACTCCAACATTCTCTAAATTCCTCACTGATGTGCTCCAGGGACGGCCATAGAACAGATATCAGAGCCAAACTCCTCATGTTGCACAAGACCAAGTTACCACATGTGAGTTGGTCCTTGCTCAGCCATAGCAGCTCCTTTGCTCACCCACACCATTGCTGCACAAGAACTTCTTCTCTGTCACTACCTTCGCGTTCCTTAAGTCCACACAGTCCTAAGAGACAAGGCAGGAGCAGCTGATATCTCCCAGCCACCTCAAAACTAAGACATATGGAGAGAATTGCTGATGAATTTTGAGACGTATTATGTGACAGGTGCTTTTGGCTCTGGTTGTTTGAAATGAGGGGGAAGAGGTGGAAAGGGTCTCAGATGGAGAGTTTTCTAGTGGAGGTTTAAATATGCCTAGCCATGAATCATTCTTGTCTATGCTGACCACAGAGCATCACATCTGTTGTTTTTATGGTCAAGAAAAATAAAAAAAGAAAATGACTAATACATCCTTATATAGACAAGGCACTTGAGTCAAGCCTAAAGCAGAGTCTGCTAATTGGACAAAACCATGGCTCATAATAGCATTCTAACATTTCTCCTGCTTACTGTTTGTCTTTTGGTTAGTTACTGAAGGGTGTTAAGATAGAAGTGGTCACCATGAGGGTTTGAAGTTACAGTAACACCCCATTAAGCAGTACATGGCAAATTTACTTCACACCTGGCTTGTCAGTGGTAGCATTTCACACTCCGAAGGCTGCCAGCCAAGCCAAACAGCAGCACAGGCATCCATGCAGTGACTGGCAGTTTTGCAGCCAGGAAAGCAGGCAACATTGTTCCATCCCTTGAAAAAAGCATAGCAGGTTTCAGGCACAGACTGTGAATCTACCACATCCACATCTGCAGCTCAGATAGGTCTTCTCTGTCAGCACTCCTTGTACAGAAATATGCACACGTGTGCTCCACAGTGGGCAAAGCTACCCAGTTCATGTGACAAGAACAGCATCATCATACACGATCTGAAGCTCAGCACACAGACTCATATCCCAGCAGGAATAAAAACACATGATAAAAGCACACAAAACACTGGAGCTGTGGAAATAGATCAAGTATTGGCTTGTAGAACTCAACTTCGCCTTCCCTTGCTGTCACTAAGTTAGAGCCTATGAGGTTTCAGTTGTCCTCTGGGTAATACTTCCATGCACTCCAGAGCAATCTTCATGGCTGGGTCTGTAGCTTTTGGTCCTCTTTGCCCTTATTCCCTACTGATACACTTAGCAGATTACACCACTGTGGCCTCAAATCTCCTCTGCCACTGTTAGACCAGTGAACATACAGCAAGGGGAAAAAAATATTCCTGTATTCCTGTAGTTCCCCAGTCTCAGTTCCCAAACTTCTTCTGAAATTATGCCAGCTGCTTTACATAGGTGCTATTCATGTTTTTATTTATGTATGAAAATGTATTTAACCTACAGGGTGGAGTTTGCCTCTTGTCCACCGAACAGTGCCGTCTTCAAACATGCAAATTTGATCTGTTTGCAGCATCCAAAATAGAAACATTGCACTAACAGTAATTAGATCAGAGTTTAAAAGGATCAGATCCTCATTAAGGCTTTTCCTCAAAGACTTTGCAAGCTTAGAGCTTGAATCTAATCTTCAGTGTCAGCTGAAAGGGAAGCCGGGGGGGCTGATAGAGGGGAAAAACAACCATAGCTGGCATTGGTTGCTGTCAGAGAAAAGAAACAAGGGGTTAGTGCTGCAAATAGTTAAATCCATGAGATCTTTGAGGGACAGCCAGATCCTGGGGGCTCTCCTAAGAATCCCTGCTTTCAACAAGACTTTGGTGTACTGTAAAGAAAAAAGCTGAAGTGCTGAGTGCCCTGACTTTCCCACCCTTCCTCTTCCTCCAAAGCAGATGTCACTGCAGGCAGCCACATTGAGTATGTGGAGCATCTTTGGAGAAAAAATTAAAAATGAGAGTGCTGAACCAGCCAAATTTCCTCTGGCCTGCCTTAACTCAGTCTTCCCAGAGCTTCATCCTCTCTTTTTTCCCCTCCCTGTTTAATCTTGGTTGTTTCTTCCCTTCTTCCTGCCATGCTGGTGCCCCTTCTTCCACACCCTGCTTCTAAATAGCAAAAATGAGTCACAATAAAAACCTGGTGAGTTTGCAATGGTTTTATCACCCATGTTTTATAGATAGAAAAGTGAGGGACAGAAATATTAGGTACCTGACTGAATCAGTTCTAAGAACTGTGTGTGCCAGGGCACAGACCCAAGCTATAAAACTGTTTCCTGTCTCTATCTGTTCATTCACACACAACACTTGCACAAGGTGTTTCTTGTTTACTGTCCTTGCAACTAGCTTTCTTTTCTTGCCTCCTGTTGAAATCTTCAGTTTCATTACCCCTTTGCTCCTTAATGTTCTTATCTACTTCTTGATCTTTTGCTTCCATCCTCACTTCCAGAGGCCTTTATTGGTACCCCAAAACGTCCCGTTAGCAGGGTTCAGTAGATTGTATCAAAGCTTTGCACGCCCCAGGAAAGCTTTACATGTAAAAAGTATGAAAGGCAGCAAAAAACTTAATAGAAAATGGCAGATTTATTTCAAACATAGGGATGGGTTTAAGATACAACTGATTCTTAGGGCCTGCCATTTAATATGGAAGATGAGATGGAAGAAGTAATCCAATTGATCTAAGGCTTAAATGTGGACCAGGTCTACTTGTAAATTAAAAGTAATCATTATGTATAAAGTGTAAAAGAGTTTGATTTAATTTTAATGGCCTCTGCAAATTGCATTACTAGATCATTTGTTTACAAGAGTAACAGACTAAAAAAATCTATTACTTCTTATCCTTCTTATCACATTGATTACGACAAGTTGTACAGGATATAAAACTGAGTGGAAATACATCCACATGTTTGACAATGATGAACTTCAAATTTCTGTCCTACAAAAAGAATACATTTTCTCTTTTAAAACCCAAGATCCTTCTGGTCTAAATCTTACAGTTTTAAGAACTGTATTTGTACCAGATGAATGATGTCAAAATGCTGGTACACTAATTAACAGATTATAAAGATTCATGACAGAACTGCAGTCTATAGCCAGAGGATGCTGGTCTACTATGAAGCCAGGATCAGAGCACCATGCTCATGAGCTACTGACTATGTGATATTATCCATTGTCTTACCTCCTGACACTCCTCAAATAAGAAGGAAGAATCTAAAATATTTTTTCAGTGTTGCAACAGTGCTTCTACTGCATTGCTTTTCACTTCCATTTATTAAGATGGATTATCCACTTCATGCTAAACCCTGACATCTTTTTAGTCACTAATTAGCTAAATTCCCATCAGACCTGCTGCTACACAATTCTGAGATTTGTGTAATCAGTTAGGCCTAGCCTAATCAGAGTGGTCTCATTGTACAATCAGACCTCAGAGGTATAAAAGTACATGAAAGGATAAGAAAGAAAAAACAGGGTGTTGTCTCATATTGATTTCAGTGAGTCAATGAGAGGTCTGAATAAAGACTGGGTAAGAGCCAAGTAAAGAACCTGATAAATTAGCACAATACAGATGACATGGTCAGTTTATAGAAATGTTGTTCCAGTAAATAAAAAGAGGGCCACCAAAACTTTGGAGAAATATTTTAAGTGCCTCCAACTTGAAGAGAAGCAACAAATAAAAAGATCAGGTATTCTGTACAGAAAACCAATGATATAAGATGTCAAAGCAAAATAATCACGGTGAAGAATTCTCTTGTTCAGTGGTCCTCATAATGGAGAAGGAGGGAAAAGAAGAGCAGACTATCAAGACTTCACTCCTCACCCCTTGTTCCCTCTTTCTAACAGCCCCCTGAGGATCAGTCACAGAATTACAGAATATCATAAGCTGGAAGGCACTCACAAGGATTATTGAAGTCCAGCTCCTGGCCCTGCACAGGACCATCCCCATGAGTCACACCATGTGCCTGAGAGCATTGTCCAAATACTTCTTGAATCCTGTAAGTGTTGGTGCTGTGACCACTTGTCTGGAGCCTGTTCCAGCACCTGACAACTCTCTGGGTGAAGAACCTTTTCCTAATATCAAACTTAAGCTTCCCCTGACACAACTTCAGGCCGTTCCTGAAGGTCCTGTCACTGGTCACCACACAGAAGAGATCACTGCCTGCGCCTCCTCTTCCCCCCATGAGGAAGTTGCAGACTGCAATGAGGTCTCCCCTCAGTCTCCTCTTCTCCAGGCTGAATAGACCAAGTGACCTCAGCCACTCCTCATACAGCTTTCACTAAAGGACCTTCAACGTCTTGGTTGCCCTCCTTTGGACTCTCTCTAGTAGCTTCATTACTTTCTTACACTGTGGCGCACAAAACCACACTCGAGGTGAGGCCACCCCAGTGCAGAGCAGAGCGGGACAATCCCCTCCCTTGCCCGGCTGGCAATGCTGTGCCTGATGCCCCCCAGGACAGGGTTGGCCCTCCTGGCTGCCAGGGCACTGCTGACTCAGATTCAACTTGTCATCGACCAGGATCCCCAGGTCCCTTTCCTCAGCGCTGCTCTCCAGCCTTTCATTCCCCAGTCTGTCCACATATCTAGGGTTACCCCATCCTAGGTGCAGAATCTGGCACTTTTCCTTGTTAAACTTGATATGATCGGTGATTGTCCAGCCCTCTAATTTGCCAGGGTCTCTCTGCAGGGCCTTCTGTCTTTGAAGCCGTCAACAGCTCCTCCCAGTTTATTGCCATTGGGTTTAGCTGAGCCATGGGGAGCCAGAGGAAAGCACAGTGTGGATGCTGCACCCAGACCATGTACAAGTCCAATCTCCCACCTTTCTGTGAGATCTGGGGCCAGGCCCACACAAGGATTTGCCAAGATCACTACAGCAGGAGAAGACAGTGTGTATACACACCACTGACTGCTGCACTCAGAGAAAGGTAGAAAGTTTGGAGGAGGGGTTAGTGAGGCAGAGTAGAGGTTATGTCTCTGGGAAGATGGGGTCTGGAGGTGGGTAAGAGAAAGGAAGACAAATTATTGAAATGGAAATAATTATCCAATTAAACTATTACTGAATTGAAATAAATTCGGGTTTGTTTCTTTTTTATAATTGAAAGCTATGGGGATGAAAAAGGAAAATCTGACTAAGAATTGTTGTCCTGCTTTACAGATGTGCCATTATACCTGCTGAGTGAAACCAAAAGGAATAGGATCATCACCTTATTCAAGATAAAAAATTCACCTGCTAAGTGAAACAGATGTCCTGTTCACACAGGCCAGCCAGGGCTCTGGGCCCAGCTACAATCCACAACAGAAATAATAACTTCTTTTTTTGCTTCTACTTCTTATTTCACTTTTAAATTATAAACAAAAGTTTATACCTTTAGTTTGATCATTAATCTGGCCCCTTCAAATTAGGCCTTTTAGATTAAAAAAATCTGATATTTATACCAAAAAATAAAGCAGTGATATGAAAAAAAAAAAAAAAAAAAAAAAAAAAAAAAAAAAAAAAAAAAAAAAAAAAGACTCTGTGTAGTGAGACATTATAATCTCAGAAATGCTAAAGGAGTGATTTTTGTCCATGCTAATGCGACCATGCTCCTATCTGAACTAGGATCAGGTACTTTGTTCAAACCTTTTCTGCTTGTCAAAAAAAAAAAAAGTCAATAGCAGTAAGGATGAAAGAGGCAGAGCAGTTTCATAGGCAAATATCTGCTCTCTAAAACAAGCAATGGCTCATCTGGACTTCCATCAGACTCGTAAGGAATGTCTTAGCTCGGGCTGTGGCTGAGAGTGAACAGACACTGTACCCAACATAAATATATCGTCCAGTCAGAATGAGAAAGAAACCTTCCTGCATGTCAAAAACTATTTAGTAACTGAACAAAAACATACAGGTATCATGGACTACCTTGCATTAACCATGCAGATCCCCTCAGTGAGCATGTGAAGATATTTGAAGGAAGTCAGATTTTGTCTTTCTCTCCTCATGAGGTTTTGCCATCTTACTCCCCCAGTCACAGACATTGAATTTCATCCCTATTCTGGTTTGCTTGAGTGCAACAACCCTGTCACCCATGCATCTCTTCAGCATTCTACTGCTGTGGCCTTCACACAAAACAAGCAACAGCAGCAGCTATATAAAATTTAAAAATGAACAAAATCTCTTCCTGAGCCATGAAGACACATGTATTACACACACAACACAAGCTGTGGTGTTTACTAAATGACTGTCCTTCACTTTGTCTTGTCTTTACATTATTTACACCCGTGTCCCAACCCTGATGCCAGATTACCTCAAATGCCACATAAACAGTCTCTGCTCTATTATTTCAAGATCACACTTTGGTGCCCTTAAGTTGTCAGACCCTGCTGGGATGCAATATAATGTTTTCTTTCTTTCATGTATTTTGAATAAGGGGCTCCTATATAGGAAGCTGTGAAATAAATTTCTGTCTCCATCATGCTGTGTCTTAAATCATGGGTCTAAGGCTCTGGAACAGAAAGCCCTCTATATCTGTAAGGTCTGGGTAAGAGGTGAAGGGCAGGTATCCCTGTGTAACTTAAATATACTTCAACAGACTATCTCAAAACACATTCTCCAATTGCATATCTCTCCCTTAAGCCCTATAAATGAAATCTCTAGGCAGTAATTAGGCTTTCTCTAGTTAGTTTTTTTGGTTGCTTTTTCTGGAATGAGAATCCTCTGTGTTCACACCTAACTTCCTAGGTCTGTATCTTTGGTGATGTCTCTCTAACGATTCAGATTTTTTTTTTTAATGAAGCATCATATATAAAGTATGCTTTTTATTCTATTTGTTCTTTTAATCCTTACACAAACAAAATATTGGTTCCAATTCCCTGGTTGTAATTTCTTGTTGATTGATTCATTGTTCAGCTATAAGCTCAGTGATCAAAATATTTAGAAGGCTTTCAGGAGGTCATCTAGTAGTGCCCAAAGGCAGAATTGACTATACATCAATTGTTCTTGGCAGCTGCTTGTCTAACCGGTTCTTAAAACCTCCAATGATGGAGATTTCATCATTTCCCTAGGCAACCTGTGCCAGAGCATAACTATCCTTATCATTAGAAAGTTTTTCTTCCCAGAAAATAGGATCATCTACTGGAAGACATATCAGTCACTGAGAAATGCTTTGAGATAACACTGTTCTGTCATCCAAATCCACCAGGTCCTTACTCAGGCTTAACATTTGGTAAGGAATATGCCATCCTTGAAAGATACAGAAATGGTTTTGGGCCACTCCCAAGACAACAACTGATAGCAACTGATTCAGATTCAATTAGCCATTGGCTCCTTAGTGGCAATAAATACCTCAGTGGCTGCTCCTCGATATCTTCCACACAATGAATAAGAATGAACTGGGAACTACACTTCTCCAAAATTTTTAATTCTTGAAGAATAGACATTAAGGGGGGAAAAAATTGCCTGGATCAAATACTGAAAGCATCCAGCCTGTGATGAGATCCAGATGCCATTGTGAAACAGATCAGATTAGGCTGGATTAGGCCAAATATATATTCCAAGTTGTTTTGCCAATGAGCAAAAAGAAGAAGCTTCCAAGAGGGCCTACTGAGTTTGCAATTTAAACTGGCACTCCCTGCAACATAATCAAACCACTTTAGTGACAGGCAGCCTTCTGGATGTGTGCTTATTTCATGCATGGCTGTTCTAAAGCAAAAAAAAAGAGAGCAGTTGTTTAATGACACAAGAGAAAGGGCATTTTCAATAGTGCTCTGGCTAGCAGCTCTTATTTGCTCTCTATATTTCAAGAAGGAAAATGGAGGCCAGGAGAAACCAATCCATTTTGGCTAGTTCAATTTTCCATGCCTGAGATTCTTGACTTTAAAAAGAAAGAGACAGAGATTAATCTTATTTCTTCATTAAATTTTTTAAGAAAAATATTGAAGCTGTTCTCCTGCTCTATTGAAAAAGCTTTCCATGGAAACCAGATAATGAGAGTTAAAAAGGAAAAAGAAATAGAAAAAAAAGCCAAGCAGAAACTCCAAGTCTCAATCACAAACCCTCCATTAAAATTTTATTCTATTCAGATCCTATCATTCACTTGGTCCTCATCCAAATGATGGCTGAGCCACCTCCTTTTTTACTTCCATTATCTGGCAAGAGTGTCTGCAAGCTCTGTGCTTGTGTGGAGGCTCAAACACGTGCAGAGGCTATGATGTAAAAGAAAATCCTACAACCCCTAGAATGAACCAGATGGCACATGAAACACTACAGATGTGAGAGCAGATGAACACTGGAGTGGTTTTCAGTGGTCCCACTCTGGACTTCCAGGGGGCTGGTGCATGAATTCACCCCCTCTGGCTCAGGCACACAATTGAAGTGCCTCTTCACCCTTGGTCACCTCATTAGTCAGTGGAAGGAGATAAATATTTCCAGCCCACTCAGGTCCTGTGTTGCTCTCAGAGATCTCACTCTTCCACCATTGCTGATGGCAGAAATTTGGGGCATTCAGGTTCCTGTATTAGATACTTCCTTTAAGAGGCAAAAATTAGATAAGAATGTAATCAGAGTTTACGGTTCAGTGGAATGCCAACGGGGCATCTTATCTAGGCCACTTCATGCCTTGTGCAATGTGGGAGGGCATCTGAGGGACATGAGAACCTATGAAAGAGTGGGGAAGCCTGTAAGTTTTTCTAATAAAGAACCCCTGAGAAAGTTTAGAGCATGACTCCAGAGTGCAGAAAGGGCTTTTCATCCCTTTGAGATTCTCCATGACATGGACAACACGGCAGTCCTGTCCCCTCAAGACTCAGTTGGAGAAAGGCAGTGCAAGAAACCAGAGTACTCCCTGTGGACACCAGAACCACATGGCAAGACCTCCTCCAGTCTAGGGGCATTTCAGACCACTTCACCTACAAGACAGCTGTAATCACAAAGGCATGGAGCATCCAGAGGAACTTTGTATGATTTTGGTCATAAAGTGCCCATTTTGGAAGGCCAAATGATCAGTTCATTTCTTTAGCTGTGATTACAATATGTCAATAGGGTAGGTCCCAGAGCAAAACTGAATATACCAAGCTGAAGGCTTACTTTCTGTCTCTCTCTGTGTTTGTGCACATAGGCGTGTCGGCGTGTGACTTTCCCTGTGGATGCCTCACCAAGAACCAAGGGCCTAAAAAGCTGAAATCAAGACTGTCCCAAAATAATGCATCTCAGGTTTTAAATCCAACATCTCATTTTCTGGCAGTAGGAACTTAGTCAGTATATTGTTAGGGTTCACACATTGCAGAGACGATCATTAAAAAAGGCTTAGGGTTGTCTGCAGCCCAGACTCCCTGTTAGACCCCTTCATTTTGCAGCACTGAGGCTGTGTCCTGGAGAGGTTGTGGCAGCATCCCCTAATCCTTTAAACTCAGCTCCTCCAGACTACAAACAACAAGCAGGGTTGGTTATGGTTCAGCCTGTGGTTTTTCAGTTGCATGTTAGGCTACCAGTTGTTCACTGTCCCCAGCCCAAGGCTGGTATTTTTGGCTGCAGCATCTCTGGTGTTTACCTCACAGAGGGGCTGCCAGAAGGGCAGCTGCCCTCCTGCCCTGGAGCAGTGTGGCCTGGGAGGAAGCAGGAGATCCACTTGCTCCTGCAGCCCTGAAGGAGCTGCCCCTGCCTGGCTGGGGAGCAAGAACCTGACTGAGCCAAAGGGCTTTCCCCACTCAGGCCCCCCAGGTCTGGGAGCACCTTACCTGTCATCTCCATCCTTTATCCCACAACAGTCACCTCTCCGAAGCATAAAAAGGAGCAGAAACTAGGTGTGAATGTAGGGACAGCAGAATGTCTTCACCTCTCCACAGATAAATTTGCCCAAACTATTATGTCTGCAAAAAGAAAAAAAAAATATAAGAATTCTTTAATCCTAGTTTGGGCATGACTAGTAATTAAGTGTTTTGTTACCAATCTGTACAGTGTCATGAGATTCAGTTTCTCAGTGATGAACTAGAAATTATGCTTTGACAGAGATATTTAAATTTCAATGATTGAAAAATCTAGCTAAACATAACTAATATATAAGCCTAGAGCTAACTTGTCTGTTTACCATGCAACATCAAAAACTGCCCTGGTACTAATGTCTGGGAAAAGAAGAAAAAGAAATTACTCAAGTCGTCTTCTTTTCCCTTCCCATCATGAGGTCATGCAGAGCCATGCATTACCCTAATATGGGCTAGTTAATAACTCAGTTTAGAAAGAATAAGTATGCACACTTTCATGTTATGTCATGATGATAAAAATAAATCTGATCAGGCAGAAACTTCGGAGGTTCAGAGTGGCCAAAAAAAATCATAATTTCCCAAAAGGGTATGTTGAACAACTAACATTAAGTTATTTTCCTAAATTCTTGGTGAAAAGCAGCCCAGCTGCAGGTCTGACACTCTGAGGTAGATCAGAGCTCTATGGTCCCTTACAGGTTAAGATATATCCAAATTATAAAAGGTACATCCAAAGGGAAGCCCGACAAGTGGGAATTCAAAGATTAATTCATGGGTCTGCTAACGCTCAGCCTCCAGATTTCTCTTCTGCAGATACAAAATATGTACAAAAATCCACTTCAGTATTCCATCCTCCCCTTGCTTCTCAATGAAGACAGGTCAGATAAGCTTGTTCCACGTGAGACTGCTTTTCTGTTTGATGTAAGGGGCTTATTTTGGTACCCCTGAATCAGGGATTCATATTAAGCATTCCTTGTCATCACAATCTTGACTCAACCAAAACTGCAGGAATAGTTTTCCTTTACCATTACAATTACAAATAGAGGTGGCTTTATCCTTCTGAAAAGGATCTATCAGCAATGAAATACAAAAGAACCAAACCTTTGATGTTTCAGGATCTTCCACCATTCCCTGCTGTGAAGTTTGAAAGGCCAGTAGGTTCCTGACAATATTATATTCAAGCTAAGATTGGCTTTCAGGTACTATAAAAAGTTTTATTCCTCAGTGATCAAACTCTTGTTGTGATTGACTGGAATTTGTGTGTTTCCAAAACAAATGACTGACTATAGGGGATGGTCTAATGAGTGGAGGCTGGTATCCAGTCATAAAGGTGTATCCATTTTTAAATAAAATTATATACTTGTAATTGTACTTTGTCTCTTATTCACAATGGACCAAATCACAATAATTCTCAATAAGATATTTAACCATCAACTACTGAGCCCTAAACAACTTTGGACCTCTGACTGAAATTGCCCTGAATGATTAAGATCAGGAAATCGCTTCTGCTAAGATGCAATGTTATGAAAATGTTTCAAAATACGAGCACTGGGACATAAGGTCAGGTTTGGGGCAATCTGCCAAGCAGGCTTTGCTTTCAAAGCCTCGCTTCCCACTCACCAAGCCAGGGAGGGTCTGATTTGGTGTAGATGTCACAGTTTATGCAATATCACCCAGCAGAAAACCAAACTGCACGTGTCCCACACTGACTCAGCAGAGCAGGACCACGGGGATGTGTTCTGATGAGGGGGATCACGCACAAGTTCAGGTCACTGGTTCCCCTTTCATGGCCTTTCTCATCCTAGGCAAACAGTCCACAAGCTGGCAGCTACTCAGCATGTCATGTAGCCCACAGACAGGGCAGCACAGCAGATTTGGGAGCACCCAGTCACTACTGACCCCAAAGTGTACCTATGGATATGAGACCAACAGCCCAGACACCGGAGACCTCTTTGTCAGCTCAGGGATGCTGATGCATGTAAATCATCCTCCTTCCCTCTTTCTGGGTTACTCTTTCCCTCCCCCAAACCCACTGTCGCCCTGCCTTCCCCCTGCACCCTTCTCCCACCAGACCCACATCACGAGAGGTATTTCTTAATCCTTTCTCATAGCCCCACTTCCTGCACCTCCCAGCTATGAGCTGTAATGTGTGAGTGCCAATTTTAACATTTCTGGTTTGTTATGAATTCATGCTCCTCTCTTCTTGAACTTGAGCTCAAAACTCAGCTGGTGGGAACAGCTGTCCTCTCTTTTTTCTTTTCAGTTGCTTGCTGAGGGACCACCCTTCACATCTGACTCACCACCTCACAGGCAGACCCAGAAGGAGTTAACTTCCTTGTCACCCTGCTTTGAGGTTTCCCGCTTTGATACTGCAAAGAATGAAAAAGAAAAGGCAGAGCGGGGGAAGCCCCTCTTGTTGTAACACCTGGTCACGATCTGCTTGCACGAATAAAAATTACGCTCCTCTTTCTCTTGAGTTGAAGGTGATCAGGACTATTTCCCTGCAACCAGCACTAAATAAGCATCCAGCAGGACTGAGTGGGGAATGAGGAACTGCAGTTCAGTGTCCGACATACAGCTGCTATTGGCTTCAGCAGCTCTGCCTGTACGCTGCAGGTGTGGGATGTACTGACCAGCCCACATTCACAATGCTTTGGGACTAGCCCTCGATGGCAGAGGGAGTCTATATTATACAGCACATGGCCCTGGATCTCTTCCACCGTTGTCCCTCATAACCCATATCAAACCCATAGAATGTTTCTATGACACTGAATATAGAATATAGAATATTTCAACTTGGAGAGGACCCATAAGGATCCAAATCCCTGATCCTCACAGGACTACTTAAAGCTAAATCATGTGACTAAAAGCATTTTCCAGATGGTCCTTGAACTCTTGACAGGCTTGGTGCCATGATGACTTCCCTGGGGAGCCTGCTCCAGTGATTGAGTATTATTAATTTTCATGTATTTCTTAAATGAAAATTTCTGAAGTAATGAGGATTTGGCTCTAGCCCAAGGTATGGTGTTATGGCACCATGAGAGGGCCCACATTGCATACTGCTGGGGTGACAAGAGGTGTGTGGACATGGCTGAGGACACACAGCCCTCTGAGAGCACTGGGTGACTGTGCAGGGCGAAGGCATGCACACCTGCTGCCCTTCTGCAGGACAACAGGAGCTATTCCCAGAACTCTGCTGGGACTGTGTCTTGCACTCAGCTCACTGAAAGATTTCAAAAGAGAGCCAGGGAATGAGTCAAGCTGAGGAGACAATCATGGCTCCAGTGCCCACAATCCTTTCCTGGCCTCTTCTCTTTAACACTATGGAGATACCCCGTGTGGCCGAGGGCATGGAGTGCCATGCAGACACACAGCCTGTCTGGGAATATCCACAGTGGCCTGCCTCCAAGGCTTTTGTCACTGGGGAACAGGAGCCAGCAAGGATGCAGGATCCACTTAACCCAAATGAGCTGATCCGTGGCAGTTATGGATGAGTCTGTTTTCTGTCTGTAGCAAATGCAAAGAGAGCCTGTTTAAACCACAGTGATAGGGGGCTAAACTCTTCAGATTTCCTCCCATGTTCCAAAGGGTAGGAGCATGCACTCAGTCACTGTGCCCCAGCTGATACTCAATATATTTATTGTGCTGCAATATGCTGATCATATGTCTGAGCCTCGAGAAATGATTAACATTTCTGGTTTGATTAAGTGAAGGTCCCTTTTGAAGCTGCAAATGATGCCGCTACAATCTATCAAGCAAATATGTATTTATGAATATTTAAAAATGCTAGTTATGCAAATGTGCACTTAGGGAATTTAAAAATACATGTAATTAATCTCTTTGGGATTGCTGTGATCTGTTGAGTGAATACATATCCAAGGAGAATAAGCAAGTCAATAAGCCAACAATGACTATTGCAGAAGGATATGCAGTTGTATCTCTCTTCTCCATAGAGGATGGTAACACACAGTGGTTCTAGAGCAGACGGTCATCTTGCTCTTCAGTCATTTCTCTATTAGGTTGCAATAGCTCAGGCTGGCTGATGAACCAATCAGCGCCACAGCCACACTTAATCAGGGTGTTAAGACTCACAACAAAATCATTGCTGCAAAAAAGAGAGTACGCAGCATCTTTTCTAGATTAAATGTTTGTGTTTACATCCTTCACTCCACCATTCACTTCAGACAAAGACCTCAAAGGTACTCGATTCTTATTTTTGTAATGTCTGACCCCACAGCTCCCCACTCCCTGGTGGAATCCTCATCCCCACGTGCATGCAAATCCCAGGGAGCATGGATTTTCTAAAGAAAGAGAACCTGGAAACCAGCCAGGCTGGGATTCACTTAAGCTAGCAAAGACACAAAAGAAAGAGATGGTGCTTAAAGTACATAAGGGTTGTTTTCACTATCTAATAGCTCTGCTTCCATGTTTACTCTGCATCTTGGTCCTCTTGCACCCACACTGCATTTATATTTCTTCACACCGGGATTTCTTTTGTAGAATTCAACAAGATAAAACATCAACACAGTAATGGCAGGACAGACATAGCCTAAAAGGCTGAATTGGATCAGCAGCATGTGTCTCCCGGCCACTTAGCATTCCCACACTCTAGCTGCCCAGTTGCTCTCTTGTGACTTCCACCAAGCCTATCAGTCTGTCCTTGTGGAGCAAAAAAATGTCTCTGCAAGCCACAAATGGTTTCCAGGCTATACACTGTAAAGGACAATTGGAGAAATCTGGCACCCTTGAGATTCCTTTCCATATGCTTAATTTGATTGAAAATAGATAAAGGATTTAAAATTTATTGGGGGCTTGGGTGGGGAAAAGAGACAGCGAAAATATACATCATGCAGAATATATTCTCATAAGACTTTTGTATCATTTTCTCAGAAGACAGTATTTTAAAATTTATATTTGCACATAAATCTCTGTGGTTACTTACCTCGTGACTAAGTAGCAATCTAGAGACTGTTCTACCTGATTCATCTCCTCTTAAGCTTTCAGATATTCTGGGGTGGGCTTCTAGCTAGAGCTGGATCACTTCTTCTTCCCTTATCCATGTCAATTGGTAATTGGCTTCATAATCTGCTCAACAGGGCTTTCATCTGATGTACAAGAGATTGAGGATCAGATCTTCCTCATAACTCATTTGTATAGCATTCAAAAATCGAGATTAAGAAAGCCTCACACCATAATTCTCCTCAGATAACTGTTCACCTTGTTATCAAGGAGAAGGATTTGAACCTAATGGAGGAAGTTTTTGACTGTCAGGGTTCCATTCTTCCTGCCTGTTGGACAAGTAGCCTTCACCAAGACATGGTCTGAGCACACACTTTAGGTTTGACTGGAGCCCATCTCCCCCAGTGACTGGAGCCAGTGCAGCACCCATCCTGTGTGCATGCTCACCATTTGATTTTCTGGATTCAGTAGCCATAATTGTCAAGGTACCAAGAGGACTTTGTTGAAATACCTTTCGAATCAAAGCCTCACGCATAATTGTGGCAATGGTGGGAAAGGCACACATCAAATACAGTTCTCCGACCTCCATGGCTTTCATGCCATGCCTTGCCTGCTTATTCAGTGACAGAGCTCAGGTCTTTATAGGTCTCTTCCTTGAAACAGTCTCACATGGAAACATGCCCTTGCCACAAAGCTTGCAGAGGATTCAGTCTGCAGCAGGCCCATATCCCTGGGGGTCACTGGCATCTACTGCTGGCCTGTCCATGAAGCCATCAGCCTGTACTGCCCACATGCTCCAGCACCTAGGCTCCAACAAAGACACCCAAGAAACTGTACAACTATTTGGTCCTTGCACTCAGAGGATAATATTGAGCCCCAAATATTGTGTACTGACAGCTCTGTATAAGCAGCATAGCTAATTTTTTATTTATTTCACATATCAACTAAGACAAGCTGTCAATTTCCATCTCTAGACTTGCCAGAGTAAAACAGAAAGCATAAAAAAACCAGTTAAATTTTCAGTAACAAAAGTGAGAATGCAGTACAGGTATTTAAAAATAATTGCTTCAAAATCACGGGAGCTGGGTCCATTCATTCTGGAAGTGAAAAGTGTATCAGAATCCTCCAAAAGGCATTGAACAGGCTACAGAGCTGAGATAGAGAGAGAGTAAGAGCAAAGTTGACTCTCTGGAGATGTCTACAGTAAATATGGGCTGCATCAAAGCCCATAGTCCACGTAGTCCTGAGTACTCTGTATCACACACATTGTAACACAAATACCCTGCACTTGTGGCGGCCACCCCAGCCGGGAACAGTGCTGGTCCCAGGGCAGGCTCAGGAAATGTAAGGGCAGCTGGGTGCCTGTGCAGTGCAGCAGATGAGAGTGAAGACGGTTACATACACTTAGCAATTCTTTTCCAAAAGCATGTAAACACAGCACAGTCTTTCACAAAACTCATTGTGAAATCTAGACCTAGGGCTAGGCTTGTGCAAAGAGGTGAAGCTCAGCCTTTAGGAAACAGTGTTAACTTCACAGCTACCTTTATTAGTTACATCTGAATCCATCACTACCACGCTTGTGACTGCAGGAGCAACATATATACTTCTAAACCCTGCCTGGAAATTTGATCACTGTCAACAGGACCAATGAACTGTAGCACAGTTCAGCAGAACTGACTAAAGTCTAGGAAATGGCAGCCTGTTTCTCATTACAGACATCTGTGAGAAAAGGCAAAATCAGGACTATCATGTTCAGCAGTGCACTGACTGATATTTTCATATGCTAAATTTCAGTAACAAAACCACATCTCTAGCGGAAATATTGACACAAATACGAACAGTGGCACTAAATACTTTTAGAAAAGCATTTTATTTCTGAGCTTAAGACTTGCTGTTTCAAGCGGCCACAACTAGTAGTTCTCTTAAGCAAATTAGGTCCAATTATCTGATGTCTAAATTAGAATCCTCTCCCTCCTCAGCTCCATTTGCAGCAATTTTTAGCACAAGAGCAATAACAGTTAAACACACTTACCTAATTATAGATAATGATCTTTATAAAGAGCTGCTAGAATATGCTAAGCATCTTAGCATAAACATACTCATTCATTCCTACAGCAAGATTATGGTAGAGCCTAGTGATCGTGGCAAATAGTACCCCTGTGGAAGCAACCTGCTCAGTACAATATACCATGTTAGTCAAATGACCTACCTCCTCCCTTTCTTCCATCCCATCAGCTGCAGGTGTTCATTCCGAGCTCAGAGAGGAGATCTCAGCCCATCCCTCACATCAGCGGTTTTGTGGAAAGCATCCTTTATTGCCTCTGATTTGTGACACTGTCTCTTACTGCTGCCATGAGGCAGGCCAGCTTGAAGACTCATTTTGTCCCAGACCCCACACTGCTCACATTGTTAGATAAAAACTTAATGACCAAATTTTTCTGCCAGGGCAGATTAAAGTCACCACTTGTCACAAAAGGGCCAGATTTCCTCAGTATGACTGGGACAGTCAACATAACAGACCTCAAGTTCTGTCCAGTCCTCCTCCTTCCCTTCCTGACATTGCATCCTAGGATCTCAGGAGCAAATGCTGCTGGTTCCCAAGATGGCGTGTGTCACACTTTTCACCCTTCCCTGCTTGACAAGACCAGTTTCATCTAACAGAGGGCAGCTACTGGAAAGACAAGTAGTCCTGCCACCATGAACTCCCATTGGCATGTCTCTGACAAACACCTATGCTGCTAAGAGAGAACTATTGGGAGCTGAAACACAGCCCTTGCATTAGCAGGAGCAGCTGCAGAGGCCCTGGGGCGATCCTTTGGCCAGTTTTGGAGGACCCAGATCCTAACGTGTTGTCTGGAGCACACACACATTTTTACGTCTGAGGACCAGGTCTGCAAGCTCCGGAGAAGCAGTAGGCAGGGCAGCAAGAGCATTTCCTCCCTTGCTGCCAGCAAACCTGAAAAAACACAAATTGTGGGGCTGGGAGGGATTGTGGGAGCAACCTCTTCCCTGCAGACTGTTCTAGCACCTGCACTTGACACAAGAGCCTCCTGAGAGAGATTGTACTATCCAAAACATTTCCACCAGAGTGATCTGTGCTCTTGTAGCTTTAATAGCACTGGGCTTGCTCCCCTGAGGTTTTATTCCTGCTTTGTATCCCTGTGAAATAACAAGAGAGGAAGCCTAGTGCAGCTCCTGGTCTGCAGTTCTGTGCTCTTGCCCATCAAATTGCCAGCAGCTGCCTCAGCACTTTAGGCAATGGGGGCACAGCAGTGGCCTGCTGTAGCAAATTTTGCTACCCTGATCAGAGCAGAAACAGAAATTTCTGCACAGGACATTGTGAGAAGCACCATATGGGACACTTAAAAGATGAGTTGCCACAAGGTGTTGAGGGTCTGTATCTCTCGAGACTACAAATAAGCCACTTCTGTTAGGGGAAATACACAAGGGAAGCACCTTCGTTGCTGTCAGGAACAAAAGAAGATGCAGCAATAAGAGAAAACTAGAAAATGGCCCCATTAAGGCATCAGCTGAGTGATGCTGCTAAATTACAAGGTCTAGTCAGAGAACAGCATGATACTGAAACAAAACTGCTTTGAGAGGCCAAACCCATGCTTGGGAAAAGCAGTAGAGATGAGCTGGTTACAAAAGAAGTGCATCTGGTGAAGGACCTGCTTCTACGTGTGGTGTACTATCTGTGTGAACATCAGCACATCTGATGCCAGCTCCTATGACAAGTTACTGAGCAAAACCTTTCGTAACCTACAGGTGAGGTTGCAAGACTGCTAAGAACACCATGACAAACCTCAGTACTGTGGGAAAACTCATCTCATGGCTGCTGCTTGCAGCCTACAGCCAGACCCACCCCATGTCTCTGCACTAAACGACCATAAAATGTTATTTTAGGAAAGTCATACTAATAGTGTGCAGAACAGATGAGTGTGTAGCTGCTGTGCTGGGTTCTGAAGACTTCCTGCCTCTAACCCAGGAAGGGCATGGTCTGCAGGTGTCATCTGAGGTGAAAAATAAAGCGCAGCTCCCAATGACTTATCCTGAGTTGCTGCTTTGCCTTTCAAGGTCTGTGTTAGTGAAAGAAAACGAACTGTATATATGTGGAAATACAAATGTCTAGAGGACACATATGATAGCAGAAAAAAGAAGTACCATATTATTTCAGGCAGGCAGAGTGCAATGGCAGCTGCATGCACACAAAACTCCATTCTTTGCAGTGATAGAAGAATGGACAGGCCTATTTCCAACACCTGAGGATGTGTCTGCAGTGCCTTTGCATGACTGACCAGAAACCAGAGACCCCAGGGTTGAGGGAGACTTTTCACCTCAGCCATCTGCGTGCCACAGAAGCTCTATGAGAATCACCCAAGAACAACCTCAGCTGGGTGGATTTAGCTGACAAGAAAACAGGCGTTTCCTGCCTGTATGAGCAACAGCACTGACTCTTTCCTCCACAGAAATTTATTTGTCCCATTTTACATTTAAGAAAGAAAGAAACAGAAAAGGACTGATTCACCTGACCTAGAGTTGGGCCTAGAACCCATCTGAATTGGTGAAGAGCTTGCACTGTCTGTTCCCGTGATTCAAGACTTTCTCTTCAAGGGAACACACCAGCAGAATCTATATGAATAGCATCAGCCAGGAGCTATTCTCTTTCAGTATCTGAAAGTCCAGATTTTCTACCAAATGAGCTCTGATAAGTGATCTGAAATACTCCGTCAAATACAATCTTGAATAGATCAAGTTTTCCATAAAATACTTCCTTTGCATAACTAGGAAATGTGAAGGGCATGTTCTCTTCTGCATACATAGGCCTCTTGCTGCATAGGTCCCATAGGCATCAACAATCCTAGTGTTGACAACTACTTGCCATAGACTAATCTGGAACAATAACCCTTGCAACTTCCTTGAATAGTTTCAAGTGATTCCTTACAAAGCTCGTTCTTGACTTTCAATTGCTAATCTTTTTGTCCCCAGGTAATCCTGTACTTTGCAGAAAAGATGGTGTGCCTATTTTGTGTTATTACTGCAAGAATTTATTAAAATGGAGCTTTAATGGGATCAAAGCACAGTGGGTCAGGTTCCCACCTCAAGGGCAGAGCTGCAGAGTACAGTAACGTCTCTTTTATTAAGCAGAGCCTAAACTAGCAAGATGCTTTGGCAGCATTGTGAATGGACATGAGGCACTTTCTTTCCCTTATCCTGCCTTTTTCAAAAGAAAAGCAAACACAGCATGCTCTTCTAACTAGCTGGAAGAATAAGGAAGTTGTTCCATAGTGGGACACATCAATCGGCACCATTATTTCACCCAGGCACAGATGAGAATTTGGCTTTTTTACAACACTATCAGTGGACAGGATTAAATCCTTTTATCTACTTCTAAGCACAGTTTTCATCTGGTTTAGACAATAGATTTAATGGACGTAAAGGAGCAGAATCCAGTTTTTTACAGACTGATGATGATATCAAATGTTATCATTCAGAGCAAGAAGGTGTCCCCGGCTGTGTTGTACTTTCCTATTACAATGCCCTCAGCATCCTCCAGGCCTCATTCCCTGGCAATGACCTACTTACCAATCTCTGAAGATTCCTCAGGGAATCTTCCTCAGGGAATCACTTTGCTCCTTACTCCTACTCAGGGAGTAAGGAGCAAAGTGAGCAAGTGGAAAAGTTTGCAAGCACTGTTTTCTTTTTTTGTGCTCTCTGGTCACATCTGCCCTCACACAGTCATGTCCAACAGAGAGGTAGAACCAAAAAAGACCACGCAAAGTTGTGCAGCATATGGCACACTGCTGCATGAATATCTTGTAGCCCTGGAACCCCATGCCTTCCAAAAGGCAAAATATCTTTAACACAAGCAAACAGGATAATGCTGGAGCTGCATTTTGAATACTGTGGCATATTTTAGCCCTACCATTTCAGAAAGTACCTAGCAGACTTGGAAAGGGTAGAGTGAAGAACTGATACAAAGGCAAAAAATTAAAGCAACTTCCATATAGGCAATAGTCAAAGATACAAGAACACTTTGGTCCAGAAACTACTTGGACTTGTGAAAAAATATTTAATATGTCGTACATGGCATTCTTGTATCTAAACAGGAGAGACATGGATTTGACAGATGGACCACTCCGTGGGTAAGGAATTGGCTGGATGGTTGCACTCACAGAGTTGTGGCCAATGGCTCGATGTCCAGGTGGAGACCACTAATGAGTGGTAGTCCTCTGGGATCAGTGTTGGGAGCAGGGCTGATTAACACTTCTATTGGTGGCATGGACAGTGGGATTGAATGTTCCTTCAGCAAGTTTGCTGATGACACCGAGCTGTGTGTGGTGTCGTTGACATGCTGGAGGGAACCTAGGCAGGCTTGAGAGGTGGGCCTGTGTGAACCTCATGAAGTACAACAAAGCCAGGTGCAAAGTCCTGCACCTGGGGTGGGGCAATCCCTAGCACAAAGACAGGCTGGGTGGAGAAT
The DNA here is from genome assembly GCA_013397815.1 of Aleadryas rufinucha. Classification (NCBI taxonomy): domain Eukaryota; kingdom Metazoa; phylum Chordata; class Aves; order Passeriformes; genus Aleadryas; species Aleadryas rufinucha. The sequence continues at coordinate 192,876 of VZTH01002633.1, forward strand.
GGGTGGAGATCAGCCCTGAAAAGAAGGACTTGTGGGTATTGGTTGGTGAGAATCTCAACATGAGATGACAGTGTGCACTTGCAGCCCAGAGAATCAACTGTATCCTGGGCCACATCCAAAGCAATGTGACCAGCAGCTTAAGGGAGGTGATTCTGTCCATCTACTCTGCTCTCGTGAGATCCCACCTGTAGTGTTGCATCCAGCTCTGGGGTCCTCAGCACAAGAAGAACAGGGATCTATTGGAGGAAGTCCAGAGGAAGACCATGACGATGATAAGAGGGATGGAACACCTCTCTTGAGAGACTTGGGGTTGTTCAGCCTGGAGAAAAGAGAGCTCCAGGGAGACCTTGGAGCAGCCTTCTAGTACCTGAAGAGGGGCTAGAAGAAGGCTGGAGAGGGGCTTTTTATAAGGCTTTTTACGTGCAGTGATGTGACAAGGAGGAATGGCTTTAAACTGACAGAGAGTAGATTTAGATCAGATATTATGAAGAAATTCTGTACTATGAGGGTGGTGAGGCACTGGCACAGGTTGCCCAGAGAAGCTGTGGGTGCCCATCCCTGGAAGTGTTCAAGGCCAGGTTGGATGGGACTTCGAGAACCTGGTGTAGTCAAAGGTGTCCCTGTCCATGGCAGGGGGGTTGGAACTAGATGATCTGTAAGGTCCCTTCCAACCCAAATCATTCTATGATTCTACAGAAAACGGACTGAGGGTGAATATGACATCACATATGTATCAAAGACACATGTATACAATGTATACATTTATCAAATACACATGCTTCAAATCCTGAGAGGAATGTAGAAAACAAGGAACTTTTCTACATTTGTACCCTTGCACACAAAGAATTAGGGAGCCTTTTATTAAACTAGCAGATGGCAGATTCCAAACAAATGAAAGGACATAATTCACACACAGGGTTCAGCTGTGCTCCTCACAACTGACTACTACGGATATTAAATATTTTAAAAGGCAACCAAACAATTTCATAAAACTTGTGAAATCCTTGAGAGCCTGGGAAAAAGGAATAATCTATTGACAGCTATTAAGTACAAGGTGATTCTCCTCCCTCCCAGCTGAGGAAGTACCTAGACAGATAACTGTTGGGAGTCAGGAAAATTTTCCCAGAAAATGTCCACTTGCCTTTTGCAGCCTCATCCTTAGGTATCCATTATAAACCTGCTGGGGAGAATTACCTGCCTGCTTTCAGTCTTACCCCTACAGACACTCCTAGGGTGTTTCCCATGACACACAACTTTCCCTCTAGTGTCACACCCTTGGTGAGCTGCTCAGACCATGCCAAGGCAGCCCACCACCTCTGGCAGTCACACAGACCTGCAAGAAATCCCATACCACCTTCTTCATCTGAAAGAGATATACATGAGAATCACAGTGTTGGGAAAGCCCTTTACAGACACCAGGGTGTTGCAGAGAGAATTGCCCTTGTGTCACAGTGGAGTACCAAGGGAAGAGAAGACTCTGCCAAATAAAGGGAAATGCTGAGGGACATTTATTACACAGCAGCCCACTAACAAGCAGGATTCCAGCCCTTCAGTTTCAACAGGCAATAAATAAGAAGAATTACCCTTCCCAAGTAGCATGATCGTAGAGGATGCAAAGGAGGAGAGGAGAGGAGAGGAGAGGAGAGGAGAGGAGATGCTGGGGCAGCCCTTGAGAGCACCTTAACCAGGTATGTTCATGCGTGGCCATTGTTTCTCTGATTATAGCTCAAGCATGTTGAGAGAATGCCTCTGTTCTAAAGTTCTCTATTTATTTCCTAATTGTCTTGATGTGTAAACCCTATGTATTACCTTAAGTGTAAGGTTTAGTTTCGCACCTGGTGGCAAAGCTTGTTTCCATTAGATTTTGCTTCCCTCGGAGGTGCTGAGCTCCATCCACTTTAATCCACTTAGGAGTTGAGCTGCAATTCGCAATGAGCTGGAGGTGATGGGAACTGCATAAACATCAGGAAGAGTGTGTTTTCTTTCCAGCACAAATCACTTCACTTGGCTAGGTCTCTGTCAGCCTCATTTACAGAGGTGAAAATATTTAGCCTCTTTGGAAATCTACAAACACAAAAGCATGAGATAAGTGCTAAGTATTAGCTGAGGGATTGTAACACTTCAAAGAGACATTGCCACCATGATGGAATTTCCTTAGCAATGAGGAAAAGATTTTGCTTAGAGTAGAAGAAGAAAATATAATTCCTTCTTGTTCACTCACTGAAAGCATAATTGTAAATCAGCTTTGACCAGATGACTTGAGAGGAAGAAATGCTGTTCCTAAAGTTGCTTAGAAATCAGCGTCGCTAGCACTGACTACTCCAAACAGTTGTTTTTAAACTGGAGACAGCAAAATTACAATCCCTGCCATGCACACCAGCAGTGACAGATAATGTAACTAAACAGTTTCTATTCTGAAAATTAAATGCAAAATTAAATGCAAGTGCTCTCAAAGGGATGGGTTTATATTCATTCAGTGAACAGCCGCAGGCAATTGATTACTGAGTGTATACATTAGAAAAATTCCCTTTCTCTGCAAGCAGGTGGTTTCAACTATAGACCCTGTACTGCTACTAGAAGGCACACATCCTAAGACCTGTGGTGTTCTGTCCATTTATGCCAAAGGGAAGTCTATCCAATTATACTCAATGTGCTTATCATTGTTGCAGTCTCTGTAAAATACACACACACACATACCAGGGGTTGGAGGAAATTACAAGCGAGCCTTTATAATGATTAAGTAACCGAGCAACCTCTTGATAACTTCCAAGTAATTTAGTTTTCCCTGGAGCCACACTGTTGAGTCCATAGAGAGAGCAATGCCAGCAAGACGGTGAGGGTCTGGCTGGGAGGGAAGCTACCCCGCAGCTCCACTTGTGCATGCAAACAGGGTTTCTGGAACATTCACCTCCTTAATCACGCGTCCACTGAGCTCACTTTTTAAAGCTACAATTATGTTACACACTCCTGCCAAAAAAGCAGCTGACACATGATGAAATTTTAAAGGATTCCATTTCCTCTCTGACTACAGCACTTGTCCTGCCCCACATTATTGTTTTTGACAACTTCATAGAAAGGCACTCAATTCCTGTAAATAAAGATTTGGGGAATGAGCACCTGGATGACAGATCCCAAGTTTGCCAACTTTCTTCTTTTAGAACACTCGTTTTCAAAAAATAGCCAACATTCTGCTGAGACAAAAAGAGACACTGACAGACTTCTTTATATTAAAACTACTTCTTAGTCCACTCTCGGCGATTAAGAAACAGAGTCTTAAAGATAGATTGCAATTTAGCTAGGAGCAACCCTGCAGGAGAGTCACATGGAAAGGAGCTTCCAGAGAAATCTGGCTTAGCATCTGGAAGTACCTACCATGCTATGTTCCTCTGACACAAACCCATAAAGTACCAGTGCCCAAGTAGCACTACTCCATATGCACAAAAATAACTGCACAGGACCTACACGCAGACCTATCAGACAATTTCAAATGTCTCTCACCACACAAAGTACCCAAAAGTTTGGAAGGAAGGAAATGGGTATCAAAAGCACAGGAGATTCCCTGTACCATCATCTCCAGTACTCAAGTGCACCTTCAAGTGCCAGATACTTCCACAACTCTGATCCTATACAGACTTCAGTTGCTAAGGAATGACGTCTTCACAAATGTTGTCCACATCTTCATCTGCAAAATAATCAGATTCTGGTCACCCTTTTTTTTGAGGGTCAGATGTTCTACTTATAAATACCTCTTAACTTGCAGGAATATAGCAGCATCCCTGTAAATCATTTCACATTATATGGAACCGTAGCAATGAGATAGCAAAACCTTCTGGTTTTAACCACAGCCCACCAGTTAATGGTACAAAGGCAAACAGTCCAGAGGCAAATGAAGTTTTAATCAAAGGTGATGAGTGGCACTGTGCCATTTTTCTAAATGAGAAAGAAGCAAACACCTGTTTTCTAAATGAGAAAGAAGCAAACACAAAATCTGAAACTAATGGAATTTTCTATGTTTTTCATGGAAGAAAATAAATATTTGGCTATAAAAGTAGATCTGCTCTTTCACAAAAAGATAAGTGTCGTTTTTTGTGATATTATGCTGGCCCATCACCACTATCACTGAAGTCAAAGGCATGGGGAGGCAGCAGCTGATTTCAGTGGAGCAAGGTTAAACCTGTGCTACCTGCCTTTAAAGACCCAGACCCTGCCCAGAGGGTCCTGCACATGCAGAAGCTGGGCAAAATCAGGGCCCAAATAGCAGAACTTCAAGCAGGAAGGAAGTAGGTGAAGAAGAGACTGCAGTGAGTTTTGATGAAAGGGGAACTATCAGTCTGTGGAGAAGCTACTAATAGAAATACTCAGGGAGCAGCCCTTGGTCCATCTTCTTTAATGTTCTTGCAAGCGACCTTGATATGCAAAGCAAGTGTGCTGCTGGTATTTGCTCATAGCATAAAGGAGACAGGCCCCATTTTTCTAGGAGAGGCTTGCAAAGCCAGGAACTGGAGGAGCAAGGTGACAGGAGACATTAAAACAGGATTAAATTCAAAGCTACTCAACACAAGATCATGTATTTGTGGAGTAATAGTGAGAACTGCTACCATAAGCTGAGAGCTCATTAACTGGAGATGACTGAGGAGAAGAAGCAGGGAGCATCAGTTAATTATAGGATGACTTAAGCTATAAGTGATGCAACTATGAGAAAAAGCAAACGTGATCCTAGGATATGTCAGCCAAGATATTCCCAGACAAGACAGGTAGTGGTTGTCTTGACATAAAGCAGTGGTGCAACAAGGAATGGTAATAACATAAAAATGGCTGTACTAGTTCAGGCCAGGGCTTCTCCTAGCCCATTGCCCTTTCTTCAGCTGTGGCCAGAGTAAGAACAGGAAGAATAAGAATAGGACAAGCACATCTAAGACTTCCTTCTGATACTCTCACAGCCTTGAAATATTTTCAGCTAAGGGGATTTCCTTCGTTAATTGTCGTTGGACTATTAAGCAATCCACAATGGATTTTTCTGCTAAATGATTCTCAATCAGCTCATGAGCCAGTGTAAATTTCTTGAATCCACTTTGTCCTTCTGCAAGGACTTCCTTACACTTACTACTTATCAGATGAATAATCTCTCCCTTTTTTAATGTTTTGAGCCTACTTTCAAATAATTTCATAATGTTTCCCCTAATTCTTCTGCAGGATGTAACACAGAGCAGTGAATCCCCATCAGCCTTTTCCCAAATTTTATGATTTTATGTCATAAGTCCCCAAGAGACCTCTCTCTTTCAGGCCAAACAGGTCCCATGTATTCAGTCAGTTCGTACCCCTGATCATTCCTGCTGCCCTGCTCTCAGATTAAGTAGACCCTTTCTAAGCTAAGGAGAGCAGGATAGCTTCCAAGGTTGGTTAAGTCACAGGTTGTGTCATGAAGATAAATCCTCTTTCTGCTCCTAATAGTTCCTATATTTGATGTGGATGGGTATTTTTTTTTTTGCTTTCTGATGGGTATAAATCTAGTTTTTATATGCCTAATCCAGTCGTCCACGCCCAAGAAATATTAGCTTCACCTTGAAGAGAAACTGAAGTACAAAATCAAACTAAGATAGTGAGTGACATGAAGAGTCCATCATAGGAGCTGAGTTTAAAAGAAAAGTTGTGACTCTTCTCCGCACAAAGCACTGAAAACACCAGGAAAGGAGCAGAGTTATTGAAAATGAAAGGCGGTGTTGGGACAAAGATGTAAATTCGGTTTGGATGTAAATGAGGCTTGGATATAAGCAGACTCTTGATCAGAACAAAGCCTGGAGACTCTGAAACAGCATCTCAACAGAAAAGAGGGTAAAAAATGAAATTATTTTCAGGATGGGGCAGGGTCAGTTTGTGAAAGGTTGGTTACCTGCAGTACTGGAAGATTCTTACCACAGGAAGGCCCCACCTAGGAATGCATTTAATAACATATGAGGTGCTTCATACCAGCTCCCTCTGAGGCTGTATTTAGGCCTTCCCAAGGGTGATGCTGCTTTCTTTCCTTTTAAGACAGAGTAGAATTCTTCGCACATAGACATCCAGAGATCTAGCAAAGGCATTCACAGAGAAGTAAAGGCAGAGAAAGCACAAAAGGCTGTAAAACTTGCTGCTGATTAGGGTTACAAGCCATTACGAGATGAAGAATTAGCTTGAGCAGATATACGGGAGTAAGAAACCCATATTAATCCTACTGCAGAGCAATGTGGTGGGAGGAGCAGGCTACATAATCCCTAACCATTTAAATAATTCAATACTTGTTAAATAGTTAAATCATTTAAGCAATTATTCATGCATTGACTAATCCCCTCAATTATTGTTCCTTGTGTAGACAATCTTGGAGTAACCATTACTGCAAATACCGGAGCTTATAATAGGTCAGATAACAGAAGTGTGTAAGCAGGCACCAGATGACAGACAAAAAAAACTGATTTGGTTTGGAGTAAGGGGCTTTGTGATAGCTTTTAGGTGCTTTTTTTTTTCACCAGGTTCAGCATTTATAAAACCTCCAACTACCGCCACACTAAAGAGAGAGGAAAAAAAAAAAGACGACAGAGCTGCCAGAAGTCTTCAGGATCACTGTCTTCCTTATCACTGGATTTATGACTAAAATACTAGAGGATACATGCTGGAAAGCTAACTAGCCAAAGGTATTATTGTATACACTGGCATAACGCAGGCACATTTCAGAGAAGTGTAAAGCAACTTTAAGACATTTCTTTTCTCTTGGGAAGTCAGAAAACTGGGAGGATCATTTCCATATGCTCAAAGAGGTCCTGTCTCACAGGCAGGGAAAGTAAAAGTCTTCTTTACTAAATTGCCAGTAAAGGTGGTAACCGTGCTTCAAAAGAGTAAGACTAGTGCAGTGAAACTCTCTTTATCTCTGCTGCCAAACAGCCACCAGGCTCTTTAATGCCAAAAGATTCAGCCTAGTGACGTTGGTTGTAATGCTATGCTTTAGTGCCAAAGTCATCCAGGCAAAACCTACTGTCCAGAAGGACAAAGATTAGAAGTTGACTACAGGTAGATCTTGTTAAATAATCTTACAACATGAAAATATGAAATATGAAAAAATAATGTCCATTTTCTGTAAGGTGCATGGAAAAAAATGCATGTAAATGTTTAAAATTATTTTTACTTTGGTGTATATAGACAATGCACAAACCACTTTTTTCTTTAAAAAAATATACTTTTCCCGTCACAGAAGCGCACAAATGTGGGTCTGATAACAACTCAGTAATTTTTCTTTCAAGGCTACAGGAGGGGTGTATCACAAAGGCAGCTGCAGAGCTGCAGAGGTGAAGATTCACACCACCTACCTATAGACACCTCCCAAATGCACATGCGTGGAGATGAGCAGAGCACAATACAACCTCTCTAAAATACAGTCCCAGTAAATTAAAATTCTTTAAATCTTGTTTGAAAAAAACAAACAACAACAAAAAAAACCCTCATGATTTCTGTTCTATTCCCACTGGGGTTGTGTCATCTCATCATCAAGAATAACAATAAAATCAATTCATTACGTTCCATTGAAGGCAGCCTCAGGAGAGAGATCAAAGAATAAGAGGAAATGAAAGCTGACTGACTTTATCACCTTTGGAGTCAGTCCCAAAGATCTCAAATTAATTTAGATTGGTGGGGCAGTGCATAAAAGCTGGCAAGTTCTTTTGCCAGTGCAGAGCCTCTATACAAACCAGTGAAGTGCTGTTGTCTCTGGGGCTTTTCAGTAAGCCAAGCATTTTTGTGAGCGCTAAGTACTTTTTCCTTTGGCCATTTCAAGTTTACTCTCATATACAGGAGGAATATTTTCATGTTTTCCTCTCGAATTCTGCAGAGAGCCATCTGTCTCTCCTGAAAGACCCAGTTGTGACATTTCTGCATGAAAACTCTTTCCCCGTGGGAGGCTGCCGGCCGTCGGCGTTTTCTGCTCCCGGCAGCAGCCCTGAGCAGTCACCCACCCTGCAACACCATCCCAAGCAGACAACGGTGCCCACAGGAGCTGGGGGCTGCCTGCAGCAAACCTTCCTCTCTGCTCAAGAGAGCAAAGCAATTCCCCAAAGCTGCAAGTCACAGGGAATTCACCAGGGTTGCTGCAACACAGAAACTCTCTGGAAAGGGCCTGTGACCCAAGTGGGCTGCTCGCATGGGGAGCACGGAACCCCCCCCCACTGATTACAGTGGGCAGCACAAAACCTGACTCCAATCTCTCTCCCCTCATCCACAACATGTCCTGGAGATTCCTCACCCTGCCATTTATTTTTGTCTCTTTCCTATGAATTTGATTTCAGATGCTTGAGAACAGCCTTCTGAGTGCTAGTTTTCCCTCTGGACTTTTCTTGCCATGCCTTATTGTATTTCATTTTCAAACCAGATCACTACTTCCTTTTCAGCCTTTGTTTTAGCACCCAGGCCCTAGACAACCAGACATGAGACTGACTCTGTGCAACTTCTGTCTTATCCCGGGCCAAATTTCACAGCATCTATGGCACCACATGCCAGAGAGAGAGAGATTCTGATAGACACCTTCCCTTCCCTTCCGTCACTTCCTTGGCAAAAAGCTGCCTCTTGGAAACACCCAGTTAGTCAGTGGATCCCATCAGCCCTGGTGATTCAAAGTTGTGTAATCTGCAGCTGCAGACAGGCACTGCCTTTTTCCTTTCCATGTGTGCAACTCTCCGGATGGCATGAAGGTATTTAGCATCTCTGACCTGATTTCTTAGCAGCCAGCAGTGCGTAGCCTAAGACTACAAGGCTGCAGCATCTCCTTCAAAGAGATGTGCTTGATACCTTAACACCTTCTGCATGAGCTGTAGAATGCTTTGAACTGTGTGTTTTAGAGAGGCTTCCAGGTACCTAGGCATTCCTCCCTGTGTGATCAGGCCCCACCACCGAAACCAGGGCCCTCTGAAAGGACTCTCTTTTCAGCTACTCATGGAACATCCAAAAAAAAAAAAAAAGAAAATCCTTCATTCAGCCTCCGTTCTACATTCAGTTGGAGGTAAAACCTCATAAAAAAATTGTATTTTATGGAATAGTTCCTGATCTTCCAATGTGACTTCTTAACTTACCACCTGAGGACTCCCACAAGGGAGTCCCACAGTAAAAACTTTACATATCCTACTATATAAGCCAATTTCTAAGGCTCAGCCATGAAAGAAAGGTTCTCTAAAGAGCTAAGAAAAGGTGAATTTACTGCCATCAGAAACCTATACTCTTCACAATCGGTTTGAAAACCAAAATTTTCTTTCGCTAGCCACCTCACCATGTTGCCTCACTGGAGAGCAGCTAATATTTGTGGAGGTTCTCCTTGCCTGTTATTTAGCAGGGTGGAAATACACCATGAATAAACTTCAGCATGAACTGTGTTCTCCAAAAAGTGAAACTCTGTCTTAAGTCCATCTTTTGATCCACAGGCATTCAAACTTTTGTGCAAATAAAAAATTTAAAAGTTGGGGGTTTTTTTTAACTGACTGACAGCTGTTCCTGGACTTGGATGCGAGGAGTCATTTGTCCCAGTGTAGCTCCTGATGGATAGATCCACATGATCAAAACCACTTGCAAATGCAAAGTATAGTCAGGCTGCTGGCAAGCTTAGAGGACAGAAGGAAAGAGAGACAGAAGGACTTTTCAGCTGCTTTTCCTGGTGGTCAGTTCAGCTGAGTGTCAAAGTACAGCAATAGTCTAAAGCAGAGATGCTGCCACAGGCGCATGCCAGCCTGGCCTGTAAATAAATAAAAGGCATCATTTTCCTCTTCTATGAATCTGGCACTTTTCACCAACACTAAATTGATTTAAAACCTTCCAAAGGAAAAGCCTCAATGTTTAATTTCTCTGGCTAGCCTTAGATTCTTGGCCCTACTTTTATTTTCCATAACATCCAGTTTATTTCTTTTGACGTTTGTTATCCTTCAAAAATGCTATTGTAATTAGATCATGACACTCTACAACTATCTCCAAACTTAAATATTCCCTTTCATTTAAGAGACTTTATGTGTAAATTTCATGAGGTTTTGAACAATGTTATCTTGAAAGTACACTGTGTTCAGAGCCAGGGTGAAAGGAAAATAAACTCATAGAAAATAAAAAGCAATTCAAACTTCTACCCCAAAATCAAATTAAACTCTTTTGATCCTCCAGAATAACTTACTTGATTTTATTTATTTTCCCATTCTTCTTTGCTTCCTCTGTTCAGACTGGGAGGGAAACACTGAAATACTGCATGAAAAAGCCTACTTTTTACTGTATTTTCAGCTCTGCAAGGACTGGAAAACTAAAGAGAAGGCAGTGTGGCCTGAAAGTAATCTCTGTTCATTCACCTCAGGAAAGCTGTCTGACTAAGGGCTGTTATGTAATAAATTATCTGAAATAAGGATCTGTCCATTTCAAACTGGTGTGATTCCACAGACTCATCTAAGGTCACTCGCTGGTACTGCCAAACTCGTTGCTCCCCAAACTACTTTGAGTTCAGCCTCACATAGTTCACCATCAAACAGTTCTCTCTTCTCTTTTTTCCAGAGTGGCTGTGGCCTAAACCAGAAGACTGTTTTCTTTTCCCAATGAAATTCATCTGCTGAGGAAACCTCTCCAAAAAGCAAGCAAACTAAATAGCAGTTGGCTTTTAAAGATGAGAGGTTCATGCTCAGTCTTTGTCCCCAGGTGCACAAGACAGCTTGGGAGTTTGGTTGGAACCTCTTTCTAACTGCTGGCTACCAGCCTTGAGGACCCCTTTCCACACCAGCACCCAGGGATTCATCCATACATTTGCCCCCAAGTTTATGTATGGGCCAGAAGCAGGTGCTGGCCTTGACTTGGCAAAGCTTCATGACCAATTGCATAGGTACACCTTCAAGATGCTGAATACAAGAGCAAATGAATGCCGGGGGAGGAATCTCTGAGCTGCTCTCAAGCAAGCCCAAAGAAAGAAGAGGCAGGGAAAAAAAGCATGCAAGAAAAAATATTAGAACCAGCTCCAATAATGTTCACACTGCCTTTGTATACTAATGGCACGAAATTTCTGCCAACCAATGATCCCACCAAAACAGGGTAGTGTTATACAGAGATCCCAAACAACAAGACAAGCAACTGAGTCCCAGAGGTGGCTCCTTTTACCACAGACACATTATGGGGTCCCACCACAATCAACCACAGACCATCTGACCTACCTGATCCTGCTCCTACACAATAGCCCACTGTGCTGGATATGACTCAGATTTTATGTTCATGCTATGGGTATAGAATCTCCACCTAACCTGCTCAAACTGGCATCTAAATCACACTTGCCTTGTTGGCTTGATTTCCTTGAAGTTTCAAACTACACTCAGGCTCCCAGCTCTCTCATCCCCATCTCAACCACCCCATCCCATAACAAGGCACCTAAAGTCAGCATTTCTAGATGCTAAAGGGACACCAAGTACGTTTCTTAACATGCTGAGGAGAGAAGAGACTTTTTTTTACCATTGATGTGCTCAACATTTAGGAGCCCAAACCAAGCTCCTGGGACTTTTAAAACTGTGGAGGGTTTAAGGCACTTGGCTTTAGATCAATTACCAAAGAAATCTGTTAATTTGGCAATTTGTTTCATGTTGATTGGTAGACTTCAAAGCAGATGGAAGTAACACACCTTTTTGGCACATTTTGTAGGTGAAAAGCAGCTTTTTTGGACCTGCCTGTGAGTTTGTCCTTCCCCTTTCAAACCGATTGCCTTTAACATCCAGTCAGTGGGGCTCCCTGCCCAAACCATCAGCTGTTCCTCCGAAACTGCTTCTTTCTCCCTGGTCTCAGCATTCCCTCAGTCCAACAGGCATGTTCTGGAGAGTAGCCCTGCAGTGAAGAGTTGCTGAAAGCCCTGGAGGGCTCACAGGATCCACATGAATACACCCAATCTCCCCACAGTGAAACACCTACAGTGTCCCAGTGCTCCACACAGTGATTTCCAGCGGCTCTCATGCAACAGCCTCATTTTTAGACACACTACCTAGTGCTCATGCTCATGTTTCTTAAACCTGTGGGGAATGTTGATTCAGCCTGTATTAATGTAAAACTTCTTAGAGTATTAAAAAAAAATCTTTAAGCATGTCATCTAATAATTACGAAAACTATTTCAGGCAATTTTGGGGTCTTTTTCTTTGAGATCCGTGTTGTCCCACAGGGTCAGCCAGCTTCAGAAATGAAGGATCAGCTCAGGATCTTTCGAATAAAGCTGTAACTGAAATCCATAGGCATTTTTTCTCAAGGGCCAAAAGGAGTGACCACTATAAGGCTCTTATGAAGTTCTCCCCTTTAAAACCTCCTTTTCTTAATCCAGTCTAGTCTCTAGAAGCAAACAAATGGTAATATCATTAATACCCTTTTCTGCCAAACAGGTTTGTTTCCTTCCTCTGCTGATATCCAGTACAACTCACAGCATCAAATCACTACTAGAAGGAAAGGCTGTGAATGAGCAGGAGTTCCAGAGGTTTCAGCTCCTCTCACCTTTTAGGGCACTGGAGTAATCCTCTAAACACGGTTCCACACCTCCCAGTTTGAATGCCCATCACAGGGAATCTGATCTCCTCTTGTACTTTTCCTCTTCTGAAACAAAGCAGTTCATACTGGGAGGAAATTCATCCAGGCTTAATTCCCTCAGTATAAAACTTGATGACTTTTTGGGTGTTCTATGAACAGATCAGAGGGACTGACTCTTTGCTTTGTACAATTCAACAAAGTGCAATTCAGGTTTAAAAAATGTGTGAAAACAATAGAAGTGCAAAGTTCCTGGGAATGAAACTGACTTCTTTCTTCTACTGTTGAGGGAAATAAAGGGGATGCTCTTTCCAATTAACAACAGTAGTACAGTCAGTATGTCCCAGGGTCAAAATGCTCCTCCAGTTACCGCAAGTACAAGATGGAAAGAATTTCATGAGACATTATCAGAAAGAATTCACAGTGAGATAAACACTTACTTCTTCCATTTGTTTTCATTCAGGCTTGACTTGTCACTAGTAATTATGACAGAGGATGTGATAAATGTCCGTTCAACATTTGTAAGAACAATATACTTTACCTAAACATGAGAACACACAGGAAAAAAGGACTAATCATAAGCTAATTACTTCTTTCACTAATTGTTACTGCTCTGAGTCACTGTTTCTATGAATTGCCTCACTTTTTTTTCCTTCAGGAATGAAGCAAAGGGATATTTCAACCTTGTCATGTTTCTTACTTTGAATCTTTTTCTTTTAAGGTTATTTATTTTATTTCTCCTTGACAAGAGCTTGTTGATGTTCCAAAACCTACACTTGAATTTTCCAGCTTTCATAAATCTATTTAATGGCTGAGAAGAGGTAAAATACCAAAATGCTGTGTTTTCTTTCACCTAAATGTTCCTCCTGTGGAGCTACACTCTTTTCATGGAATTGGATGGAGCTTGAATTACAATTTAGACTTTTAATTTAGATGCTTTACTCCTCTTTCAGCTGCTACTTTTCCAGGGGGTGGAAGAGCTCTTCTGACACAGAGATAGAACCTGTTCTGCTTTGCCTTCATACCTTAACAATGGGTGAAACATCTCGAGCAGACCACCTTCTTACCATTCCTGAAGGAAAAATAAATATGATAATTTCAAAGTCTTGACACTTCCCACTGCCAGGAGAATAAAAATCACACCAACCACCCTGGAGAGCAGGTGCCATAGGTAGGTGGTGAGGAAAACAACACAACCTCTGTTGGAAGGCTACAATTGATGAACCAGATACATTTAGAAAAGTTGACATTTCACTGAGTTGAACATTTCCGTCACGAACTGTTGTGGTTCTTTCATCAAAGTGTCTGTGTAAAATAGCAAAACTGAACAAACGTTTTGGAGTCTCGTGATTACCAAGGGAGTTTTACAGACGCAGATACTTGTGCTGCTTCTGGGTACATTCTGTAGAGCCACATGGGTTCTCAAACCCACCATCACACTGTCCAGAAATGGATCCATGTATCATGCTGGACATTTTCAGGGGTTTGTGCTGCTAAGTAGGGTTTCTACTTATCTTATTATTTCATTTTAAATGACAAAGTCTAGATTCTGCAGGTAACTGTGTAACTCCTGTGGTACTGAGTGCTCTCCCATTCTCTTGGCTTCCTAAAAAGTGCAGGATTCTCAGTGTTTTACAGTACATTCTCAGCAACCTGCTGGATTTACCCCTTGATAAAAATGTACTGTTTCTTAAGTAGGAAACTCAGGTCTGTCATTTACTTAACATTTGAGAAATGTGAGAAGCTCTGTATATTCCACAATCTCTGGGGAAGAGAAGAAAAAAAACCCACCAACTATCAACAAATGAACAGGGGCAAAATAAACAAATTGCTCTTTAGAAGCTGCACAGTCTAACAGTTACATAGCAATTTGGAGTTATTGTCAACAACCCTATTGCCTTGGAGACTGGCTGACGCTGCAGAGAAATATTAGATGGGAAATTAAGGTTAACAAAGGGTTTCCTACTGTTGTTCCTAGTAATATAAGCACTTTACACATCAGTTCTAAATCTGTTGAACTGGGGAAAAGGAAATGGGAGAAGAAAATTTAAACAGAGACCACCCATTAAAATTAGAGGCACCCTGTTCTCAATAAACTCACTTTCCCACCAGAAAATCACTGCTGCAGCCTTACTTCACCTCAGCTGACTTGTTTGGAGCCAATTTTTTGATTGCAGTTGCTTTAAAGTTCCGTGATTTTGCCATTAACCCAAGTTCAGTAGCTGTTTTTCAGCAAGGTCGTGCTTCTGTTCAGGTAGAAACATGACATGGCAATGCCCTCAAAGACAGGACAAATTGTTTATCCAAAAGCTGTCTCAGGCCTGATGCCGAGAGGCAGTGTGCAAGCCTGACAAGCAGTGCCATTGATGCAATGCTGTCTCAGCACTGCTCACCCCCGTGCACACCAAATGTTCCAACTGAATATGAACTCAAGTCTCTTGATAACAGCTGTGTTGTGTTTTGCTTTCCAGCAAGACTCTGACGTGAATCAAGTGAAAGACAAAAATTCCCAGTTCTCTCACACAGATGCATCAGCAGTAATGAAAATATTTCAAGAGGTCTAGAAATTCATTTCCAGTCAAAGACTGCCTTTTCTGCTCTTTTCTCCAAGTACTGTAATGCTGCCATCTTGCACCAAGAAACCCTCAGGTGTTCAGAGATCACACTGTCAAATCCACATTCGTATGAATGGCCATGGTTCTCCATGTTCCCACATGCTTGGGAAAAACAAGTTGGTTACACTGAAGTAGAAGCAGCACAGTAAGTGTGCTTAGGGCATCTTTATCAGGGCCCTGAGAAGGAGCAAACATTTCCCAGGTCAGGATCTTGTCTGAAGAGAAAAGCCTCTCACCCTTCTCATTCACAGGGAGAAGAGCATACCCAGCCTTCAACTCTGGACTTCACCGATTACAGTTTTCTTTGTTCAGTCAGTCCCTTTCCTTCGCTTCAGCCACAGAGCTGACTCTAGCTGTCTTCCCATACACCTCCCTCTTTGCTAAATCCTTCATCCCCTTAAACTGAACTTCTCAACCTCCCAACACCGTTTCTCTCCCCTCTTGCCACCTTGATCTGCTGAGCTCCATATAAACCTCCCCATATTTGCTGAGACAGCTTCCTCCTCCATACTACTGTGGCATCAGGAAAAGATCATGCACAGGAGAGCTGCTCTCCATTCTGTTCTCACTTCCAGCAGCTGTCCATAGCAGTTCAAGACACCATCACAGGAGACCCTTTCCAGCCCACCAGAGATGCAGATGCTCTGCAGGGATGGAGTCTGCACACAAGGACATTGCCAGGGCTGGAAGTCAGGCAGTCAGGAAGGTGTCTTCAGGAAATTTGAATTCTGAAAAGACCTGCAAGCTTCTACTGTGCAAATTTGTGCAAAATGCATATTTCACATTACTTGTAACTTAAATATACTTGGAGAGATTTTCAGAGGGATGGAAAAGAGCCATTTTTTATAGAAAAGCAACAATTTCCTACAGTATTTTGAATCTCTCCTACAAAGCAGAGGGAAGAATGAAAATGAGAGCATTAAAAAACCCACTAGAGTGATAATAAATTTTAATTTCTTTTTAATTTTACCTTGAACTCTTCTTTGGGGGAAAAAAAAAAAAGCGATTCTGGCTTCATTTGCCTGTTTCACTTACCTTATGGCAGCACACTGCATTGAAAATTTCAGCCTGCCTGACTGAGCCTTGAGAACGCGAGTAATAATTAAAATCACAATATTGAGCTGCCAGGTATCACATGACTTTAATGATAACCAAAGCTACCAGCCCCACCTATAATCACATCTTTAAAAGAACAGAAATGAACCAGCCATTTCTAACCTCTTTATGTTCATTATTGCTATACCTTTATTTTTTTCCCCACCTGCCACTCATCTCCAGCTCCTCCCATCCCAGCCTGAGTACAATGTGCAAAGACCAGTCACAGCCTGAGGGCTATGATTGTTTACTAGGACATGTATACGGAAGATTTCACTACATCATCACTACATCTGGCCATTTAATGCTACAGCACATTGTACAGTAACATCGTAATATTTTCAAGCAACTGTGTAATACTCCATTCTTCCTGAATCAGTCAAGAGTTTCATTATCTAAATCCATGTGAGAACACAGGAAGCTGTGTTTCCCCAACTCCTGAAATATCTGCCTCAGGAAGGAAGGTATATTGTCTTTTTGATGCCCCTGTTTTGCTTGTGAGGTGGTTCTGTGTGCCTGTTTTGCAACAGCACTATAAAAGCAAACTAATTAAAATCTTCTATGGAAATGCCATGTTTGCTAGACACAGTTTGCATCCTTTTAACTCAAGGGTGACTAGATCTTGAGCATATCTCTAATGTTATCAAAATCTCTATGACCTGAGGAGCTCCAAAGTATGATTGCTGCAGTGCGAGCTGCAGTAGGAAATTAAAAATATGAAAATGATACCCTGCATTTCAATCAACCCATGTTTTTGTTTTAAGAAAGGGAAACATACTTCCTGAAAATCTTTGGCTAAGTCCAGGACAAAAAAAAAAAAAAAGCAACCCTACTTTAATCTTTCCTTTCAGTGTGTGAAAAATAATATCTGTGGCAAGGGATGATTTTTATGACCTCTGAAGGCGTGAAAGCAGAGCTGAAATAACAATGATTATTCAGACTTCAATCTTCCTAACTCTTTGGCTGCACAAATCCTACTCCAGGCACCAGGATTTTGATCTAACTAATAAAAACTAAAGATACAGAGATTCAGCACAGTTAGGAAAGCAATAGTAAGCAAGTGCAAGTTGCTGACATGATAAATCTCAATTCACAAGTGTAAATTATCATATCTCTGTGAAGTTAAATTTCTTGGACTTAGAAGGAGGCTAGCTTTATAAGGCTTCAAAATAGTTTTTGAAAATTATACTCTTTTTTCTACTCTCTGCTCTTCCTTCCCTACCAACAAGAGACACAGTTCAGAGAAGCACTTACACATGTACAACAAGACACCATCAAGTCCCACTCGTGTCAGCTGAGAACTGCATTGGAATTTACACCACCCTAAACTACACCTTCGACTCTTTGGGTTTAGACCCGGGAAGAGCATCACCAGCCAGGCAAGGGAGGGGATTGTCCCACTCTGCTCTGCACTGGAGCAGCTTCAGCTCGAGTCCTGGGGGCAGTTCTGGGTGCCACAATGTAAGAAAGACATTAAACAATTAGGGAGAGTCCAAAGGAGGGCCACAAGGATGGTGATGGGCCTTGAGAGGAAGCTGTGTGAGGAGCAGCTGAGGTCACTTGGTCAATTCAGCCAGGAGAAGAGGAGACTGAGGGGAGACCTCATCATAGTCTACAACTTCCTAGTGAGGGGAAGAGAAGGGGCAGACACTGATCTCTTCACTCTCACAACCAGTGACTGGACCCGAGGGAGTGGCCTGAAGCTGTGTCAGGGGAGGTTTAGTTTGGATATCAGGAAAAGGTTCTTCACCCCGAGGTGTTTGGGCACTGGAACAGGCTCCCCAGGAAAGTGGTCACAGCACCAAGCCTGACGAAGTTCAAGAGCATTTGGACAATTCTGTCAGGCACATGGAATGATTCTTGGGGATGGTGCTGTGCAGGGCCAGGAGTTGGATTTGATGATCCTTGTGGGTCGCTTCCAACTCAGCATATTCTGCAATTCTGTGATACTATTAGTTACCATGAGCGCCGGCAGAGACAAGCAAGCTTTGAGAGAGTTGTCAGTGACTCCCCTTCTGAGCATCACTTTGGTCACTAGGGAGTAGCAATAAGGACAGAAAAGTGACCAAGAAGCAGTGCAAAGCAGGCAACTGAGTCCACCAAGGAGATATCTCCCATGACAAAGAGGGATGTGGTCAGAAAGAAGTCAATAATCAGGAAGAATCCTTACGCAAGGAAAAGGAGCACTGGTGGATCCTGAGCCCTGCTGCAGCCTGCCATGCAGATTGGCACTTATTCCTGTGGTGAGAACACAAGACAGCTGTAAGCAACAGCTTAGCCTAGTGCTCACCAGTAATTCAGGAAATTTCATACTCACCACGTCTACTGTTCTCATATTTACTGATGTGGGAGAGCTGACATGTTCTAGCAAGGCTAGTGGAAAGGCATAGTGCTTGAAAAAGGTAAAAAATGGGGTTTTCTTCTTGGGCTCATAAACAAATGTTTTTAGAAAGACAAGATGTTACTTAAGTTGACAGGATAACTTCTCCCCCTACTACTCATTAGACTGGGTAAACATTTCACAGCAACAAAATAAAGTGTAGAAATTGCCCCAGTGGGCTCTGGTAGTCCATATCACTTGTTATTCTTTCCCTCTCAGCTTGCAAAGACAACTTGATTGTTTTTAAAATTTCATATATCCATCTTTATACACAGTCAGCATTGGTCTACTGGTATAAAATAGGGAACAAAAACCCTGAAAGGTTAAATATAGTGCATTTGGTCCATGTATATGATCAACTCAGAAATCCCCAGCAACAATCTATGGTAAGAAACTAAGAACAAAAACACAAAAAAGGCTGCTGAATAAGATAGAACAATCATTCAGGACCCCTTAATATATTCTCCCATGGATATATTTGTACTTTATAATTCAGTTTCTCCACTGTCTAATTATCTACAGACAGTTTAGTCTTGGGTGGATTATAATAGGTTCTGCTTCAGCTCAGCCAAGACAGACTCATAGATGGTTGGTACAAGGCCAGCAGCAAAGGAGTAGAAGATTGCTGAACTATTTTCAGGGTCATTTCTTATTCTAACCTTCCTACAGTGTGTCCAAGCATAAAGTAATCTTACCCTTTTATGTTCAGCACATGTCCAGGTCTGAGGTAGAAGTTTTTACTTTCCTGCTTAATTCAAACATCTTTGAGATGTGAATAGTTACCAGCTCACCACTTGTGCAGGGTCCAGACATAGTCTGCCTTCCCACTCTCTGTCCTTCTAATATCACTGGTTCTGTCCCTTTTTCAAGATCAGATGCTATAGACAATGCTTTCTTCTGACCAAATTTTCTGATGTACAATTAAGCATAAGAGCTTGGTTTTCAGTACTTTGCTTCAACCTCTTTACTTAGGAGGACCAGAACTTGGGGAAAAAATCCTCTTTACGTGCTTTTGAAAATGACAAGTCTACACTCCACAGTTCAACCAGTGTGATACTGCTTGTGCCTGGGAATATACTGAAAGAACAATAAACTGAATGCTAGGAGACCTCCATTATTACAGTGCACTAATACCACAGACTTTAACTTCTCTCTAATTCTTACATGCAGCTTCCTGTAATGTTATAAAGTCCCTATTGTCTTGAACAGAACAGAGTCTGGTACTTTCCTCCTTTTTATAACATACTTGACATTTATACTACCATCAAAAGCTTTGAGGTTTTCTTACAGAAGCTCTCAAAGCCTTGCTTCCTGTTCTGATCTACAGGCAGACATAAAATTCACAGCAGAGCAGTATGTGCACCAGCAAGCTCTCAGTTTCAAAAGTGTTTCTGTGTTTTAGAGTTGTTTTTTTTTTCATGTTGCCTCTCCCAATATTTTACTATTGGCTGATACTCTATTTGAAAATCAGCATCAAGGTGGTCTTAAGCTCCTCTTTGGGTGAAGGTAGACTTTCAAAGTATTATCTGCCAGACACCAAAACACACTTCAAAGAAGATTCTTGGAGGCCCTCTATGACCTTTCCATTGCCTGGTTACTTTTTCCATCACCTCTTCACCAGAGCTGAAATCTGCTTTGGGGTGTTGATGTGGCAATCAACATTCTACACTGTGAGCTGGAAGAGACCCAGGTGGTGCAAGTTCTCACCCTAAACCCAAAGGTTCTCCCTGATCCCTCAATCTTTCTGCCAAACCATGGGAAGAGTCCACCTGATTCACGTACACAACACAAGTCCAAATTCAGTGGCTTCACTCCAGACTTCGAGTCCCTGGCTGGCAAGAACATCCTGCTGTGTAGGTGTTCAGGGTGACATGAGCTTTAGCTCCTGCCAGCAGAGACACGCCTGGATCCTCCCACGGAGAGCACCCAAGCTGATCACAAACAACTATCCTGGAGAGCAAATGTTCCATTCCCTCTACAGGTTTCTCGACATTTTTGAATTTCCTATTGTTCCCAGAGAAGTAACTCCTGGATTATAGCCCTGCTTGGTGGAGCACCTTTCCCTAGAGCTAGGAATATGTTGATTGTGTGAATAATAGAAGGACCTTGGCAATAGCTTCCACCGGATAATATCCATTTCCTCCCACTAAACAACTCCATTTCCATCAAAAAATATCCTTAGAAGGATATTTTTCATTTAGATAGTTGTGCTGTCTCCAAGGTCAACCAGTTAGACAGGTCTACAGGTTTATTCCCTTCTCTAATTTTTTCTTTTTAGCCAGATACATCCTTTTAACCCAAAGGCACAACTAAAAAGCCAATATCCTCAACATCATTAAATCCTTTGAAAAGGATTTAAATTCAGGACAATAAACTAATGTAGTCAGTGGGCTAACATAAGCTAGGTTAGTTTTCACTATCTAACTTCTGGCAGAGACTCTGCCAAATTTATTTGGACTGTTTACATTGTAGATGGCCCCTTAATTACCTCTACAAACATCTAGCAGCACATCTTGGTCCACGCCCTTTTTTTACAGCAAACAGCAATGCCTTTCCATGCCTCTGAATGACTTCAGTAATTAAGACTGTTTTGCAGGAGTCTCTGGGCTGCAAATACCTAAGGACACTCAATTCATTCTAGTCCATCTGTATGTCCTAAGACAATCACTGAGCAAACCTAGGTCCCTGGATGTTGAGTTTTTTTCCCCATGAACTATTTCACAGTCATGAGGAGTGTAGCAGCAGAGTCCATCAGATCTGGTGGTCTGAGGAGTATTTCAGAGAAGAAATTAGTATGCTGTGATCCTGTTCACAAGGGGAGATCGTGGTCAAAGGGGTTGAAGAAGGTGGACTACTCCCTGTTCACAGAAGTGAAGATGTCACATTGCAAGTGGCAAATCTGATGTGCCAGTGAAATACAAAGGGTACTTACCATGGCCTCAGAGATCATTAAGATCCACAAACTGCAATTTAAGAACCATTAACTTAGGCTTTAATAACACAGATAGTCCTTGTATGGCTTAAAAATTTTTGTCTAAACTTTTCATTTTTATGGATCTGCAGACAAACAACAACTTTTCTCACACTCACTGCTCACATTCTAAAGCCAGGTTTCCAAGCTTCCCACCCAGCATTTTCAGGTTACCAAGGGAAAAAAACCTCTAACACTGCAACTCTTAAGCAATAAAAATGTTTGTCAAGTAGGATAATCAAGACAGTCCAAATGCTTATATTTCTGATTCATTTGTACCATAACTTCTATGTGACTGCACTCAGAATATTAGTGCTGTGCTAGGCAAGGTACTAGGCAAGCTAAAGACAGACATGCATCAGGATTTCAAAAACCCTCAGCATTCAAGAGTGAAAGAAAATTGGTAAAAAGGAAGAGCATGGACAAATTGTAATGTCAGATTAGTACCCCAGGCTAATGGTTAAATAAATAGGTCAGCCCCATTCTATCAGTCTCATGCTGACCTTAGTAAAATATCAACACAATTGACAAAAGGATTGAGAACTATGTAGAATTATATATAGATAATGATAATCAACACATATTTATGGAAAATAAATCCTATCAAATAAATTTGTGTCCTATCATGACAGTTTTATATAGCAGTAATAGGGGCGGTAGAACAGCTTAAATATATAGAAAGGATTTGGATGGGCACCAACATTTGCACTGGAAAGAGAGAAGATGAAGAAATCAATACAATGTGTGGTAAGTTTAATCAAAAATGTATTGTCAAAATGTCAGTGGCAATAGCCATCAAGCAACAGTCTTAAGGGATGCTCCATAGGCAGAGAATCCCCTCAGGCATCCATGGCTCTGACCAATCATGGGTCACAATTTGATAGCAAACTTGCAGTGCTGCACTTTGGCCAAAACACAAAGGCAAACTTTGGATCTTTGAACAGATCTATACTAAATCCATTGTGGGAATCATAGGACTAATGCTGCTTCAGTGCACCTACTTCTGATGTCGAGGGGAACACTGGAAATCAGAGAGGACCTCAAAGAATGGCCAAGGGGTTTTAAAGGTGTGCCTTATGAAGATTACAACCAATCACTCCAATTTTTTCCTCAAGAAGATAAAGAATGAAAACTTTACCAAGGAACAGGAATTCATCCACCCTGTCAGAAAATACAAGGACAAGATTCACAGGCTGAAGGCAGAGGCAACTGATGCAGCACCTTCAGCAGGTGTGGTTACTTTGGACTCCCTTTATAGCCCACAGACAAAAATAGGGTCTTGCAGGATGCAGTTCATCTACACCCATTTTAGATATCTAACTTTGGATGACATTAATCATAGGCCAAAACTGCCAATGGCTCCTTCCTTACCAGAGAGAGAATCTGGGGTACAGGGAAACAAGCTCGAACACCCCTTATGCAGAGATCTGACACTGGGAGGGAGATAACCCACTCAGCCTAACTGGAGGTCAGATTCAATTTTGACAGCACTGGGACAACATCAAGAGTCAGAGCAGATTTCCTCCAGCAAAGGCATCTAAGTCAGGGGCAGAAGGTGCATTGCTGCTGTGACAAGTCCCATGGCCTGCATCATGCAGGCGGTCAGGCAGTGCTGCTGCAGTGCTTCCTTCTGGATTTCCATCAATATACACTTGGCTAAATTTCTTGCAAAGTGGTTTGAATTCTTCACCTGAGCAATCCCATTTATTTAAACCATCAGTGTTGGTTCACTGACTACTGTCATGTAACAATGGCTATACTGTGCAGGCATAAATGAACATTGTACATGTGCTTGGGTACACATATGTAAATATATAACGTGTATGTTATACAAATATAGAGTTTTTACATTTATGATTGGATCTTGATCCAGAAACAAGCAAGCAGGAGATATCTGTTCACTGCAGTGTACTTGGATCTAGGCTGTTGGTGTCTTTCTGACACTTTGATGACCAGCAGATCAAGGGAGGTGATTCTACCCTGCTGCCCTGCTCTAGTGAGATCCCATCCAGAGTGCTACATCCAGCTCTGGGGCCATCAACAAAAGAATAATATGGGCCTGCTGGAGCAAGTCCAGAGTAGGGCCATGAAGATGATCAATCAGAGTGATGGAGGGAAGAATTACAAAGTGGAGTAATTAGCTTGAGAAGTGAGGCATATAACTACAAATAGGGGGGTTGAGTAATAATTAATAAAAAAGTTATGTAATCTGCAACCAATGAATGCTGATGCACTTGTTAAAATGAATAAATAGTGTAAAGTTGTGGTGACTGGGGAGCCAATGCTTTGTGGTTTACCACCCAGCTCCCTACTTTGCACAAATCGGAATAAAAAGTGGAAATAGCTTGCTTTGGTGTGCGAGTTGGTGCCGTGCAGCAGGTAACAAACACTCATGTTTGGGACAACACTTTGAGCTATTCAGCCTGGAAAAAACTCAGGGGAGATCTTACAGAGAGGCTGGAAGAAGGTTGGAGAGGGACTTTTGACAAAGGCATGGAGTGATAGAACAAGGGAGAATGGCTTTAAACTGAAAGAGGATAGGTTTGGATTAGATATTAGGAAGAAATTTTTGTGAGGCTGGTGAGACACTGGCACAGGTTGCTCAGGGAAGTTATGGATGCCCCATCCTTGGAAGTGTTCAAGGCCAGACTGGATAGGGCTCCGAGAAACCTGGTCTAGTGGAAGGCATCCCTGCCCATGGCAGAGGGGTTGGAACTTGACGATCTTTAAGGTCCTTTCCAACCCAAACCATTCCATAATTTGGTGATTCTATGATTCACCAAGCAGATCCTTGTTTTAGCACAGCAGCAGTTTACATCTAGACACTTAGAGTGGTGAAGAGTCACCAGTTTGTTGACACAGTATTAAAAAAATTGGCAAGGTTAGTTGATACTGTTTGTTGATCCCCTGTGAAGCAGTGACCATTTTCCTCAATCTCGAGGGACAGGAGCTACAGCAGAAATATATCAAAAAATACCATTTAAAATGTTTTTCTCAGTAACTATGCATAAGGTCTTGCCAACAGTTCTTCTTGGTTTGTCCATGCTCCTGGCAAAAAAGGAGATTGTTTAAGAAGATACCTACAAATGCTGGCCTAGCATCTCTAATGAAAACATTCACACCTGCTGCTTATTTTTCTGCTCTTCAAATTCCGCCTTGGTGAGAAGCAGAGGCCGAATGAAAGGCAGGAATTACCTGGGCCAGTTCACATCTTGTGTTGCAACTTTGTAGGAGGGAACGCTTGCTCTCGCTATTGTAAATTAGGGAGAATAATTCTCTCATCTCTGTCTGGGGTGGAGCTGCCACTGAATTGCACACCTTTGCTTTCTGAAATCCAGCCAAGGGCTATTACAGTCCCATATGTGACCAAGAAGCAGACAATCAGCTTAAGAAAAACCTTTCCATGCTAGTTTGGGTCTGGGACTCTCACTATCCTGGCAGCCCTAGGAACAAAGATAATAGAGCAATGGGAAAAGAAATAGAAAGTGACATGGCTATTTTCAGACTACAAAGTGAAATCTGTTCTTCAGTCCAGCAGAAAACTCAGATTTGTTGGGTCACTGTTAAACCAAATAAGAACAGCTGCCTGACAAATGGTCGAGCTGACACATGGAGAGAAGATAGTGTTACTAAGAAAAGTTGCTCAGAGTAGAGGACGTCTGGTCACTTTCTGTCGCGCCAGGTGATAAAACAAAACAAAACCAAAAAAAAAGATTGCAAGATGAGGACTTTTTTAGGCACTTTTTTAACCCTGTGTTTGCTCTGAGTCCAAAACTCCAAGTTAGCTTAAGCACCTGCTGTGTTTACCAGCCCAGTTCCTCAAAAATATCAGGGGGTGGCCAAAGGGCTCCTCCAGTTTCCCATGCAAGGCTCTTGTACATACTGACCTCCATTAGCCTAAGTAAACAGCCTCTGTAGAAACAACATTTAGGCATTCATATGTATTTTCATCTGAAGAACTCAAAATATTTATAAGCTGTCATTAACTAACCTCTTAACATCTCCTGTGAAATAGGTAGATAGCCCCATAGGTTTGGGGACATAGTATAGAGACTCTGGAGTGATTTATTTTTATTTTTTTTTTAAATTTTACCAGCCTGTTTCAGTTAAAAGTGAGATGTCTGGAAGCTAAACAAATGCTGAAGCCGAGACCTTAAAACTGGAGCACATTTCTGGATTTAGCAGCCTAAATTTTCCAACAAATGCAGTTTTATAGCATGAAGTCTCCAAAGCTGAACATCTCAGCCTTAAAGACATCAGGCTTAACCTATGCTTAAAGGTCCCTCAGCACCTGATAGTCTTCGCAGCTGCTGAGTTTTATTGCTAGAACCAGACAGTTCAAACTGGGGACATCAGCCAGTTTAATAAAAGCACAGCAAAATATCTCAACTGTGACCTATTTCAAGTATCATGTGTTATGGGCATGCTCATGCCTTATCACAAAGCCAAAGTTTGGACAGGATGTTGGACTGGAAACAGCAGCTTGCTACATCTGGCTGTGAAGCCCTTGTCCATTACAAGGAGAAGCCCAACTCTCTGACAGTGAAATCCACAGTGTACCAACCACAGGCTCAAAAATTCTAACAACACTGCACAGACCAAAACCAAAGGAAAGTAATGGGAGAAGGAAAAAGTCTCAACCTTCTCCAAACAGACTTTTTTCTTCAAAATTATTATGAGGAGCTAAGAGTAAACTTGAGCATTGGACCATGGTACAGACAGTCTTACTTTGCACAGATCCATCCATGTCTAAAAGTAAAGGGCCTCCTAGAAGTCTTTCTATACTGCATATTAGGCATATGTTGGTTTCTGCTAGTTTCTGTAGGGGCCTAAACTGCAGAGCAGAGCTACCAGAGGGTGGGAGAGTGGGTAGAGAGGATATGTCCATTTTCAAGAACTCTCACATAAATGGGAATGTGGTTGGTGGCTAGCATCATAAATGGGGCTAGACCTCTCAGACCAGAATTCAAAAAAGAAGCACTGGGGACTTTCTGCACCAGGAATAAGTTTAGACCCCAAGTCAGACATGCCTTACTGCATTTGTTGGAAAATTTAAGCTGCTAAATCCACAACCATGTTCCAGTTTTAAGGTTTAGTCTTGAGCATTTGTTTAGCTGCAGCCAGGTCACTCTCAACTGAAATAGGCTGGCAATAGGATAAAAAGATGAAATTATTCCAAAGTTTCTAGAGCAGAAGCATTGTTTGTAGTTCCATAAATCAAATGGACCTGGCTTTGCAGAGAAAAAAAAAATTGAACTGACATGGAAGAAATAATATTTAAAGCATGATCCCTCAGGGCTTTCACAAAAGTGAAAGCTTTCTTGCTTGGCCAGTGCTCTCTATCACTTGTGTTCACAGGCACAGTCAGTGGTGTAGGTCTCAACATCTGCCTTTTAGGCTGGATAGTAATGCCTGGGTTTCCCTGTGCCTTTCTTTGGAGGGAGTGCTGACCTAGCACAGCTCCATCTCTTAGCCACAGCTGCTAACTCTGTCATTTCCAAGACCTCTTTTCTGGCATGTTATGTTTTGGCTGAATCAGCTCCCTGAGCCAGTTCCTGAGCAGCTCCCCTGCATGGTCAGCAAAAGGGTCAGGACAAGTAGCCAGAGCCTCTGAGGCTCTGTAATCACTAACGTGTGGAGCCACAGACGGTGTTGGGTTTGGCTGGAGCTGGAAGGTGTGTCTCAGCTGTTTGTTTCTGCAGGTGACTGCTGGTTAGCAGACAACTAACAGCCGTGTCCCAAAACTCAGCACTTGGCTAGATGAATTCCCATTTCCAGTTTCCCTGAAGAAAACCAGCCTTGACAACAGGTCTTTGAGGTGTGTGTGCACTCACCATTTTCTTGAGACTGTCTACATATACACCACAAATTCATCTGCTCCACCCCAACCCTGTGAGCAAATAGGTGATAGATTTAGAAGCTGATATAGAAAGCAAAGATGTATTTAGCAGAATCTGAGAACAGATTTGATGTCTTGGAAACAAAGCCCAGGGTATATGCCTGCTTGTAGCCCTAGGGATTCAGGAAACATTTTGTCTTTTGAAGACTGCTTTTGGTTCTGAAAAACCTCTATTTCCATTGTCATCTGCCTCGTTTCGATTCCACCGGTTCCAAGCTTGCACTGACAATGTCTCTACCTGATGTCAGACTCTCCCAGTGACTGACAATGTGCTCATGTTTATGGTTCACACCTGATCAGCTACACGAATTCCATTAATGACTCCTCAAGCAGCTGTCTCCCAGCAGCCTGGTGGCCAAATACTCTCCATACGTAGTCCAGACAATTCATTTTATACAAGACTTTAAATACACTCCATAGTATTACATAGTTATTAATTTAGCTATGAACACCTCAATCAAGCTCATTGCTTTGGCTTACTTTATCAGCTTTGGCAGAAAGGCCCCACACTGTCACATTGCACAAACGGGCCGAGAAGCTGCTTTGCCTGGACATGTGACTGAGAACATGCTCTCCCAGCAATTTTTGCTGGCTCTCTGCACTGTAGCAACTCTCAGACCAGGTACATCTTGCCCAGCCACTGGTTCAAATCACTGATAGCTCTCCCTGTCTCTCGTTGTGCACTGAGCAGCAACTGAGTCTGTCCTTTGCCATTTCTTTCTCCACTGGCCCTCACCTCTCCTCTCCCAATCTCCTTTCATTTACCTTCCTTCCTTTCTGCAACTCATGTTCTTTTGGTTTTCCTTCCCCTTAGCTTCTTTCTTACTAAACCCATCAAAATCAAATATGAAAGACTTGGATCATAACATTGATTGCCAGTATGCTATCCCATCCACTTATTTGTTTCCCCTTTTCCCAGCCTGTTTCCCTTTTCACAACAAAGACCATAGAGACTGCAAAGCAGAAATTACTTCCTGGAGAAGGTTTTTCCAACACTCAGTCAGGTGGGGACCCCATTCTGCCACATACAATGCTGATAAGCAGGAGTATAAAACTCTTCAAAGAGTGGAGGACCATAGGAATGTAATAAAAAACAGGTACCCAGGAGCCCAGCCCTCCTTGATTTCCATCATCTGTCAAGAAGTATGTTTATCTCTATGCTCTACAACACTGGATTTCTTTAGGACTGTGTCATATTAAAAGCAAGTCGAGTATTTCTCCACACAAACCTAGGAACTAAGATATGCCTTGTTCAAATGTACAGATAAAATGTGTTTCAGAATTTTCTATAAGCTAAAAGAGCATGAAGGAATAATTTTTTTTTTAAATTTAAATTCACTGATCAGAGCCATATTTTTGTCTCGCCTTGAAAAAAAAGTCAAAATATGCCATTAAGTATGTTCCTATTGGTATATCAGAATCCTTTCTCAAGTGAGAAACAGGCAAATAATTTTCAAATATGATTAATGTATCTTGACCTTAAAAGAAATCACACTTACAAATTTTTAAAGCACTACTGCTGTAAAAAACATGACAGTCCCCCAGAGAACTGGATCATCTTTTCAACAGATAGAGAATACCCTTGTAAACACAGATGCTGTCTTTCTGTGGTTTCCAGTGCCACTGAAGTTAGAGGTTGCTCTTGCAGCTGCTGAGCACAATTTATTATGTCTGCACCACTAAAGCTTCTAAGAACCTGAACATGCAGAATCTGAGACCATCCTCCCTACATCCTCCCTTTTACGAGTATTTTCCAACTGGGTAAACCAAACCCTTAAAAAACCCCCATAAAACCAGTGCCACTGTAATCCCCACATGCAGCCATCAGCTCAGGGCTCTCCATGGGCAGCTCGCAGGTGCTTGTGAAGCAGCAGCGACTTCCCTAAAGCACAGCAGCCTTTGGAGCTGGGGGCAGCCATGGGTTTGGCAATAGGGTAGGCAAGTCTTGGCTGGCCAGGGTTCATGCTCTCCCCTTGCGCCGTGGGTAGGAGTCGCATTCCAGCAATTAGCACAGCAGCCCCAGGAACGCAGAGCGTGCAGGGCTGACTGACTGAGACCCTGCGCCAGCAGATCTGCCAGCTGGATTTCATCCCCTTGGCTGCCAGAAACAGCTTTGTATCATCACTCAGTTAACTAATGCGCAAAAGGCAGCTGTGATGTTGGTATGCAATTGCCTCTTAAATTATGGGATTATGAGGCCTTCCTCAAATTATGAGGATGCCCAGTAACAGCGAATAAGGAGCTGTCACAGTCAGCTATGTTCTGGGTTCCCTTTACCCCACCAAAGGTGCAAGAAGTCATAACTTCTCCACAAAGCTGCAGTAAGTGACTGAATAAATACCAGCAGATCATTGCACATGAGGGGAAAAAAATAAATAAAATTCAATTTTTAAAAAAGTAGTTGATACACATCACCTCCTAATTAACTTTTTTCAGAGGGAGTAGGCTCACATGTTTCACTTTGCATTTGCAATAGCCTCAGAGTATCTGCACAGCTTCTAGAGTGGGTGGCAGAGAACTTCCTGAAGTTCTCATAATGACCTCAACACATCTTAACGTTGCCAATGGCCAACGCAGCCAAAACAGGGCTCAGGACAAACTAGGAAAATTTTAGGAGAGATATAGAAGCCTTCAGAACCAGTCACACAAAACTATTGCTTACTACATATTGTCAGTTGCAAGCCTCTTCAGAAACAGGAATATTTGCATCCTGTTTGGAAAGTGCTCCACACCTTGCCAACACTGCTAATCAAAGTATACAAAAGTAGAGCTGCTAAATAAGAGCTGATACCAATAGAACAGGAAGGAACTCTGGATGCCCAAATGCTGACACTGAACCCATGATTTGGGTGTCCCTAAACCATTGCCAAATCTATCACCAAGGAGAAGGCTGGGGAGAACAGACAGGGAAGAGGAAATGGATCTGCTTGATAATAAAGCCTAACAGTGCTTTATAAAATGCATGGTTCTCTATTATTCAAATACATTAAAAAGTCCACATTTCAGTCAGTTGAGGTACCAAACATTAAGTTAATTTAAACACCTTACAGTTTGCATTAATGGCGGTTTAGGTATCTCCCTTTTCTTTTGAAAGTGGGATTTTAGAGAAAATAACCACTCAGTCTTGAAGAGGAACATACACAGGTGACAGCTTTCTTAAAAATTCTTTTTGAATGTTTTGAGAACAGTCTCCATTGATCAGACTTCACATTTCAAAGCTTCACAGAGGAAACAGCTTTGGACACAGATCTAAGGAAAGAAAGCTACGTTTGCAATGCATATGGTAGTCCATTAGCATTATATTTTCAACACTTGAGTGAAGTCTGTGATTTCCTGCATGTTGACTGGTGAGTTACAGCATAAATTCACTCTCACACAGTATTTATAGCTGCTGGCATCCAAGACTCAGTTGTGATGTCTATGCAGTGTCTCTTCACATGAAGTCTTATAATGGGCTGGTTTAGCTCTGGGCAGGATAAGACTTACCTTCCTTCATCTTTAGGTCAGCATTTCTTAATCACTTACTGTCAGTTAACAACCCTTGTGTCGTTCTGTTAACACCCAAAGGAAAGAGCTCAA
This sequence comes from Aleadryas rufinucha, assembly GCA_013397815.1. Lineage (NCBI taxonomy): Eukaryota > Metazoa > Chordata > Aves > Passeriformes > Aleadryas > Aleadryas rufinucha. Next base: position 223,937 of record VZTH01002633.1, read on the forward strand.
ACTATGGATCTGGCAAGAAAATGCTGTTCTGTCCTCCACTGGAATTCCATTCTACATCATTAAGATCTTTAAAAAGCAGTAAAACTGCACATTTCTCACACAGTTCTCTTCTGGCTGACTGCGGCTATCAGCACTGGAGAACCTCCTGCCACTGACACACCACTACTTCTAGACCATTGCTGCTTGGCTCACTATCCAGCATCACTGTTGAATATCTTTGAAAGGCTTTCAAAGGCCCACATGAATGACTTTAAACCCTTACTGGCCAAAAAAGTAAAAAAAAAGTAGTGCTCTAGTCATGGGTGTGGGAGGGAAGATGGATTTGAACATACTGTCTTATCCCTGCCCTTAGCACAGCCTCCATAGAGCTGCTAGGGAAGAGCTGCTTGGGATGAACAGAGATTTTGTTTCTCCTAGCTATGTCTTCCCTGACAAATGTCTGTGCACTTTTTTCTGCCCTGAAAGTTTTAAAATCTAACTAGATATTTTGCATTTGTTCCAGCACAGCTTATTATGTTGAGAGCATAACCTCAGTTGCTGCTTCCCGGTGAGAGGTATCAAGCAAGACACCCAACACAATGTCCATGACCACTGACAGAGAATTGGAAAGGGACTTGTGGATGTTTCAAACCTCCTCACAGAAGGGAGTCAGGCATCTGTTTCTGGCTGTACTTACTCCCAGCATAATCAAGACTCTGAAGACAACCCTTGTTATAAGATCAGATCAAAAGGTCCACTTACAACAATGTCCAGTCACTGATAGTGGCCAGCACCAGATGCAGAGGAGAAAATAGCATAAGGGACAGGCCATAGACTGAGTAATCCCTTCCCTGGTACATGCTCCAAGCTTCCAGCAACTGGCCATTTAGACTTCCGGAGCCAGAGGCCGCATCCGGACCATTGTGTTTAGTAGCCACTGATGGACATATCTTCTATTAATTTGTATAATCTTTTTTTTAATCCATTTATACTTTTGGCCTCCACCACATCCCATGGCAATGAGTTCCAAATTTTAATAATGTACTGTGTGAAGAAGTACTTCCTCTTGTTTGTTTTAAACCTGCTGCCTGATCATTTTAATTGGGTGCTTCCAATTGTGTCACAGGAAATACTGATTAATCACTTCCTATCCACCTTCTCCACAGCACCCAGTTTTACAAACCCCTATCACCTCATCTATACCCACCCTCACTCATCCTTTCTGCTATTTAATCTCTGCTATGGACTCTTCCAGTCCTACTATTATTTCTTCTGTGGGTTTTTTTTGTCTACAGCTAATTGTGAGCTGAGATTTGCAAGAAATCCTTTCCATGACTCAAAGATCCTTCTCATGGTGGTAACAACTCATCCACAGTTCATTATGGATCCATATGTGCTAGACTCACTTTCCCCTTCTCCCTGTGCATTATTCCACATTTATCAACACTTAATCATATCTGCTGGTTTATCAGCTAGTCACAAAATATGCTGAAACCTCTTGCAAAGACCAGCATCATCATTTTTTTACCTTAATATATCTGGACCTGTTTAGGCAGCAGGACCCCAGCAGTTGGAGTCCAGCATATTCAATATAACTAGTCACTCCTAGCCCCATCTGCCCGGCATTCTTCTCAGACACCAGCACACTCTTGCCTGTCTGTACCTACCACACCAGGACCATGGAGATGGAGACAGTCAGCTGCTCAAGGAGTCCGTAGGAAAGAGTGCGGCATTTCTTATTTTATACCAAAAATAAAATTCCAGGCAGATATGCTTATACCAGAAGGGTTTGCCCATAGCAGAAGACGTGGAAACCCTACTCAGAAAGCACTCTTGTGAAAGCCTTGCCTTGCAGACCAGCTAGGGTCAGTGAGAGGGTTACAGGACACTGAGGCTGGCTGAGACAGGGCCAGCAATGGAACAGCTGAATGGCTCCAAGACAAGCCCCCTTCCTAGAGACTCCTCTGTCATCTCCAGGCTATTTTCAATTTAGAAGCCCCCCAGCAGGAGAGCCACAAGTAAACAAAACTTGCCACCTCAAAGGGCTCCTGGAGTCATCCAGGAATGGATGATGGCTCCTGGGAATGAACTTTGGCTTTGGGGGACATTTGGGTGTTAAATGGAGAGATCTGTTTTATGGGCTGAGAAAGGAGAAGGAAAAGAACTTCTTAGCACAGCTCAGCCCTCACTGTGCAGAATGAAAGAAGGACACAGAGTCTTCCCTAGCCCAACTTCTCTGAGCAGGGTGAATAAAAAAACCCCAACCAAACAGGAACACTCAACTGCTGTAAATCGGTGGGGGGAAGGAGGACGAAAGGGAGGAGCAGGAAGTGGTAACTTATTTGGACTCCTGAAATGAAACTCCAGTATTCAGAGTATTTCACAGCTCACCACTTGTTTTCACCTGGTCAAAAAACTGAAGCAACAACTCAGGCCAGGATTTTGTGCTGTCTGTGGTTGCTACTGGACACAATTTCAAAATCTAACAAAAAGAAAGCTCTTTTATTTGCAACATTAGTCCTTTCCCCAGAGAAATCCAGTCTTGTCCTTTAAAGCAACCACTTAACATGCTTCACCATCCCATAATTTCTCATCTCTTCCCCCTCTTTCCAATGCATATACACTTTTATAATGGGCTTTTCCATGAACTCTGCTGACTTGACTGAAGTTGATTGAATATTTCAGAAACAATTTAGACATTCCTGCCAAACATAGTTCCCTGGAAACCCAGAAAGGCTCTTGTGCAATGTCTGGGCTGTTGCCTGCTTAGGTAGTGTCACTCTAGGGTACTGAGAAAGAAACATAACCATAGAATAATTTAGGTTGGAAAAGAGTTTTAAGATCATCAGCCCAACCATTAACTCAGCACTGCCAAGTCCACCACTAAACCATGTCCCTAAGTGACTCATCTACATGGCTTTTAAATACCTCCAGGGATGGTGACTCAACCACTTCCCTGGACAGCCTGTTCCAATGCTTGACAACCTTTTGGTGAAGAAACTTTTCCTAATATCCAAACTAAATCTCCCCTGGGGCAACTTGAGGCCATTTCCTCTTTTTTCTTGTTACTTAGGAGAAGAGACCAACACTCAACTCATCTTGCTTGGAAAAGCCTCTTCATTTAAGGATGGCATGAGCAACTGCAAATGAACAGACAGGAAGGATGTAAAATGTTGAGGTTCCAAGTTATGAAAGAGCTCTTTGTCTGATTCTTCCCTACACAGTCCTATTATACCCATCAGAAGCTTTCTGCAATGCTCCTCCAGTTGTACTGCACGTAGCCCTCATCCCTTTTCCCATCATCTCAGTAATAAACACCCCCACAAGAAGTCTACTTGCAAAAAATACATGCAAAATTTCTGCATGCCCCAGGGTCCAAGAGCAAGTAGAAGAACATAAAATAAGATGGGGCGCTGTCCCTGCCTCCTCATTTTAGCTATCATTTTGGCACATGCCAGAACATTACCCCAAGCAAAACATAATCAGGTAATGAACAGGGATTTGCATACAATTCCAGCAGTGGGCATGACCACAGGCACTGATCACTGCAAGTTATTCCTTCCAAAGATCTTCACAAATCCCATCCTTGCACACCAGCTCACAATAAATGGCTGCAAGACCTAATGTCATTTGTAGTTTTAACTGGATTATCAACTGAGGTGACATAGTAGTCGATGTTTCTGCACAAAAACATGTTTATTACAATGATGTAGAACTGACTCAGAGCAGAAAGATGCTTTGAGGTTTTCCTGCTTGATCAGCAGATTCAAATCCTTTGCTGCCAGATTGGCATAAATTGCTAGCCAGTCCCTTCCCAAGAGACAAGCTTTGACTATCTCTCCTGACAGCAGTAACTAGTCATGTACCAATTAGATGTGCATCCTTTCCAAAAACAGCGTCATGAACACCCAGAGTATCTTTGGATCTTACAACCCTCTCATTCCAGAAGTCAGGCTTTTGAAAATGTCAGGGAAGATATCCTCAGCTTCCCCTAACATGCAAAAACCCTTCCAAAACGTACACTGAAGAAAAAAGGGCAAAGCTAAAATAAAGATGGAACTGCAAAGTACAAGCAGAAATTATTTTTTAGCTATCTTTAAATATTTCTATTTTTACTTGCAATTAGTTCTTTCATGTTCTTTAGGTCTACCTCTGCTCACTTTAAGATCAAACTGGGTTTTTTTTGCCAGCAATTCATTTAGAGCCTGCTCTCTGCCACCCCTCTCCCTCCCCACCTGCAGGCAAGCAGGAATCTGGGCCTCACAAGACAACTGTGGCGTGGGTGTTATTGGCTGTCTGTTTTGGCAGCCTCCCATCCTTTCTTCCAGCTCTGTTTTGAAACACAATTTAAATTTTAAAAAAATAATAAAATAAAAAAAAAAAATTAGACATTCCTGCTCTCCCTGCTCAGATCAGCAGCGCTCCCATCACCACAGCCTAAAGCATGGCTGCCAAAGGAGCAGCACCGGGCAGCCTGGCAAATGTTCAGCAAGGAAAAAACTTACTCTGAGAAAAGGTTCAGACTTCAGGAGGGGCAGAAGCAAAAACCAGGGGAAAGGGGGCCGAGAGGGCTTGGGCCCCACTCTCTCCCACATTTAATAGCATTAGGTTCTAACATGTAATTTGGACTAAAAGACTAATTCTTTCCTGTGGTTTGATGGATGTTAACATCCCCTCTTTTTCTTTATTCTTTAATAATGTATTACATAACATTCTGATACACTAATTACCATCTCATGTCATAGCAATTTTATTAAGAGCTTATACTTACAAATACCCATTCTGAAACGATTTCAGGACTTTTTGTCATTTTTTCTGAACTACGCTTGTTGAAGCACTGGCAACATGGTCTGATGCTGCTTCGTGCAGCTTCCAGTAACAACACATCTCTACACAAAGATGTCTCGTGAGCCCTGGGAGTCAGGCATGGATTCTTCTTGCGTTTAGTCTCAAAGACTTGTAAACAAGTTACTTTTAGCACACTAGGTTGTGATTAAATACTGGTAACACAGCCCTATTAGGTTCCTGTACCTGCTACAGTTCCAAATCCAGAAGCAATGCCAAGAGAGAAAAATTCCTTTATACCAAGTAATGGAAAATTTGTTAACTATTCTGCAGTTAGTGTTTGCTCATTAATATGTTATCATCTTGCCAGGCAAGACTTGGTACCACACGAGGTATTTTTCTGTATAAAATTGCTAATGCCATCAGGATTGTCCAAATGGGATCATCATCATTAAAAAGATTACACGGTGAGGAAAGTGATTACGACAACATCTCAGTAGAAGGATTACTAATCACAAGTAGAATCCTGGTACAAATCTCATTCTCTGCATACAAGAAAGGACACAAAACCTTTTTAACATAATTTATATACATTTATGGCTTTATACAACAAACTGTCAGGGATTGTTCTCATGTGTCTGTAGAAGTACATCAGGCACTTTTTCTGAAAATATCCACGTATGAATTTTAATTTTGCAATGTGACTAAGTCAGAGCAGTGAAGCATTGAAGAGCTGTCACACCACTCGCAAATAGAACTAGCAGTATGTACATGCCAATCTCTCAGATATTGCTGGTTTGTGGAACACCTTCAAAAAAGAGGCCAGTTTTCATGTTGAATATTTTGCTTTTTGCTTGCATAAACCATGCTGCATCTTACACTATGATTACCAAAATAATAATAATAATAATAATGAGAATACCTTATTTAAAATCAGTCATAAATTAAGAATCCTAGCAATTTCATAATGAAAATAGGAATTTCAAATCAGTAAAAAAATAAAAAAGTACTAACATACATCCAGTGGTTTAACAAGTGCAAATTTTATACTGTTTTATAATTGGTCCAATTTTAACTTTTCAGGGATGCTCTGTTGACTTAAGCCAATAATAAGCAATATGGTTTTTGCTTATAAGAGTAGGCAAAGTGTCAGTTTATCAAAGCAGAGCTTTCCAATTAATGCATCTACTACCTAAACATATATCATATAGCTATATTATGGAAACAATACATCTTTATATTTAAAATATCTGAACAGCTCTATAATACAATAAACTTTTAATAACAGTACAAACCAGAGAAAAGTCAAAAACAAGGCTGCATAGGTAAGATCATCTGCACAATTCACAAACCAATCATTTACAACAATTCTGACAAACTAAGTTACTCCAGAAACTCGGTACTTTTACTGAAAAAGGATTTATAACTAGAGGTCACATAATGTTTGTTTTCAAGGCAGACAACATGCTCCTTCACCAACTTCACAGTATTCCAGAATGAAAATGGCAAAACATTAGAATGGCACCACAAAGAAAAAAAAAACAACCAAACAAACAAAAAGAAAACCCAAAAAAATTTTTAAAAAAACCAAATCCTCAAAATTAAAAAAAAACCCAAACCCCAAAAATGCCAAATTGGCCATGCAGCCCAAATCTCTGATTACCTATAACCGTTTTCTCACAATAATTAAAAGGGCTTTTTACAGACTGTTGTAATTAAGGAAAGGCTACATTTATGTTATTCATAGTTATAAAAGGAAATTAATAAAATATCTGTTTACAGGAAGTTATACAGTAGCAGTAAATAATAAACAGGAGGTATATTGTTAAATGTAGCATGCTCAGCTGCATCCCCATAGAGTATAGCATTGATTACTGCTTTCTTTGCATGCAGAGGTGGATTTTATGACTACTTTGGCCGATGTGTATCAGTGCCTATTTGGGAGCAAACATTTTTGCACATGCAGCAGACAGAATGATCTTCACAAACCCCTATATGAGCCCTCCACTTGCTCCACTGCCAGGATTTACTATCATGTTTCAGAGACTATGCATTTGATGGTGAAGATGCTACTAGAGATATTTGCCTGTAAAAGCAGGTGGTTTCATTGAGGCTTTGGCACTAAGAGCATTTGATTTTGCTCAGAACAAGTTCAAAGACCAATTTCACGCTGGGGAAGATCCTGTATCACATCAGCCTCTGGAACTGCCTGACAACCGTAATAGCATATCTAAAAATGTAGGACCAGCTGTAATTAGTAGTGATTTAAGCCCAACAGGGAGCTAAATGCTAGCACATCAATAAATACATTGCAGAGCCTTAGGAAAGTCATAACAGGATCATTAAATATATGGCTTGTTACTAAACTTCATTTACTTGGCACGTTCCATTTCCTTCTCCACCCTACGCCATCACTACAGGGAAGATGAATTTCAATTAGGACATTTTGCAGTTGTGAGCTATTTACACAAAAGAAAAATCAGTGTAAAAATATTTGTTTCTCCCCTTCTTCATAACAGGCAGCCCTAGCAAAAAAGCTGTTAATTCTGTCAGTGCATAAAAAAGCTCCTAGGATTTCTGTAACACAAATGTTGTGTAGCAACCAGTGAAAAGACAGGTGAGGCCTGTTATTCACACATCCATGAAAACTGCATCATGCAATTACAAAAAATCAGAAATCATTTATTCCAAGACCCACTCCTGAAAATGCTCAGGTAGCTGTCAGTACACCTAGTCCAGCAAGAGCAGGTTTTTCCACAGAAACAAGATCTCTGTTATTAATGCTCTCCCCTACCCTAAACCTCATGCATTTGTTTAACTTTGCCACTTACTTTATCTTTCTTTTGGAAAAAAAAATTAATGTTTTGTCCTGCAATAAGGTCAAAGTTTTAGTCTCCCACTTAAAAGTAGCATTTTTGCCTCTTCAAATCTACTGCTTTACAACAGAAACACTGACGAACCCTAAAACTAGTGCTAATTAAGACAAATGACAATTTTGTCATTATTTTTACTACAATTGCAAATTTTCCGCAAAAGGTCCTGCTCTTGATTGCACAAACATTATGAGACCTCCATGAAATAAATATAAATGTGAAGCATTGTACAAGCATCTTAACAATGAATACTTAACACTTTGTGGTAGTCAGAGTTAAAATGATAATAGAAGCAGATGACATTTCTAAAAATGCATATATAAAACTGATTAAATATTTCTAAACATAAAGTTGTCTATATTTATACATCACACAACAAAAAAAGGGACAGAAATGTTTTGTATTCAAGATCCTTATTAAACTTTTCCTTTATTAGCACTCCCAAGTGCTAGGGAAATTTATAAAAACATGTACTTAATCCAGTTAAAATACTGTACAAAATGAAGAGGTTATGAATGCTGCCAGGTTTCAGATTTACTTTTAAGTTGCCTATGTAACAAAAGTAGATTTTAATTATAAGAAAAATAGCTTGGAAAGTATTCCAAAAATTATCTTAAGCCCAACAATAAAGTGATTAATCTGACCATGAAATCCAGATATATTCTTAGATAAATTTACACGAATACAGGTAACTTATCAAATGGCATTTAACCTACTGTTTGCTTTGAATAGTCAGTGAGTTTAGTAGGATCATATTTAACAGGCTATTCTATTCCCATATGAAATGTGTGGCAATTTTGAGTAAAATAATGCAGTTCATACTGCTCCAAGGCAAGTCCACAGTTATCTCAATTCATCAAAACACAGGTAATATCAACAAAGGTTAAACTTACTTAGGGCATGAGATCATCACAGTATTCTTACAAAAGTTTATAAACTTTTCTTGGACCAAAACAGATAGTCTTAAAAAACAATTCTTCTTCTAGAGATCATACTGTACAAAACTGAAAGCACAACATGATGTAAGAGTCTTTGCTGTGATTATATGGTGTAGTGAATTTGGCACTTCAGAGTAATGAAATTTCCAATGGCACAGTTCTTATCTACAGCAGCACATAACCTGCAAACCTTGGGCAAACATCCTGTACAGGAAAATACTCTCTCTGCTGCCAACTCTGACGAAAGGAAGAAAAAAAAAAAAAAAAGAAGACCCCAAAAAAAGTTAGTGCATGCGCACAGCTTTGTCGAGAAAATTAAAAAGAAAGGTGAAGGACATCTTTGTACTGCTTTTCTCAGTTCCTGCTGTCAGACAAGTCTGGAGAATTTAACCACAGCCTAGGAAGAAAGAAAAAACAACAAAAAGAACAAATTAACATTCACAACAGATGAATAAATCTATTAAAATATGCTCAAGCTAGCTTTAAGATACCTTAAATGGGGAAAAAAATGTATTCATTACTGGCTAGTAACCAGCAAGTTTTTTGTTTAAAACATCAATGACAAAACACTAGTGCTCCACATGAAGTAAGAGAAGTTGGTACTTGACAGTCCTAATGCACCAGTGCAAACCTGATTCTCAAACTAACAAAGGACTGGAAAGTGACTGACTGTTACTGAGGGAGTTCACATGCCAGCACAGAAGAACTCCCAGATTTTAAGCATCTTGACATTTCTTTCTTTTCCCTTTAGCTGTTTTGCAGATTTATTATAAAAAGCACAGCTTACCTCCTACTACATCCTAGCCTGACACCCAACTGTGTGTGGTTGTCTTTACGCTGTGCTGAAAACTTTGGTTAGGCAATACACTGTCAAAGTTAAAATCTAACGTTTCTCCATCCATAAGGTCATTACGGATAATCGACTCCATGTCACAGTCCAACCGTTCAATTAACATGTCATCTAAGTCACTGGGAAGCTTCTCCTGGTGGAGGGAAACAATTCCCACCCTCCCGTAGCCATTGCAACTGTTAACAGGGGCATACGGATTCATGGCATTCATCTGCATTGGGTGACTCATAGGCACTTGTAGCGAAGTCTTCACTGTTGACAGGCGATTTAGCCCTGATGTGTGTGACATGGTGTTCACTGTGTGTGACAAGGCACGGCCATTGACTGCAGGTGCTGGCTGGTTATGTCCCTGGTGAGGGCGGGCGTTAGGGTTCATCATTTTGTTGTGGGGTGGCTGGCTGCCGTAATTCGGCATCACCGAGTTGGCGATCATCAGCACGCTTTGGCCCAGCGCCCTGCCGCCAGCCTGGGAAACACCAGCGTCCACTGATGCCAAGATATCATTGTGCGGCGGAGAATCGGAAGTCAGTAACTCCTTCAGAAGTCCCGCAGGACAGTTATATTGGCTCATCGATCCATAGCTTGATTTACTGTCTTGGAGAGTCTGCATAGGAATCTGGGACAAAGAGTTCATGCTAGCTTGAGCATAAGTGAATTTCCTGTAGTCAGGATTTGGTGAACCTATACTTGTGGTCGAGGATGCAAATGAGTAACCTGGCGTTTGCTGCATCAGGGTGGCAGATGAAGACTGGGTTGACACAGTCATTGATGTGTTAGGTGACAAGAGATTGAGATTATCCAAAAGATTTTCCATGTTCTCAGAATTACTCATCTCTGAAAGGCTGGGTAGAGTAGAAGTCATTTTGGTGGCTGATGATGGGTATACCATGGAGTGCACATCCCCATCTCCAAGATCATCTTGCTCTGGCAAAATAGGAGAAAGTCTTCCACTAATTGTGCTAGCATTAGAGCTCGTTCTAGGTCGAAATGTACTCCAGTTATCAAAGTCATCATTACTGTGAGGGCTGGGACTTGCAGGCCACTTTGAGAACTGTGATCCGGGGCTATCACTGCTTCCCTCTTGACCAGACTGAAGGGCTGCTTTTTTCTTGGCAGCTCTGCCTCTGCTTTTGGCAAACTTGCTGTTGTTATCCATGGATGCTGCTCGCCTCCTAGGAGATTTGCCACTCTTCCCTCCTTCAGGATTGAGCATCCACCAGGAACTCTTCCCCGTTCCCTCATTCTGCACCCTGATGAACTTGCTGTGCAGAGACAGGTTGTGACGGATTGAATTCTGAAAAACAGAACAGCATGTAAGAAATGGAGAAGACACGCATCTTTTATGGCATACAAATACCTGCTTTTGTAAGCATACTCTCATTTTGTTAGAAAACACAGGGGTAATCATTAAGTAAGAAAACATGCCAGCCTGGAGACATCTTTTATCAGCTCACTGCTCTGAACTGGCTAAAACAAGCTTGCAAAGAGTCGCCACGTCAATTTGTCTGTCATCTGCCTCAATCACACCTGACATTTTTATAAAAAGTTAAATAAAACTGCAGGAACTGTTCTGAAATAAAAAATTCCACATAAAGGAGACAAAATAAGCCAGAAGATCAAGAAGACGACTGAAGATCTCAATATGAGTTTCACTCTAATGAGTGAACCTGACTGTATTTATCAATTCTTTTAAATTATTATTTTATGCAAAGTTCAGGAATGTTAGATCCTGTTCTATGGTTCTCAATGGATTCTCATCCTGCACATCCCAAAACCCTACAGACATGCTATACACAAACTGTCACTATTGCCACTGAGCATTAGTGAGGTTTATATCACTTGTGTTATATGAGAAAATACATATAGAAAACCAGTTGAGGATTAAGTTCTAATTTTTAAAAATAAACACATAAATTGCCTAAGAAATCATAGAAGATAAAGGAATGTAAACAGTATAGACAAAATTGTAATGAAACCCTCGGTCTTAAAACCATCTTTCTTTCTCTTTCAAAATCAACATTTTAATATGTAAAATTGACTCTTCAGATACCTGAGGGCACCAGATACCTTGTGTCAAGACTGACCAGAGGTACTGGAGCTTTTTTTAACTTCCTCAGCCATGAGTAAAATACAAACAAAGAATTAAAAAAAATTTTAAAATGGAAAGCAGCAGCTGACCTGTTAACAAAAGACTAATCTTCGCATTACCAAGCTGTAGATAAACCTATTTTTCCTCATATAATTTTCTGCTGAGCACATGAAAAACATTGTATCAACAGAAAAGTTTTCCTGTATCTTGACACAATTGCTAACAAAAGGCCACAAGTTCAAAGAGTGCTGCAACAGGCAGCCATAGATGTTAATAGAAGGGTGAGACATGACCATGGTCTATGCTGGGATTGCAATTCATGAAGAACAACAAGGAGGGAACCACAAAACAACACATGAAATAAATGTACAAACCAGAAATTAGACCTCAGTGGCAGAGAATCAGTAATTCACTACCTGCCTTCCATTCACAGTAATTTTTAGCAACTTGTCTAAAAACTTCTGGGGGAGCCAAAATGAAAAGACTGTTTCTAGAAATCACTAGAGTAAGGCTGATCTTCACCCAAATGCCAGCAGACCAATTATTTCAAAACACTAAATGGCTGCCTGACCTACAAAAGCATTGTTCTTTATTTCCTGTCTTCCTATCTTTTAACTCCCATCTGTCTTCTCTCAAGTTTTTAACCTGACACCCAACACCCACTACGGCACCAAACCATGAGGATAGTACAGCTCATGGAGCATGCATTGTGAGGTAAAACAGAGGATGAGAGACACAGTCATTGCTCCGGTCTCTGGCTGCTCTTGCTGAATTTCCCAGCCCAGAGTGCTGCCTGTGACAGCAGCATCTTCAGAAATGTCCTCTTTCACCTTCACTTCTCTACATCTGCTTTCTAAGATGCACATCTTATCCCATTCCCTATACATCTGACTGACACAAGAAAAGGAGGAAAGATCATAAGTAGGCACGCCAGGCACAAACAGTCATCTCACGGCTTAAACCAGAGACAAGAGGCTCAAATTCCCTGCAACAGCCATGATATCTTTTGGACCATGGAAAGGCAAACAGACAAAGCAGGACTGGCCATCTGCAAAGCTCAATAGAAGTGGTTACGCTGGGATCAAAGAGGAGACCTTCAGTAGATGAGGGCAGCAAGGAGGTGATACAGTCCTGCAACACCTTACAGGCACTACTGACTTGAGACTATGCCCACAGAAGTGCAGCTTCACCCCGAACAGGGGCACGAGACACTCCCTAACACCAGAAGATGGCAGAGCACAGCCTCAAGGCACTGGCTGTTCAACCAGCACAGCAATGACTCAAACCATGTGCCTAAACTCAGAAGCCTTTCCAGCCTCTCCTCCAAAGAACCATCTTTACAAGTTATCCCAGTTAAACAAACACCATCAACAACTCCCCATCCCTGGCAGTATTCAAGGCCAAGCTGGATGGGGCTTGGAGCCACCTGGTCTAGTGGAAGGTATCCCTGCCCATGGCAGGAGGGGCTGGAACTAGATGACCTTTAAGGTCTCTTTCAACCCAAAGCATTCTGTGACTCTATGTTGACTCTATGATTTGAGTGTTTCCTTACTCAATTTCAAAAGGAAGCCATTCTCCTAGAAACTGTAAAGCAGCACTGTCTCTCTTCAATTTTCATTTCCGACAATCAAAATACCACCTTTGATCTAGCAACAGGGTGCTAGGGAAGGCCTTAGAATTTTATTTGCACCAGGTGCAGCTAACACATAGGGAGGGTAAGCCTGGAAATCCATCTTTGGACTTGCCCGCAGCCCCAGGGGCTGGCCGAGGAGCCTCGTGAGGCCGGCCTGGCACAGCCCGATGTTTTCACTCAAGGGCCACAGCCGAATCTGTGGCTGACACAAGTCCAGCTCTAGAAATGTCGCAAGAAAGTTGCTCTGCACAGCTGTTGATTAAAAAACCTCCTGCGCCAGTTCATTTTTTTACTGTATTTTGTAAACATACCCGGTTGGCTCAGGATCACTGTTTACTATCAAAATAGGCACATCAAACACACAAAACATCGGTCAGGGAAAACACCGAGATGAGGCTCAGCTCCCTCTTCTCTGCTACACAAGCGTTAAATATTTAAGAAATCGCTCCTATTCCTTAGTCATCAAAAATGTTATAATCTGGTATTATTGTACCAAGGACATTTGAGGTCGCTCTTTGAGTAACAGAGCTGTCTCCTAACTCTGCCAGCAATGAAAAAAAAATTTTCCTAACAGGAAAAGGTTTGCGGCTCAGAGCTTGTTACATAAATTCCTGTTTTTCACACAGCCAGCAGGACATTAAAGAAGCTATGATTTACTAACTTGGAAAAAGTGTTGAAGAGGTAAATCTTGTGAAAATATGCACTGCTGTTAATGATGTTGTGTCTACAAATCCTTGCCAGATGCAAACATGACCTGATAAAAAAGTATAGTTTCAGCAGTGGATCTTGGCAGCCAGAGGAATGGCGCAGCTGTCAGCGGCTGGGGCGCACAGCGGCACCACCAGCCCCGGCACACTGCGGAGATGCCTTCAGCCACGGGTTTCACCTGGACTTCGAAGCAAAGCCTCCCAAAACGTGGCCTGAATGACTCCAAAAGCAAGCGTCCACATTTTTGAGGCAGGTCGTGCCAGATCGCACTGCGCGTAACTGCGCTGGAATTTTATCAAAATCTGAGTCAGGATGGCAGCAGGGCTGCTGCCACCTGTGGAGTACTTCCTGGGATTGAGTTTTGGCCTCTGAGATAAGTAAACTTACTTCGGCATTCAGACCAGGAACTGTGGATATGCTTATTGCTACTTTCTGATTTAAGACTCAAAATATGTAAAACAGCATCAGCTACGTGCAATGTGAAGAGCACATCCTGGCTAATAAAATTCATGAAGTCAAGAAAATTATTCCTTTGAATCTACATATTTATATCATTCAGCTGTATTTCTGAGATTTTCAACAGCTCTACTGATATCCAATACTGCATTTAAACTCAAGATATAAATAGCAAAACACATAACTTACGTTCAGCTTGACTAATTGCTGAAAAAACTTTTATCCCTATCACAACTGAAATTGAGGTATTTAATTATTTTTTTAGTAAATTGGGTTGGTGTTTTATTAAACATCTGAAGACTGAGTTGATCCGTTAAACTTGATGACATTGTACTTACTGAAGTGAGACCACACAGTGACACTGGCCGTCTTTCTTCTACCCCACCCCTTGGAGCACCAAAAGCAGAGAGAAGCAGAGCTCCTCTTTAACCCAACTGCAAACCTCTCCAAGCAGGACCTAACTGTGGATCTGTGATTATCTTTGCAAGATCCCAAACTTGCAAAAGCACCTACAAGCACTCATGGTCTCTCCCGCCCTCATACTTTCATCCATGGGCACAGGCAGCACTTACCCAGCCACAGTGCCATGACAGCCACCAAAAGGGAGAGTGAGGAATGGATGTGACAGTCAACACACTTCACAAAAACAAGTGTATTTTCTATCAAGGTGCATATGCTGACAGGATTGCAATAAAGCATGCCATAGCATCTCAGGGATATTCACAAGTAACTAGTAACAAAGGTAGGAAGGAGTTGGTCTCTGGAAGCAGATGCAGTCATAACAAACTGGGAGACCATAGGAGCAACAATGCTGCCATAACACACAGGTCAAGGATTTCCATTAAAATTAACAGTCTAATGACTGCCCACTAAGTTTTCATTCAGATGACATCCCAGGAGTTCACTGCTTTCTACACCTCATCCAAGGGGATTGTCTACACAAGTTGCAAGCTTGTTCTACCATCAGCTGAAATGACTGCAAATACAGATTGAGGCACAATACATTGACTGAAGTTCTCAGATCTCTTCAAACAGTATCTGAAACAGATTGGGAAGTTGGAAAGAAACTTTCAGGGAATACAATACTCAAGATTGCTTCTGCAGAAGAGGAGAAGCTTCTTATTTATTAATTTTATCTGATAGTTGGGAGGACACTGCAATAGGAACGTGCTCAGGAAAACAAAGTCATGGTTGAGGACTGGTAGGAGAGAAGGTCATACAGCTAACATCGTCACTGTTGGGAGATGTCTGCTGTGATCAGTGGTGGCTGGCACATGAGCCAGCCATGGTAGCATGTCCTGTTACTGACAGCTAACAGCGGGATTCTGAACCAGCACAATCTCCTTGTGTTGACAACACCAATGCAAAAGTTTTGCAGCAGAGAAGTGAAGACCCCAGGATTTCCATATGCTCTTACAGAAGACATTCAACCTGTCTCTCTAGGTCTTTGTAGAGGGACTCTACAGCAGATTCAGATGTTCACATCATCCTCCTCTTGGAGCCTCAGTGGCAAGCACCACTCTAAAAAGAAGTCATTAACACTCCCAGGAAAGTGTGCAGAGGCCGGGAAGTTCTCCAGCACACTTGTTCACGGCTCGTTCAGCATTAACAGCCAGACAGCAGCAGCAGGGGCTATCCATGGCAAGTGGCACCATGTGGCATCTATCCAAGGCTAAGTTAGATCATGCCTGGCAAAACAGGCAGATTTGCCTGCAATAGCTACGCCGCCTGCACCCGTTTTGCTGTGGTTTCCAACCATGCTGCCAAGTTTGCATGGGCTGGATGAAGAGGCCGAGGAGGAAAGAAAACATTGGTAACTTCAGACCTACCAGAATTTCCTTTGGTACAACAGTCTGGTGTAAGGCAATCCTGTTTGTCTTACCTAATAACTATGAAGTACAAAAAGTTCAGATGTCAATGCTGCACCTGGAGCTTGGATTTGCCTCAGACCTAGTGCTGGACATTCATAAGCATTTGGTCTACAGACAGCACACATTTCTCTCTCAAAAAGGTTCCTGACACTACAACGTTCACCAACACAACCACACACCTGGCTGCAGTGTCAGAGGCCTCAAACGCTAATGAAACAGCTAATTTTGCCACCCAATTGTGGTCTTTTTTTATTACAGCTCAGAAACCTTCTCTGTTGTCCAATAAGAGTATGGACAGAAATCATGTCCCTTAGCCTCAGGTCAGAGTCACACTTAGAAGATGTTGGAAATTTGCCACTTGCAGCTGCATGAAGGTGGAAGGCCAGGATTTCCTCCCAAACAGGTCATGCTTTTTTGGGTCCTTTGTTCCTGGGGAGGTGCTTTTGTTTGACTTCATTTTTTCTTCTGCACTGTTAAACAGTTAAGAAGTATCAGCTGGAAGAAGTGAAGAAATACTTCTCTCTTCCTAGAGGGACTTTGCACTGTTTCTCTGTGCTTTCCATTACACAGGGTGGCATAGTGAAAGTCTTTCCCAGACCACCACCCATGAAACACCACCTCCAAACATAGAGACGCTTCCATAAACTGTTCCATGTGGTAAGATTTCAGCAATGCATCCCTTTTTCCATGCATGAATGTACAAGAACAGGATGGACTGCATGTTATTGCTATATGGTTGCTATACATGTCTCCTGAACACAGAGGGGCTTCCTGCGGCCTTATGTCAGCAGCATTAATCTAAGTCCTGTACATTCAGCATTCAAGTTCACAGATTTATACTGTCCTGTGCTTCCTTCTCATAGCTGTCAAAGATTAAAAAATTTTGAACTCTGAAGGTCCTTGGCCATCCTCCAGGTTGCATCCTGCTGCCACCACGCACTGGAGGGGATTTCTCAACCACTGGAGTTTTCTTCTCTGGATCATGGCAACATGTAGGAACAGAAAATGCATACTTATCTTGAGACATTGATATTTAAGGCTTGGCTATGCATGCTTACATGTCAGAGCGGGCAACTATTCTGACATCTATTTGAATAATCCCCAGTTGCTATACCCTTTATCCTCTTCCTCATTCTAGGCAGACTCCTTGGAAGCACTTTTCCGTAATGGCAATTAGGACATTTCTAATGAGATGATAACACTGCCTACTTTCCCTACATGGGCATTTAGAAACAATCAATGTAAAAACCATGAACAAGGTTCACAGTATGTCAAGTGTGCACACAGGGCAAGCACACACCTGGATACTGTTCCATGTATGATGACCCCAACCAAAACTTTTAACCACTCTTACATTTTCTGTACCTCCAAGAGAGAGACCACTGGGCCACAGAAGGCCACAGAAGGCCACAGCCAGGTTAACCATCACCTATACCAGTACCAATACTGTGTTTTATAACCACATTTATTTCTATGAGCACAATACAGGAATGATGTACCATCAACACAGTGTACACCAAATATACAGACATTTGCTAGGATTTCAAAGCCAAGGAAACGACATGACACTGGCTAGGAAAAACAAGAGACAAAAATGCACATGAAAAACGTGAGATTTTTAAATGAAGTTTGTTGAATGGACTTTCATCCCTCTGGTAAAATCATCTCGGAAACCAAGACAGCCAACAGGTTTGTCTAAAATCTATCCATTTTCAAAGATGAAAGAAAGGCAACAATAAGAAGGCACCACAGTGTTATCAAAAAAAAAAAGGCAAATAGCCATCAGGATAAATGATAGCTTCATTTATCAACTCCATTTATCACAATGTTAAAAGTTGTGAAGTGTAGAAAATAAGGGAAGAAGTAAATATCAGATCAAAAAATTCAGAGATAGCTGGGATAACTATTTTTGGTGATCCAGACAAATTCTAATACTGCTTTACAAAACTGATGCTGCAAGCTTTCTATTCCAACAGATGGAAAACAAGTGTTTGACAAATATAAGGGTTCAGTATTTGTAAATAAACATTTCTGTTTTCCACAAATATGAAACATATATATGCATATGCACATTTACAGCTCATGATGAAGAAGCATTTCCCAAGTTCACCAGTGACACAGGAGGCCAACAGGGAGGTCTCACTGAAGAGCAATGTTTCAAAGTCAGGATGCCCTTAAAACTAGGGTTTCTTCTCTGCTCTCCTTAAGCGCACTCAGACCTCTGGCCTTCACAAGCAGCCTGTGCATTCACGTGAGTAACGCAAAACCAGCAAAGCAGGAAGGCTCGTGAATAACCTGAGCAACCTGACTGCAGACCCAGGTGCTATCACAGAAAAGCTGGTAAAGGATTCAATTAATAAAACATCAGAGGTCAGGGAAATAATCAGTCTTTCAAACCAGTCCCACAAAATATTGGCCATTGCATGCACAGAAGCCTACATCTTTTGTTCACAAAAGGTGAGGGGACACCTGCATTATGCCAATGCCAGACTGAATGAATGACAGTGCAGCCGAGGTGAGCACGACGTACCACTGCTAAGGTGTGCTCATCAAAGGGATTAAAAGCACTGGAATCATCTATAGTGCAGCAAGCCCTGAGGAAGGCTGCTGTGATTCGTGGCAGGCAGGTAGACCTTTTACAATTATTCACTGTGGGCTCTAATGCAGTGACCAGAAATGCAGCTCTGCAGGGACGCAGGCACCACACAGCCATAACGGTCTGAGGAAAAGCTGTCCTCAAATGCAGAGCAAAAGCAGGTTACTGCAAGGAAAACATGAATCACAATTATAGGCAAAGTTTATTAAACTGAAAAAAAAAAAAAATTTTGAGTAATAAAGTAGCAGTTCATCCATACAATGACAGAATGACTAATAGCTTAAAATTTTGTTCTGCAGCTATAGTAAAGAGAGACTAAGGGGTGTTTATTTTTTTTTTTCCAGCCAGTGGGAATAATTATGATCAGTAGGACAAAAAATGTTAATCACTTGTTTCCTGTTTAACAGACAGCCTGCTTCACCTCTGCCACTCTCCACTGTTACACCCAATTCATCACAAAGACTACAGCACTGTTTATAGAAAGCTTTCCCCCCCAGCTTTTTTTCTTTCTAAAACTAAGCTGCCTTTTATTGACATTCGTTAGCTCTAATGAAGAGGTACAAATGTGTATACATGCTAAATATACCAATGCTAATTAGACTAGCAGATCGTCTTAAAAGGAACACTGGAAATATATTCTTACCAATTAGAAGCAGTAAGGTCAGAAGTAGGCCAAGGTCTTAAGTGCAAATTACAGAGGTGAAAACACATAGTAGTCTGAAAATAGGGTTGATTTTTTGCATTGGCCTTTGAGTGCACACAGAAAACTTCCAAGGGAAAAAAAAAATCAAAAACCTCAGATATGATTACTCAAAAAGCTTTAACTGGTAAGTGAAACAACCGTAAAGATCCCTGCCTGAGAAGCCACGTAAGTTTTACAGACTAAAATCCCTGCATAATGACCAAAGCAGACCTTTGCCACTTGTCTAGGTAAAGGCACAAGCAAACCTAGACCTCTATGTTTGGTTTCAGCTGGATACTTTACTAGGGAGCTGCAGATCTTCATTTTCATGAATTAAGACTTTTTGCTTCCACAAAACCACCGATAAACTAAAGGGTTGAAATGATTGTCAGCACCTGATGGATTTACAAGCAATGTGCTGCCCACAACAGTTGAAAATGAGTTAAAACCAAGGCAGGTAAAGCAAAGCAGGATGTACTGGAGACATGGGCTACGTCCATGACACTTGCCCCATCCACTGTGCTGCCCATGGGTTGGCCACGCCTAGAGAAGCTGGAGGGCTGTCTGTATTTCTTACCTTGAGAAGCAACACACCAAAGGGGATGTACAGATCCAACAGTATAAAAAGTTGTGTTGACTGAACCTTTGCATAGAACATAAAAAAAAAAAAAGGAAATACATCTCCTTATTGCAAGGAAAGGACTAAAGGAATCACATTCTGTGGTCATGGATGTCACTGAATACCAGTTTTTCAGAAACAAAGAGTCAATGAAAGCAGCAAGCTTCCTTTGCAGCAGGGTTAGCTGTGCCCCACAGGAAATCCCTGACTTGAGGAAACTGCAAGTCTTGTGAAAAGAAGGGCAAAGCCTTTTATTTACAGGCTGAATGATATCTTAGGCTACATCTCACTATGCATTTGATCTTTATTGTGACTACAGCAAATGCAAGTATATACTAGCAAAATTTTAGTATAGTCCCCAAAACTACAAAAAGAAAACTAAAAGAGTTAAGTGGAATTTTTTGTTTGGTTTAGGGCATCTTTAGAAACTATTTAGTGCATCTAGTGGTTAAGATGCTGAAGGTTTCATATTTGTAAGGGGACAGTGTCAGCTTAAAAATAACAACCACCCCATGGATTTCACTTAGTGTTGTAAATATCTAATGTTGATGTAGTAAACAAGAGAAACTGAGGAAAGAAAGGGACGTTTCTCTTTCCCTTAGTTTCTTTTTGCATCTGAATACAGTCCAGTACATACAGTCACTGTTTTACTATTTGTTTCCTCTAACCAATTTACCCTTTATCTGTCTCATACATAAAAAGAAAAGAACATATAATTTCCCTGTTAACAAAGTAGTAGCAGAAAAGAATTGATTTATGTTTTTATTAAAATAGCTTAAATAGGATCATATTTAGTTCTCTTTAAACTCCTACATATCTGCAAATATGTAAAGGATATTGCTTTATACAGTCAATATTTGTTCATTTTTCTTTGTGTTCTGTTTTTATACTCCAAATTCACAAGCAGCAATTATATATTTTCAATTATTCCTCTTTGTACATCCTAAAGAGGCACCACATAAACTAGGTATTATGTTTCTCCCCAGCTTCTTAAACACAGTTTGCCTTGGTACTTATTTTCCCCCACCACAGAAGCAGGTCAGACCACCAGCACACACTCTTGAGGAGAGCTCTTTCCAATTCAAGTTTGCTCCCACAGCCTAGCAGATTTTATGTAACACAATTGACTACTCCAAAGCCAGCAAAAAACCCTCACCCAAATTTCAATATAGCCTCTGGCTATATTCCAGCATGCACTGCCCCTCTCCACTGTCTGGCCAGTTGCAGCCACCCTCTTTCAAAAGGTGAGGTTTATACTTAAAAGGGATTTTAGTTGATTTTCTTGGGACTCGGAGGACTCCTGACGGGCAGCTGCACTGTTCACGCCAGCATCTTCCTCTCAGACTCTGCATTCTGTGGTGCTCTTCAGGCTGCAGTTCAAGAAACACTGGCACTCATCACTGGTTTTTATGACATCTGTTCAATATTATAAAGCCAGAGTCGTCCAATCTTGCAAAGCATGTAGCACCAACTCTGAACAGTTACCCCCAGACATGCTCCCAATTTTGAGTAGGCTATGGGAGGCAGAGTACTATTTCTCAGAGCAAGATGGGCACCCAGAGGAGGGAAATCTAAAGGGCAATTTCTTCCCTCACACCCATTTTGGAAGCATTCCTAGTCCCTCACTACTGTAGGCTGTGCTCTGTACTTAACAGACCCTTATTAAATCAAAGAACTATTTACAATCTACATACTGGCAAGTCCACATTCCCATAGAATGTCATCTGGCAACAGTGACTTAAACCATCAGCTCTGTATTTATTTGCTTTCCTGCTTCACAAACAAGAAAAGTAAAAAGGACAAGAAAAAGCCATGTTTTTAATGACAAGAATGGAATTAACAGAGTAAAGCCCAAGACTTCTGATGCACCAGCACTCATTGCAATACCCAAACATGCTTTTTTTTTTTTTTTTAAGCAGTAAAATATTACAATGAGGACAATGAAAAGAAAGATTAGCAGCACCATTGTGGCTTGAGATCTTTTATATACACACCTGCTGCTAGAGGTGCAGGACCACACTGGACACAAAATAACACAGCTTCCAGAGTGGGACACTTGTGCAAAAAATGAGCTTTGTCAGACATTTTGGGTGCTAGATTCTCCTGCCAACTAGGTCTAATTAATCACCCCTCATTACTATTTCTTTCCATTTGATATACACAAGGAAATTGGCCTTAACACGGCTGCTCAGAGATCAGACCTCATTCATTCTCCCATTCCCCTGGGCAGAGCTGACACAAGGAAGCTCTGGGCACAAGGCGTCTTTTACCAGGTGGAACAGGAGGTGTCCCAGGAAGGACATTGTATCACTCTTATCAGTTCAGAAAAGAAAACACTGTTTCTCAAAAGCCTTCCCTCCTCTATGCTAATCCCTCAAACCCAAAAAGCTCTTATCAACTTCCAGATTAGGTTCCCTCCTCCTGGAGGTCATACTCTTCACGTGGTGCAAACTTCACCATCATCACCCCAATCCCACTCTATGAGAAGCCCACGTGTAACTGAGCAGCCAGAGCCTGCCACCCTCGATATTCAGATTTAAGGACTGCGACAGTCAGATTCCCAATCACGAAGCTTGCCAGGGGCGTCCCATCCCTCCCATGCTTTTGCCCAAAGATGAGGAAGGATCTTCCCTCCAGCTTTCCCCAGATATGCATTAAAGCACATCAAGGCAAAAGCACAGCTGACACTGGGAGCTAAAACGCCCTAAATCAATTCAAAGGGGTGCAATAAGGAAGTCTTAAGTTACTCTATAGGGATTTGCTCAGTATTTGTCTCTTGACAGCTTTTGCTTCTTTCAAGTACTGCAGTTTCGTTCTTCCTCTTGCAGACAGTGAGAGAGAGAAGCAAGACCCCGCTGTGCAGCTCCAAAGATGTGCAAACTCTTTAAATGAGCTGGTCAGAATGGGGCACTCGTTTCAAAAAAATAAATAAAAAAATAAAATTTACAGGACATTCACTTACGTCAGATTAAAAATAGCAGGAATGTCGGCAGTAGGAGATGTCATTTGCAATAGCTATCAAGACACAGGAAGTTATTTATTCTGTGGGTCACATAAAGCCTTCTTTAAAAACAAGGATGAAACAGAAAAAAGAAAGCATGTTTACAGAAGCATGTTTTCCAATATTCTTTATCTAGGCAATTTTGTTTATGAAATTTTGTAATAATTTGTCATTGATACATATTTGGGTTTATGTCCACAGATGTGTTAAACCGCTGGCAGCTGCAGGAAACACTGAAGCCTTCACTGCTAGTGCTTAATTTTTGGATTATTTTCAGTTTTGAAGATATTGCAGGGAATTTTCCCACATTTTCATTTGGTTTTAAAAAGAAATTAAAGTCTTCCCCCGCAAAGTCAGGTGTTTTCAAGTATTTTGTTTGTTGATTATTCATGTACTCATAAATTACGCAGTGTATTTGGCAGGCCATGCCTTTCTCTGTTAAAACATTTGTTTTTACTTTTTCAGTTATTGTTTAGATCCTGGTCATAACACGCTCCAGGTTGTTTTGAACAGCAAAGAGGAAATAAGCAATATTTTAACTTATATCACACTGCAACAACATTAAATGCCTACGCAGCAATATGCAGCATATTCAGTATTTTCCACTTTCTTCCTGTCCGCTGCTGGCTTACAACAGCAAGATAATTCACAATTTTACTGTTTTGCAACCTGTAAAACACAGACTCACAAGCATGCTCAGAACAAAACAAAAAAGAATCAAGAAATAGGACGTTAAAAAAAAAAAAAAAGAGGGGCAGAATATAAAGTAAACATATTTGCTGAGGGCTGGTTTTGAAATCATAGTTAAGCCAACAAAGCTCTTCTGAAGTCAGCTCACATGCACCCAGGCATTGCAGGTGACACAGTTGGATGAGGCAGAGCCCCAGCAAGGCACTGTTTGCCTACATTCACCCTGACACCACAGCAGAGAGTCAGGAAAGAGACTTTGAACTACATGCCATCACTGCTGCTCAGCAAGATCACAGTCTGCAGTGGATGTGATTACTAAACCCATCGTGACCCCTAAGAAAATGCCCTCTGGATTAGAAAAAAGAGAGAGATCATTCCAAACACCACACACTTCATACAAAACAGTCTCTGTGACAAAGTAGAAATTACAGAACTGCATTTCAAAAATTTCTCAAGGCTTTTTTTCTATAGGTTTAACTGAAACATTGTATTTCAAGCATTCAGTTGTCAAGGAGAAGGATTTCCATCTCTCCTCCATTAGCAAAGTCTTAGGAATCCCTCATTTACCCCAGAAGGAGAGGAAGAGCAGAAGAACATTTCTTCCAAGACTGGCTTTGTTAAAAACGTACTTCTGAAACTCAGTTCTGGAGCAATGAGTGAAGGATCTGGACCTAGTACCTTGAAAATATCTACATACCAATTGCAATTTTAAGGATGTTTAGTAGCTCTTAGACAGTCTTTTTAATGAAATTCTCAAGGCATCAGAGATGTTTAGGACCTACCGCTTTAAAACACATTCCTCTAATAAGGGAGACTGGCAAAGCAGCTATGGGCTCAATCCTCCTTTTTCCTTCTCTGTAAATTATTCAAGGACCCCACATTCACTCATCCACTGCTGTCTACTTCCTTCAATGCCAAGCATTTCTGGGGCATCTGATAAGGAAGTGCAGAGTTATCTTGCTCAAAGTTTTCGCAACAACAGCAGCCATCCCACACACACACGTATATATTCAACACGTTTGACTGATTTTCCAAGGAGAGTAGTAGCTGAGTAATTCTGACAAGGAAAAAATACAAATCTCTGTGTTCCATATCTCTCTCAAAAAATTAAGTAATATTTTAAACTGAGAAGATTGGAGTTTTTTCTAATTCTCACCTATCTCTGTCTGGTTTTGTGTTAAGTTGTTAAATGTGAAAACATTCAAGACTGAGTGTAATCAACCAAAATATTAAGATACATATTCACCTCTAAGGAGAATTGAACAGAAGCCTGTGATTTGTATAAATCCCCTGGCAGTGATTTCTGTGCAGTGTGGTTGGCTAACAAACACCATAGAAATGCTGTTTAAAGCAGATTTAAAGGCCTTTTACCTTAAGAAAGAACTCACCAGAGAGCTTCCTGGCCCAGCTAAAGACACACCACAACTTTTGCATCAGCTTGCTTGACTTCTCTACACTGCCACAGAGGCTGCCCACTTCTCAAATAGCCCGAACCATGTGGATTTCTAATGTTTTTAATCAAGTCTATTGACAAACTCACATCCTTTCTACTGTAGCTGTTCGCAGTTTGTAGCCCACATACTCCTCAGGGCTCCAAAATACTTCTAAAATCGTTCAGAAGCCAGCCAGGGGAGGTAGTGGCAGTCAAATGTCCTCTGTCTGTTTGCACTGGCTTTCCTGTAATCCTGGCTTAAACACACGTGCACCACAGGAAGAAAACAGACAATTTTAAGTTGCTGACTCTAGAAAAAGTGCAAGAACCACCTAAGATTAAACCTGGCCCCCAGACTTTGTCAAAAGGCTGACTTAAAGGATAAGGCCAGAGAAGATTAACTCAAGTACGATGTCAAAGTACACTCAAACAGCAACAGCTTCTTGACAAACATTGAGGGGTTGTAAAAACCAGAACATTGAAGAGGAGGATTTGTAATGCTGCAGTCTGTGCCTGAAGGAAAGCTCTCCCAACCCAGGTTCTGGCACCTGGTAAACTCCAGCAAATAGTTCTGGTTGTAGTGATGCAGCACAACTCACTGAGCCCATAACCAGAAATGCAGACAACCCAGGTGATTTCAGAGTAACAAAATCTTTCGAGAGACACACTGTCCAAAGGAGAAGGTGGCACTGCCACTCTTCCACGCACTATGGGACCAGCCAGTTTTCCTTTCATCTGACAGCAGTCAAGGAGAGATGCAGTAGCGAAGAAGTGCACAGTTCATCCATCAGCAATGTTAGCAAGGTACAGGGAAAGAGACGGATGCTTTGGCTGCCTCCTCTCACTCCTGCTATGAGGGGCAAAAGGCTTTTAGAATTATTCCTATGAAAAACCTATCAGCTCCTCACACTGAGGGACCAAACAAGAACAGGTCACAGGTCAAGAAGCTCTACCAGTTTGTGGCTGTCTTCCCAAGAGAGTGAAAAGACATGATGGGAATAACCCCGACTAACACTATTAACAGAGAAGACCATGGCTTTAAAGACCATGGCTTGTATTGTACAGCAGTTTCATCACAGCTGCTCGACAAGCCACGGTAGATACCAGTCACTTAGAGGGAAGGAGTATTGACTGCCAAACCAGGAAATGCTTCCCTGAACACTCTGAGTTGTCCAGGTCCTCTGAGGCAGGCAGTCAGAGGCTTACTGCGTGGTAGGAGCACCTGCCTCCGGTAGGGAGTCTGCCAGTCAAGCAGTTTCTGCTTCAGATGAAATGAGGAACTTGCAACCTCAGCAGCAGCTTGAAAATAGGAAAGCTGCAGCTTCAAACAGACAACCAGAGAGCACTCCATGAGAGCTTCAGCCAAACACAATCCCAACTCCCAAGCACCACCCTCTAAGAAACTTGGCCAATGCAACGACAGCTTCTCCAGACAGAAGATACTGCTCCACACCTCAGCTGCCATCCCCTGAATCTGCCCGCTACTGGACTCAAGCCCATCACTGACCAAAATTTTCCTCCTCTTTCTCCTCCCGCCCATACCAAATTTAGCTTATTTCTACTGGAATGATGACATCCCCAACATCAAGACTGAACACTGCCACTTTCCTCAGTGAAAGAACAAATTTCCCCACACCAAAATGCTGCCAGTAAACACGTTTCAGTGACTCAATATACAGACAAAACTTACCCGACTCAAGTCAACAGAAACTTAACATTTATTTCTCTATGTTCAACACACATTTTTCTATTGATGGCCTTAAAATACTACAATTAATGCCGCTAGTTAGAAAAGGCTCCAGAGAGGCCTCATTGCAGCCTTTCAGTACTTAAAGGGAGTTTTTAAAAAAGGGGGAGAGTGACATTTTACGCAAGCAGATAGTGGTAAAACAAGGGGGAACAGTTTTAAACTAAGAGGAGAGAGTTAGATTAGATGTTAGGAAGAAATTCTTTACCCAGAGGGTGGTAAGGCTCTAGAATAGGTTGCTCAGGAAAATTGTGGATGCCCCATCCCTAAAGTGTTCAAGGCCAGACTGGATGGTGCCCTGGGCAACCTGATCTAGTGGGTAGCATGCGTGCTGATGGCAGGGGTGGTTGGAACTAGAGGATCATTAAGGTCCCTTCCAACCCTTCTGTGATTCTACGATAGTTCTACCATACGAAGATCTGCTCTGCTTTGGTGCATTTTTCCTTTGCCTACATTATGTTTAAATCTTGTTGTTTCCTTTTTTTTCTTTTCTGAAGATTAGTCTATCATCCATTCTACAAGACCGAAGGTAAGAGAAAAGGCAGTAAAAGCAATATAAAGAGTACCTGTGAAGATTAAAGACAATAATGACAATGGCAAGTCACACACACAGAGGAGGCTGACGCCCTCACTGATGTTTTGGTTTCCCTCCCAGCAGCAGCTTTCCACGATGAGTTGGGACACAAAACCTGTGACACACAGTAAGCTGCCCTCCCTTATCTACAGCACCATTGGAAACAGGCACTCCCACCAGCCTGGTGCCT
This sequence comes from Aleadryas rufinucha, assembly GCA_013397815.1. Classification (NCBI taxonomy): domain Eukaryota; kingdom Metazoa; phylum Chordata; class Aves; order Passeriformes; genus Aleadryas; species Aleadryas rufinucha. The sequence goes on from VZTH01002633.1 coordinate 251,650, forward strand.
GCTTGAGGGTGGAAAGCTGGAAGGAGAAGGGAGACAAAGAGGTGCTTGGCACCTTTGTTAGAGGTCTGGAAAACACCATTTTCTCTCGGGCAGAGAAGGAAGCAAACAGCAAGCACCATCCCTCAGCCATGGCAGCACACACGCACATGCACACGCATTTCCTCCGGCTTCACGAAAACAATGAGGTGTGGGGAGCCTGGCTCTTATATGAAGCACACACCGGCTATATATAAAATAAGGAAAGCAGCTGCTTCAAAAGCTCAGTCACGCTTTTATCAACAGAGCTTTAATTAGTACCCATCTGCTTCCTGTTTTATACTACAGAACTGACTTTCACCTGTTTCAGCAAAACACCCCTTCCCCCAAATGGAAGTGTGCGCGCACACACACACACATACACATGCACGAACACACACAAAAAGTTCACAAACACCTTATGCTTAAGTAATTAACATCTGAAATCCTTGTTCTGAGTGTGTGGGCCACACAACTGCTTTTCTTAAAAAAAAATTAGGCTTTGCCAGAGCTATCAGATTTCACAGCCAACACCTTCAAATCACACACCTTATGTGTTTCATCATTTATTTTAACTCATTGGCACCTGGGGACCCAAAGGACACTGGAGCCCTGTTGTACTGGCACAGCACTACAGAGAGACTGCCCAGAGAGCTCGCAGTGGAAGTGTGGGCTTTTCCTGAGGTCTGTCACACACATGAAAGGATTTAAATAAACAATGGCAAGGCTGATAGTTTGAATCCATTCTTAACTCACCCCATTGTTTGAAGAGAAGAAACAACACGTAGAAGAAAAATATTACTGAGGGAGGAAATAGCTTCACCTTTGAATTTCCTGACATTTTTCCTCCCACGCTTTTCCCCTTCACACGTCAATTATTTATTTATTTTGCAGGGAGAAGACAAGTGAAAGTTAAGTGCACTAGCACAGCTACGTGCTGTCAGACCTGCCCACCTCTCCTGCACAAAGGAGCTACCAGTGCTTGAAGGTTTGCCAGGAGCAAGGTATCCAGAGAGCAAAACAGGAGGAAGCGAAACACTAGGAGAATGAATTCCTTGACAATGACTGAGCAAGGAGCACCACTTGCCTGCTCCTAGGCCCAGACACAGGAACGGGAAGAGGGGCAAGTGCCGAAAGGACCAGTATTCATAAGGTGTCTACATGAATTTTTTGGGTATGCAAAGCCTTCTCAAACTCAAAGTTGCTCATCACAGAAAAGAGCTTTTCTTAGCACACCTTTAGCGTCAGCCACCACCTACAATGCTTATTTTGCCAAAATAAATCTGGCAACCACACAACTCATGCTCCAGTTTTGGAGTGGGAGGAGATCATTCTTTCTTTACAGTTAGAAACCTCATCTGCAACAGCTCTCCCAGATGCACAAAGCTGACCTAACTCAATTAGTGTTTTCTTCCACAGCATCTTGGAGCTGCTTCCCGAGTTTTCGGATCTGTCTGTCTTCGGGGTTTATGACATTCACCAAAGACTGAAAAGTAAGAAAAAAAGTCATTCCAGTAAACAGAATTAAAGCAGTTACCCCTTTGATGTAGCTACTCATGGTGGTTGCATGAGCAACCAGACTACAGCATCCTCCTGTGCCCCCTACATGATCACCCAAGGGGAGATCACAGTGCTGGCAACACCAGAGGGGGCAACACTAACAACAAACACTCGATTGTAAGACTCAGTACTCATGGGAGCCTACAAGAAAGATGGAGAAAGATGATTTACAAGGCTATGTAGTGACAAGACAAAGGGGAACAACTTCAAACTGAATGAAAGTAGGTTTAGATTAAATATTAAGAAGAAATTTTTTACTGTGAGGGTGGTGCAGCACTGGCACAGGTTGCCCAGAGAAGTTGTGGATGCCTCATCCATGGCAGCGTTCAAGGCCAGGTTGGATGGGGCTCTGAGCAACCTGATGTCGTGGAGGGTCTCCCTGACCACGACACGGGCTTTGGAACTAGATGATCTTTATGGTCCCTTCCAACCCAAGCCATTCTATGATTCTGAATGGGTACCCTAGGAAAGGTATTTGTAGTATACTGTCATTTGCTACTGAAACAGCACATCAAAGTACCATCTATCTTTGTATACATGAAGAGATTTGTGCAGCACCACACAAATCTGATGAACAATAAGAATCACCATTCAAAAGTAAAGATCAAACCTTGGTTTTAAATCTCCAGCTTCTAAAAGTTCTCAGCAATTCTTCTGCTACCTCAGTGTTTAGCAAAGGCAGGATTTCGTACGCACACTAGGCAAGGTACTAGTGAAGGGAATGAGTTCTGTTGCTAGAGGAAAAAAATCAAATGAAAACACACAGGCTTCCAAGCACAATGAATGCTCTGAGCATGTGAAATAGGTGAGAAGGGATGGAGCAAAATGAGCACCAAATGTGAGGACTCCAAACATTTCTCAGAACAGTAAAGGTAGCTCACTTCTAACTCAATTGCTTCAAGGACAGAAATAAATACATGCATTGATCTCTTGGGTTGTGTTTTGTTTTGTTGTTTAATTAAGTGATAAACCTGGATAATCAATTTTTTCCTTAAAAAAAAGGAAAAAAATTCTTAACCTTCTGTTTTCACCTAGAAGATTACACTACCACTTAGATATTTTTCCATGATATCTCAAGCAACATATTACAAAACTTCATCCAGGACTGAAACAACAGATTGTCTCAAGAGCAAATGACAAAATATTTGTACCAGAAATCCTGGCAACGTTACATGCAGATGGGTTTCTGAAAAATGGGGTTCCAAGAATAAGTCACCCATGGTTCCAAAAATAAGAGTTAAATTCAAACAAAAACTGGATGTTCACTTTGCAGGGTACTCTAGGCCCTCCCCAGGGTCCCACCCTCACCCCACACAAGACACTTGCTAACCACAATCCTCTGAAGTCTGAGCTTCAGCTAAACACACGAGGCTGGGGAAACGCAACCAAGGCCAATGCCCTAGCTGCATAACCCAGAAATGATACAGTATGGGGTGGTGGTCAGCCATCCCACTACCAATGGACTCAGACCTGAGATTCAGGGCAGCCCCAAAATCCATGGCCACCATCTGCAGCGGTCTGAGCTGCGGCAGGAGGGGGATCATCCTATCATGCAGGGCCAGGAACATCTCAGCCTGCAGCTGAAACATGGGCATGCTGGTCAGGTCTCTCAGCCTGCCAAGGCACAGCTCAGACGGTCTCCAAAACACTCTCCCTCCCTGAAGCAGCGGGGCAGGCACCATGTGCGCAGAGCACAGAGACGCGTCACGCTTCGGCGGGGGGCACCAGAGCATGACTGCACCACAGCAGAAACAGATGTCTGAGACTACTCTCATAAACAGGGATGCAGAAACTTAAAACCTGCACATTTTTGCTCCACCTCCCCTTTTATAAGGGGAATCAAAAGCAAAGTTCATTGGACGGTAGTGACCGTCCTTTAAGTGACTGCTGGGCTTTGGGACACACTGCTTCCACACTGCTTTTTTTTGGTTTTGAGAAGCTTACACAGCCAGACAACCATGTTTACTCTATTTTTTTTGTTGTTTTTACGGTCAATACCTACCGACCTGGTAGGGAATTCCAGGATATTCTGCAGTAAGAGGAAGAAAACAGATCCTTGATTTAAAAGACATATTTAGTCAACATATTTCTGATCCCTGGGATCTAGGGCCTTCAACATACTTTTCATCATTAGCTTGTCTTCCTTAGCAATGGCCAACTTCATACAGATAAATACTGTTCATAAAGACTATGCAAAGCTAGTGGTGTTTGGCAGGAGACAGGCACACATTAACAGTTCTAGCCTGAAACAAAAAAGCTAATACAATTTTTTTTTTAAATTCGGCACCCATCCGAGACCAAACTTTTCCGTTAAGATGACGAAACAACTGGCTTGAAGTGATTTGCATAAAAGACTTAAAAAATGTAATATGGATATGGGGGAAGGAGAAGTGAAACAAGAATGGGATAATGACATTTCATGATAACGGAGAGCATTACAGTCTGGTGCACAGAAGAAAACAGTGTCCTCCCTTTCCTTTCTTCCCCTCCACATTTCTCTCTATGTATGAAGTTAACAAAACTTTTTCTTAAGCATAAAAATCAGGGCTTAAGCTTAAAGCTCAGTTGTACACAATTGTCCAAAGGACTATGATAAGAGAAATAGAAAACAAACTCAGCACCTCACAGCATCAGCAGATATAGCACACATCTATATTTTTGGCTATAATAATTACAAAACCACACACTGAAGTTGGTTCGTTCTTTGACATAGCATAAATTTCCAATTTACAAGCTTGAGTTTTCCAGAAAAATCAAAGCTCTTGGTGTTACCAGAGCAGCCACGCAAAGTATACACAATTCTCACCATATAATTAGTTAAAATGGCAATTACTTACCTTATGAACCCCAAAAAGCCAACAAGTCATCAATCTGATGACTTCAGAGATTCAACCACTTTCCAGCATTTAACTGGCTCTCCATCATGTTCATCTGACTTTGACCAAATACGTTTACTTGTGTTGGACAGTCATGTGTCATTTTTGTTGCTTCAACGCATTTAAGACTTTTTTAAGCCACAGCGCAAATGTATCTTAAAAAAAGACACACACAAGAAGGCCTGAATTAATGCTCATCCAATATAAATTTGTTTTGAGCAGGTCAAATCACAGGGCATCTGGGCATTGCAATAAGAATAAAAAACTAACATGAACAAATACAGTTCTTAGAAATTCCAGCTTTTTAAAAATACTAAGTATATTAAAACTAGAATTTCAGAGCCATCAGTGTAACAGTAATCTCAGGGATGAAACACTTCTAATCCTCAATTCCGTTATTCCATAATGGAGAGCACCCCTTAAAAAAGGGCTCAGATATGCAAAGCCAGCACTTAACTGTTTCTGTGTCCCTAAAACTGCTAATGTATCCCAAAGTTTGATTTACTGCTAGTAAAACTGTTAAGCACAGGTGTGATGAGACATCTTTCTGCATCCAGGTATAAAGATCATCTTATTTTTAAATTGATTCATTTAACTTCAGTGTCATTTACTTCTTCTGCTTTAGGCCACAGACAGATGTCACATCACAAGAAGGAAGAAAGAAAAATTAATTTTCTCTATTAATGCAACAAGACCTCTCATTTTTTTCTATATAGTAATGTTACCTATATTACACCTCTCGAAAGGGGGAAAAAGCATGTTCTAGAAACTTTATAACAGGAGTCACTGGAGTAACAGCCACCTAATCTTGCCAACTGGTGGCTGCTTTGTATTACAAATACAACCACAGACAAGGCAGGGTAACACCAGTGGTGCCCAGATTAGGCTGGTCACATCACCAAAGCCAACAGGACCGCACCAACCCACCAGGAACTACATTACTTCTCCCTGCCTCCAACCCAACCACTGGCAGCTTCTTGCCACCACAAGCACAAGGATGATTCGAGCAGCGTATTCACCAAAAGCCAGGGATGGAGTACACTGGAGTAGAGACACAGGGAGTTATGCCAAAATTCACAGCAACCAAACTTGCTCCAGTTTATTTTCTGTGGGCTTCATCTGGGTGATCTTTCTTCATAACTCTGCCTAAACTGATGCAGAGCAGCTTTGCAAAAAACAAATCACCCCACAAGTGTTACCTCCCCACGCAAACCAAGCCCAGGCTATTTAAAAGTTCAGACCTCTTCATCTAACAAAGGTCAGCTTACAAGACTGCATAAAATTTTTCTGTTGTCTCTTTTTATATGTTTTCACTTTACTACTTAAACCTGATTGCACCCTTTGGACCACAGAGCTCCCTGTACAAGGGAGCTGTTCATCCAAGTTCATCTACATAACAAATCAGATCTCAACATCATAGATCCACCATAATTTTCTTGTGTTGTGGATTATCCTGTCAATCCAGGGATTGCATGCCATTGTAGCAGGCCTTCTGCAGAGGAGGAAAACCAGCAGCCTCTCAGTCAAGATGCTACAATCTGACATAGGAGAATACAGGAAGAGACAACCAGTGATATGGGGGCAGTATAATGTTGAACCAAGAAGGGAACATGCGTCTGCAAGGGCGTATCTTGAGCACACAAGCAGCCCAGCCTGTCACCAAAGTCTTTAAAACACTACAAAGAGCTGAAATAGGCTTTTGAATGAGGAAAATTAAGCAGTTTTGTGGAAGGTTTCTCTCCAAAAAGAGACCACGAAATAGTTTTTTTGTACAGGTGCATCAAGTAGGCAATGGAGACAGATACTGCAGGCACACTAGAAGCTGGTGTGAACATCACAGGGGTGAGTAAAAGTGGAAGGGAAAACAACAATGGGTTTAATGAGGCCCTGAAAGTGAATATGAGACATTCAGATCAGATATGACAGACAGGGGAGGGTGGAGGAGGTGATTAGGAAGGATGCAGCACAGCCCATTTAGGGATATGGGGTGTTGACTCTGCAACCACACTGTGAATGGATACAAGCATGGTGCTTTTCTCATGGTTAGAGGCAGAGTTCAAACACAAAGCAGCTTCTGACACTCACTCAACAGTGATCTCCAATTTGTTTAAAATGTGCTTCAGATCCTTTAGCAAAATAGAAAGCAGTCATCTGCTTTCATAACAGCACCTCACCAGGTCTCTGGCACTATCTCCACTTTTCCCTAGGGGATTACCATTTCTGTGTTTTGAGAAAAGAAACACCTTTACTGTGATGGTGGTCAAGCAGTGGCAAAAGTTGCTCAAGAGAGGCTGTCGAGTTTCTACCCTTGGAGGTATTCAGAACCCAGCTGGATCTGATCCTGAGCACAGCCTTAGCAGATCCAGCTGTGGGCAAGGGGCTGAACCTGACAGTCTCCCAGAGGTACTTTCCTGCCTCCGTTACCCTTTAATTCTGTGGTGTCTCCCTTAGCCTGTCTCCACTGCTGGTCATCTTATATAGCCTGGAGGCCCAACACTGCCATGGGAGGGATGGCCATTCACCCTGTCTTAAACATCACTTTGATCCACACTGCCTTTCTGCTCTTTTGCCAGCTTGGCCCACAGCAATGCCAAAGGAATTGCACTCTCTGTATTTTATGAAAAGCATAAAAGATTTTCAAATATTTAAATGGAAGATTACAAGGGGCCTCATGTTCCCAAACCACCTTGGACACTGACTCATCACTGTCAGAGCTTTCCAAAACCATGTCACTGCTGCTCCAATGGACTCTATCCACCCCTTGAAACAGAGCTGGCCCAGCACAACTTTGGTTTACACTGCTCTGGAGCAGGTTTTGGTGAGACAGTGCAATTTCCCTGCAGAATATAGTCATCAAACAATGACTTCTCCCTAGAACAGATGGGTTAAAGAGATATTACTGTTTCTCTACTTTGGAAAAAACAATGTTCAGAAGCAGTCACTGCAAGCTGTATTTCAGCTACTGTGTGTTTAAATCACCCTTAACAGGCCCAGAGCATCCTCAGAGCATGCATCTGAGAAGGTCTGCTCAAAACAGCAGCAAGCCTCTCCTCACTCCCTCTGTGCCCTCAGGGATATTCATCAGCCATAACGCTACTCTGAAAGGATCTGTGGTGTCCAACTCTTCCAGCTTCAACCTGCAACAACACTGCTGGGAGGCATCTGGAGGCTGGGTGACAACGTTCATGGTACTCTGGAGCTGCAGGACAGCATTATGGTCAGAGGCTCTCATTCTGGCAAAAAAAAAGACTGCAGAGAAATGAATACACACATCAAAAAGATAATTAAGTCATTGGCAAAGCAACTAGTGCTTTGAGTAAGGGAAGGTCACCTAAAACTGCATCAAAGATTGCAAGTATTAATGTTCTTGATGTCTCTACTTTTAAACTTTTATTGGCCTGTGAAATTCTCTCTCCTGAAGAAATTATACAGGCAGAACAAACAGAATTAGTACAAAGTAATATCCATCAATAAAGACAGCTAAGCAGTTTCCTTGAAATTAATCTGCATTAAGCATTCTGAAAATATTTCTTTTTCTGAAGAAAATGTTTAGTATAAATTCTAATTCATTTTCAGCTCATTACCTCCTGATGCATTCAAATGCCATTGAAAAATAAAGACAAGAGAGAAGAAATATCTCCCTCTTCTCTAATTTCTCATTATGGAAGTCTGGTTACAAAGTCTGTCCTTACAAAAAAAAAAAAAAAAAAAAAAAA